>OY744604.1:85826568-86171568 GCA_963556255.1 Allolobophora icterica | reverse complement strand
CGCAGTCATAGAATTTTTTACACTGGAGAACGTTCAGCCGCAGCAGGTACACAAACGAATGATTTTGTATGGGTGTGCCATGGTCAAGCGTTGGGCTATTAAGTTTCATCGAGGCGGAACAAGCCTTGAAGATGACCCCCGGTCTGGATGTTTATCTGAAGCTGTCTGTGAAGAAACCGGTCGTGTTGTAGAAAATATTGTCTTGCAAAAGATAGGCTAGCTGACAACGTGGGCATTAAACTGTACTCTTTGTCACAAATTCCTCAGACAAAGAGTACAGACATCCATTTAATTTCATCATTAAATTCGCAGATGATACCTATCTTCTTATTGGCTCCTCTCACATAGATACCGCTCAGGAAGAATTCGCCCATATCTCCCACTTGGCTAATAGTAATAACCTTCGCCTTAACCCACACAAAACTAATGAACTAATTATTTTTGCTAGAGGAAAAGAACACCCTTATTCCCCCTATCATTCCAGGAGCAACCTGGGTTACTTCATTGCGAGTACTAGGAATAATAATCAGTTCTGAGCTTGGAATGAATGTTCACCTTGATGAAGTTCTTTCTACCTCTTCATCATCACTCCATGCACTCAAAGTTCTCCGATCCCATGGCTTTCCACCTCATATCTTACAGGAAATAGCAAGGGCCACCACCATAGCTTCTCTGATGTATGATTCCCCAGCCTGGTGGGGTTACACCCAAGTAGCAGACAGAGAGAGGGTTGAAAAACTGCTGAGGAAAATGCGACGTTCTGGTCTACTTTCCCCATCCATTCAAAGCGCCTCTGAATTGGCAAAACAGGCAGATGAATGCCTCCTTAAGGCAGCCATTACAAACCTAGACCATGTTCTGCCCCCTTTTTTCCACCTGATCGTAATATCCCTCATAATCTCCGGCGACGGGCTCATAATTTCACATTGCCTGATAAAAATGACAAAAACTTTATATCCCGTTCGCTGTATAAAAACACTTATTAACAAATAACTATTTTAGCAATATGCTGTTTTTTTCTGTGTAGACCCCATACCTTATTTAAAACCCCATATGTTTAAACTCTCTAATTGACTGTTACCTGATTTATTTTCATTTGCAATTAATGTATCTCTTTTTTAAGTCTGTGTAATCCTGTCGCGTTTGTGTCGACCGGAATTTTTGCAATAAACGAATATTTATTGATTGATTGATTGATTAGCACTGGCTCAGTAATGTCGATTTTGCACGAGCACTTGTTGATGACTAAAGTCTGTGCGCGATGGTCCCCCGAATGCTTGACCAGAAAATGAAGCATTGTCGATGAGGTCGGCCCATAGGTCACGTGTTGGACAAACTGCTGTAGTTAAATGTGGATTTCAAGAAATGCGCCATCTACAATATTCTCCCGACCTATCACAAAGTGATTACTACCCGTTTTCAAAATTAAAAAAACCTCCGTGGACGGAGATTTTCGACCCATGATGATCTCAAGAATGCGACAGAAGAGTGGTTGATGGGGCGGTCAGAGACTCCATTTTAGAGACTCCATTTTACAAGCGTACTCTATTAAAAGCACAACGGTAACAAGAGGTCACCAGATGGATTAAATCAGCCAGATTTGGTGCTAAAACTTTGTACTGATTGTGGTAGAGTTATCCTATTCCACGCCATCTGCTCTCACAGAATCCTATTATGTCTCATCCGAATCTGTCTGATTCTTTGACTGTTAAGTGAGTGCAGCTGTTTATGACAGAGTCCTGACGTTTCAAGTCACTATTTTTATGTTGTCGAACTTGAATTCTCAGGAACTGAAGATGATGACGACTTTATTACCAGCTACAACATGTGCAAACTGTGCTGTATATTCAAATTATGCGGTTGGCAGTGGTTGTAGTCTGCAAAAGAGACGTGTGAAAATCAGCGCCGTGTGAAAACATTGAGATGTCCTCTGCTCAGTCTGCTGTAAACCATTTAAAAATCCCAGAGTAACAATTGTACGTTAGACTGCGACGTGTACGAACGGCGAAAGATAACCTTCATACAAATTATTTCACCTGCATGGATGAAGGTAAACATTTCAAAGTTAGGCTACTTCCCCATCGTTTGTGTCACTACTTGAATTGAGATAGGCCTACTAGATGATTATTAGGCCTATATGCAGCTATACGAACGAATACGGTACATAAAATACGTTCTACACAAAAGCTCCCGAGGTCGGCCGCGCATCGCTCGCCTACTCGATCAAGCGCGATCGATTTTCAACCCGCCTACTATTTTCAAATCAGACGCACTGGTTCCATCTCCTCTCCATTTATCGTTATTTTCATTTCTATCTATTTCTCCCCTCCACTTATCCTCATAATCTTTGTCTTTCCGATATATATCTTCATGTTGTATTTCATTGAGGTCCTGTTTAGTTGATCCATCAATTTCTGCAGTCCCTCCTGTGTAGTCGCCAGCATTGCTTGGTCGTCAGCAAATCTTAGGGCTCTTATGAGTCTTCCACCCACTTTTATACCCTCTCCTGTCTGTTGCCTCTTGTGTTAGTTCTTCAATGTATATGTTGAAGAGAAGTAGTGATAGTGGGCACCCTTGCCTTACTCCCCTACCAATTACTCCTTCCTCTGAGCACTCCCCTTCTATTCTTATCTTTACTGTTTGGTTCAAATAGAGGTTTTCTATTAGCCTCCTGTACCTCCAATCTATGCCCCTTCGTCTGAGTACATTCATCAGTTTCCAGTCTACTCTGTCAATCGCCTTTTCATAATCCACGAAACAGATATAGACCTCTTGGCCGAACTCTAAGCTTCTTTCCGTTAGCACCCTCACTGTCCCTCAGGGCTCCGATGGCGTTCCTTGTGCCTCTACCCTTTCTGAATCCGAATTGGTCTTCTCCTAGGCCATTGTCCGCTTCCACCCTTGCCTGGATTCTCTGTGTGATTATCTTCAGCATGATCTTGGCTGCGTGTGGGAGGAGGCTAGTTGTTCTATGGTCCTTACAAGCCGTTGCATTATTTTTCTTCTTTATGAGATCAAGATGGTCTGTAGGAAGTCCTCAGGCCACTTCCTGGTGCTGTGTATATCCTGGCATAGTCTTACCAATTCTCCTGTTGCTTTTTCTCCCAAGTTCTTAAGTATTTCAGCTGGGATGTTATCCACCCCTTCTGCTTTATTGTTCTTCATGTCGCTAATCGCTGCCAGTACCTCTTCTCTCAGCACTTCCGGCCCTACATCGTCTCCCGTCCCCATGCATGGTCCCTCATCTAGATCCGCCGGCTTTTCCTGACTCTAGAATAATCCTTCGACGTATTCTTTCCAAAGATTTCGGATCTCCCTAGGTCATCATCATTATCATCAGATAATAATTTTATACCGCGTATCTAAAAATACTTTTTCTGCGCAATGACACAATACATTGGGCATTATAATCAGTGGTTCCTGAAAAGTGAAACGTATAGGCAACTGATGCTGGATATCAATCCCTCTGAAATCTTGAATGTAAGTAAACAATATAGAGGAAAACCTGCATGAACATCCTACAACGAGGAATATACAAATTTTGCCTGTTTAAGACATACATACTGCTTGTTTTCCTGTATTGAGCAGATACTTGGTGGAATACCAAAGATCTGCACTTATGTTTAATCAAGGAGAATGTTGACATGTTTGTGCACCCCTAATAATGATATTTAACTTATCATTAAACACAGGTAAAGTACTACTTGGTATGAAAGTGGCTAAAGTAATACCCTTATTTAAAAAAGGCGACCGTAGTATTATGTCTAACTATAGAACAATTTCTCTTTTATCAGTATTTGCTAAAATATTAGAGAAACTCATTTATAGCAGGGTAATGAACTTTCTTAAGAAATACTCGGTCTTATACAAATATAAGTTTCGATTCAGAAAAGATTACGAAACTAGTTTAGCACTGATAGACGTAATTTATAAAATAAATATGTTTCTTGATAACAATGAATATGTGGTTGGTATCTTTTGTGATCTGCAAAAAGCATTCAATACTGTTTATCATGAAATTCTGCTTACTAATTTGAATAATTATGGTATTAGGGGTACCTTGCTTGATGGGTTTACTGATTACCTTGCTGATCGAAAACAGTTTACTACTATTAATGATGTTAATTATTGGCACAATATAATACCTTGTGGTTTACCTACGGGATCTGCGTTGGGTCGCTTGTTATTTCTCCTTTACGTTAACGATAATGCCAAATTCAGTTCCTGGTTCTGAAATACGTCTATTTGCTGATGACACTAACATATTTTTTCATGCGCATAAGACAGTGGAGTTGCACACAGATGCTAGTGCTGCATTAAATAATCTGTGCGATTGGTTTCTGGCAAACAAAATGTCTTTTAACAAAGACAAGACGTCATACATGCTCTTTGATTACAAAAGAGGACCGCTTATTGATAACATTGAGGACTCCTAAAAGTACCTTGGGGGTAAAAATTGATGAAAAACTTACCTGGAAAGAGCATATAGACCATGTTATTAATAAAATTTAAAAAAATTATTGGTATATTCTTCAAACTAAGAAATAAGTTAAATTGTTGTATTCTAGAAGATCTTTCTTTGCATTAGTTCACCCTCACCTGCTGTATGGGGTAGAGATTTATACGGCCGCTAGCAAATCGGCTTTACATCGGTTAAATGTTTGTATTAATCGTATTCTACGCATACTGCAAGATGCACTCCTCTGTACACCGGTTATTGAATTATATCGGAACTATAATCTTCTTTCGTTAAACAGAACTGCGCAAATTTCAACTATTATGTGCTGTGCATAAATGTTGTACAGTTTAGATGCACCACTTATATTTCATGACTATTTTAAACTCAATGCCGATGTTCATTCCCATTATACAAGGAACAGTGACATACTTAAATTTGTATGTACTAAAGGACTGAAGACAACTCGTTACTGCAGGGCCAAATGGTGGCAGGAACTTCCAAGTATTAGAAACATAACTTCACATCGAAGATTTAAAATCATGTTTAAATTGTATTTGATTGATTCCCTGAATATGTAGACAGTGCCTGGATACAGATTAGAGTTAGAATAAAGATCATGATACAGGTTACAGTTAGTAAAAAGATCATGAAACTTGTTGGTTTGTAAGCAATGATGATTTGTAGTGCTATAATTGCTATTAGGAAGCGTTGGGTGTATAGTTATGGTGTTTGTGTGTAATAATGAGCTTATGATTTGATTTGTATTATTTGGGTGACCGGTGATATGAATCCTATGAGACTTCTCCGTTAGCTTGCCACTATATCTGTATAATGTGTTATTGCTGTGATTGTTTCATTTGGTGGCGAATAAACTACTTACTTACTTCCTTACTTACTGGACACGAAGCTCGATGCATGCCAGCAGTGGTGCCTGAGGAATATAATGCGCATTATACCGGGTGGCCCATTAAAAACGTTCCCAAACTTTGTTAACCTGGCAATTAAACAATTTTAAAGTAAATTGAATCATAGTGTATCAAACTAATCATAATTCATATTTGTACAACACAGCCAAAATTTAGCGCAAAATACTCAACAGTTCGAGAGAAATTGTTGTTAGAACTGTATGACCCATGGTCACAATTTTGCACAGTTGTTTTATGATGACGTTTTACGCGAACAAAATGTTTAATTGATCCTCCGCCTTCTCTTGTAACGACCCTTAAACGCTGTTTCCACTGTCCTATTGACTTCTGTATTTGTGTGTCGTCTAAGAGAGACCATTTTGCATGGAAACTCCAGCAGATACCATTAATATTTTAGAGAAACGAGTAGTCTCATGATAAAGTCTTTCTGGCGCAATTGAAGACTTTCGGTCATTGCTAGAGCCGTAAACGCGGCTATTCTGTCTGTTAAGAGGTATTTCCAGTGTGAAAGCCTTCTCATCTGTAAAGACTATGTTCTTAATATCAGATTTTGAAAATCGAGTATACAGCACACGCCATCTAACATTGCGTTTCTTTTTAACGTCAGTTGTCAATCTTGTTGTTGGCATTCGTTTGTATGCCTTCAACTGCCTCCTAGAAAGAATTCTTTGTACTGAGCTACGTGAAATGTTCAGAGTGCTGGCCATTTTGCGTTGAGATTGATATGTGCCAGGTGCATTTTCCTGCTCTACACTCTCAGCATTTTCAACAGTCGTTGCAGTTGTTGGACGACCACTTCCAGGCTTGCAAGCAACGCTACCAGTTTCAATGAGCTTATTAATGACTCGGTTTATGCTTTGTCTTGACCAGTTTTGACGCGGATATTCCTGAACGATTCGCTTGCCTCGCCAACCCTTCTCCTCAAATGATATCTTAATAACAGCGAGATCATCATTTGAAAACACCATGTTTTAATGTTTACTACTTCGAGGACTAGTTTAATCAAGATACTCTCGTTACTTCGCGGCGAAACAAATGACGTAGTTTTGTGCAAAATTTTTAAACGGGTATGACGTCATAACCTTGCCGCAGGGTGTGACATAATAAACGTAATCTCTTGAAATGTGACATTTGGGAACAGAAATAATTGCTTAACATTTTGGTATAAATTAAAATTTAATATCTCTGAAATTAGATCTTTGCCAGGTTAACAAAGTTTGGGAACGTTTTTAGTGGGCCACCCGGTATATACAGCGCATGTCACCAGTGCGGAAAAACACTGCCACATGATGCACATTCAGCTGTCGAAGATGATTCAAACAAGGAGGTCCCGTCTGTTTGGTTACACATGGCGTGCTGTGAAAGTGATCAAGACCTAAGGAGCAAAGATTTCTGACCCTCCGAAATATTGTAAGAGACTTTGGGTTGCACACCGCCTGCAGACAAGCCTAGAATCGCAGCGGATGGCTACATGTCGTGGAAATGGCAATGCTGAACTGAAAAGCATGGCTCAGATGATGATGATGATGATGATGATGATGATGATGATGATGATGATGATGATGATGATGATGATGATGATGACGCGATCGACCCTGCTTATTTTCAATGAATTGATCGGATGAAAGCTTGATCTGTTGATAACTACACTAAGAACGATTATTGCAAATTGATATTAATAAAAAGAAAAATCACTGCGAAATGTTTTAGTTTCTAAGAGACTTGACAATTGCACCTAAATTTTCATTTGTAACGGAGATCTGCACACCTACAAATGATTCAAAGCTCACTAGTACTCTGCCTGGAGCCATAACAAAGACCAACAAATATGAGCCTCATAAGTAGCCTACATCATATGCTGCCTATAAAAAATCCAGTTTGAAATTTGTTAACATAGGAAAAGAAATAACACTTAAACACTTTAACGACGAGCTTCGTTGGTTTCCCAGTCACTTTTAGTAGACGCTCGTCGTTAAAGTGTTAAATCACCTTGCCTATTATCCGCTCATTTGTCTTGCATGAGGAGCGAATGTGCTTGGACAGTGTAATGAGAAATTAGCTAAAAATAAATATTCTGATATTCCCGAGGCTGTTTAAGTTACATTTGAATTGCAAGTAAACAATGCGAAGGATTGTGTAAAGAAGCCGTTAAAAAATTGGTGCGTTAATTCAGCTTTGTTGCTTTTTTCGCTCAGCTGACAAGGAACAATAAGCTGCTGTAGTTCTTCCGTTTCAGCAGGACTGAATTCCTCAATGGACAATATTCATTTTTTGCTAATTTCTCATAATACTGCTCATGCGTATGCATAATTGCATAATCGCGCCTTTTGTAGAATTCCTAACCAGCTTCATCCTGTCCTCTGCCTTTCGGTCTTTCTCGCCCAGAGGAAATCCGTCTCTGGAGATCCGCTGCCTCTTCTTCCTGGTGTCTTAGTCAACGGAGCGCTATGTTTTGTGATTGGCAGCGAAAATGCATGTCCTTCTTGGGAGGTTTGAGGTTGCTCAGCGTTCTACTATCTACGAGAGATTGCTGGATGGTAGAGTCATCGTGTATCACGGATATCATCCCCATCGTCTTTGGTAACCTTCGATACAACTTGTTCATAAACTCTGAACACTGTGTCAACCGTTATCTCTTGATGGTGCTCCTTCGGTAGAGCATTTCTTGTGTGCAGTGACTCTACAGTGGTCACTCTTCTAGTTATGTGAGCATTGCTCTTTTACTAGAAGAGTTTATTTTATTGACTTTTATACCATTTAGGCAATTGAAGGCGTCACTTTTGTGAGGTACTTAAAATGCACTGTGACAAATATCTGTATAACTAGCTAACCATAAGTGTCAAGAAAATGACACTCTGAAAGTTTTCAGATTCGGCCTTTTTAAAATATTTTATCAAAGCAATCACTTGTGATCAAGATAAGCAAGTTTGACAGTAATGCTTGGAAAATATCTCACTTCTCAGGTAACGCCAGATTGCCTTCTTGAACCGTTGTCGGGTAATTCTTCGATTGAAGCAAACGTCGACTGATATGAGAGACCTTATAACTTCTTCCTCTCTTTGCTTTGTTGATGAATTCAATATCCAATGTAGATAAGACTTTTGTAAGATAATGTCCAACATCTCCAGTGGAAGATCGTACAACTGAAATGCAAAAATGATTATGTTTACACTGGATGACTATATTGGATGCTATGATTACATTGATTAGTTAACCTAGACTTTATTGAAAATGCTAAGCTTAGATTTCAACAGTTCAGAAGAATTGCCTAGTATTTAAATCATTGCAAACTATGTGGTATCCGTTGACACAGTGCAATATAGGCTACTTCACAATAGTCTCAACGTGTAAAACTCTTGTTCTGAACTAGCCATGTGCTTGCTTTTGTGCGGATTTCTTAAATTACGTAAACATTTTTCCCTTTATGTGCTACCTGTTAGTACTAATCTCTCTCATATTCATGCTTCCATGGTCCACCTCATATGTTATCTCATGAGCTTCAGTCAAGTCTACTATACATATTGCTTCCTGGTTTTTGCGAAACATTGCTCTTTTTCTCTGGTCATTACTGTACCAAATTTTATTGGTAGGCCTAACTCAGCTCTACCACAATCGTTACTAGTTCTTTGATATCTTTTGAATATGAGTTATTTATGCAACCAGAGTATTGAGTAGTCACTTTTCTGCTTCAGGATATTGTGCATATTCAATGAACAATGGTTGTTTGCTTAATCAGCTTGACTCTGTATTAAAATCACGTATGCGAAATAATTTTAAAAGAACAATGAAATCACTTAAATCAATCACTACAACACTCATAGATACATCATCAGTGAGTGTCGTTTCAAGCAATATCTCGGAAGTGTTATTGATTTTGTTAAACTTATTCTATATTATTTAGATTATCTTACTGTTGTACTTGACGGAGTTTCATTTAGTTCATCTGTTACATTAAATACAAAGTTGAAATAGTTAAATATTATAAAATAAAATCATGTTAAACAGTTTCAATATTAAATGTGGGCTCCTTTTCTCCATTTTCCAGCATTCAGTTTATTACATCACTGAATCAGGTAGACTAGCTTAATGAATAAATGAGATGTTTTGATTTTTATTCTAGTAACGGCTATTCAAGAAGACAAGCAATTACTTGATCAACCAACAGCCAACAGCAAAACTGTGGGACCCAGTACTTAAGAATTGTTCCAAAAAATATTGCAATTATTCGAACAGAGAAAATTCGAAATTCAAACATATAACATCAGTCCACAAAGCCGACATGAAAAACCCGTTTCTCCAATCAGCAAAATATATATATTGACCTATTTAAATGCGCTGAATGATGCATCCTATGTTGATATATATATAGTAATCCTAAAAGATGAGGTTTTATGCTCAGCAAGGCACGATGTGTCCCAGTAGACTCAGAATTGACAATAACCACTTAGAACAATTTTCCCCTAGTGCAGGGAAAGCAAAATCCAGTGTGTAGCCATGCTGGACAACGGTTTCCCTGCTGTAAAAAAACTGATTGCTTAAAGAATGAATTAAGAGATATGGATGGCATTAGAACAAGAACTTCAATATTCATATACGGAACCGATAGAAGCCATAAGAAAATTGGGAGTCATGCTCCTTGCCTGAGAGCGTAATCAGGTTATCGACTCTATTCCTTCGCAATCAACAAGTTACTCTCAAATCCATCGCCAAATGGAACTCGTGACGATGCTGATGCTACTGCTACTGCTACTGCTACTGATGATGATGATGATGATGATGATGATGATGATGATGATGATGATGATGATGATGATGATGATGATGATGATGATGATGGTGATGATGATGATGATGATGATGATGATGATGATGATGATGATGATGATGACGATGACGATGATGATAAGGAACCATCACCCTGTACATGTATGTGCTCGCATAAATGATAGCAACAACAACATTCTCAATGTTTGGTCACTTCGCACGTGGCGTTGGCAAATAGGACCACGCAACATGTTATGAGCTTTGATATAGGCTCCAAAGTGTTTGAAGAGACCGGTAAAAGAGACCGGGGAAACACAGATCCACGCTGTGGAAACATCTCCCCGCCGCTGAACGTCGAGCTAAACACAGTCTCGAGACGCGCCACAGGCTGGGACGGTTTGGAAAGAGTCGTTGAAACGGCAGCGCTCCAGATAACGTCTGAAAGAGTCTAATGGCGATTGGTTTCAATGGTTTCTGTTTCATTAGGCTAATGCACCTGCAGGTCTAGAGTTCAAAACAAAGGCCTCGGTAGAATCTTCACGCATTTCTATCACCGCAAGGAGGCTGAGTTTTGGAAGACACTCGTCGCTCGAGATGAAAAGAACCCAAAACGTCTCTGGTCTTTCCACTCGGGACTCCTGGGCCGAGCCTCCCGTTCGTCTTCCTCTCCTGCGTTTTCGGCTGATGATTTCCTCAAAATGATGACAGAGAAAATCGCGGGCTTAAATGCTTCAACCGCTGACTCGCCTCCACCTCAATTTACACGCACGGACTTCAAACCAGAAATCTTGTGAAGTGGACCCGCTTCTTCCGTTTATTCTTAATAATGTTTTGGATGATATTGTACCATTTTTGATACATTTGTTCATTAGGTATTGTATTGTATCTAGTAATTTATAAGGCGCCTCTCGCAGTATAAACTTTTCAGAGGCGCCCTCAGTGCATGAGCTCCGTGGAAACAGAAACGTCTTGAGCAAGCGAGTAGATGCTGGGGAGAGTCCCATCAAGAGTTTAGTTCGTAGTCCAGAGGGAAGACCATTCCAGGCAGAGGGACCTGTGACAGCAAAAGCTCGACGTTGGGCCAGAGTGGTCCTAGTACGAGGGACAAAGATATCAAGGCGGCCAGTAGAGCGCAAAGGACGAGCAGAAGTTTCAGCGAGAGTTTGCCGCATAAGGTCCCATCATGAGTTTAGTTCGTAGTCGAGAGGGAAGACCATTCCAGGCAGAGGGACCTGTGACAGCAAAAGCTCGACGTTGGGCCAGAGTGGTCCTAGTACGAGGGACAAAGATATCAAGGCGGCCAGTAGAGCGCAAAGGACGAGCAGAAGTTTCAGCGAGAGTTTGGGTCATAAGGTCAGAGAGGTATTTAGGGGCAAGCCGTAGCTGGGATTTGGAAACCAGAAGGAGGATCTTATACTGGATTCACGAAGTAATCGGGAGCCAGTGTAAGGAGAGAGAGGCGTAGCATGGGGAGACCGAGGAGGAGCGAGTTACAGTAGTCAACCCGAGAGTAAATGAATGCATGCACAATGGAGGTAAAGACAGTAGGTACAGTGGATCTCCTCATAGCTCTCAGTCGTCTCAGTTGGAAGAAGCAGGAGCGAGTCAGAGTCGAGATATGTTCAGTAAAGGTGAGGGAGGAGTCAAGAGTGACACCCAGATCGCGTACACTGGAGGAGTAGGTATAAGAAGGAAACTTGAGTGCCAGTAGTGAATGGTCAAGCTTATTTAGCTGTTGCTTAGTGCCAAACCAAATCAATTGATTCTTGGTGGAATTTAAACGAAGTCGATTTGATGACATCCAAATGTGCAAGTCTTGGGTAAGTGCATCAACGGAGGAAACAATGGAAAGTTGATCAGCTGGTTGACCATGAACAAAAGCTTGTGCATCATCAGCATAGAGGTGGCCCGTCGCAGCATGTTTGGTAAAGATCAGGGAAATGTCAGCCGTATAGGGGATATAGAGGATAGGTCCAAGTACTGAGCCCTGGGGTACGCCTAATCTAACCCTGATCCACCGAGATCTGGAGTTACCAAAGACAACCACCTGGGAGCGATCAGAAAGACATGAGTTAAACTAGAGAAGAGGAGTGTTCGAGATGCCACAGGATAGCCGCAAACGACGGTGAAGGATATCATGATCGACCATATCAAATGCCGAAGAAACGTCAAAAAGAGCTAGGAGCGAGAGATGGGATTGATCAATAGATATATAGATCTCAGACAAGAGAGACAGGAGGGCAGTTTCAGTGGAATGACAACCTCGAAAACCCGACTGAACTGGAGGAAGAAGGCCTGCCCCTTGTTCAAGATAAGGAAGGAACCGAAGGGAGACAAGTCTCTCAAGAGTTTTAGAGAGGAAAGAGAGATGAGAGATAGGCCGGTAATTTTGACAAGCAGTTGGATAAAGTTTAGATTTCTTAAGAGAGGGGAACACAATGGATTGTTTTTTGCGAACTTGGGAGGTGGCCCTCAGTAAGCGATCTGTTGAATAAGTAGACAAGAAACGGGGCTTAAACATCTAAAACGTTAGCTATAATGAAAAAGATAAGTGGGTCGAGTTCGCATGATTTAAGATTAGATTATTTAATTACACGGCAGAGTTCAGTTACAGAGATCGGGCGGAATCCATCAAAATTGGAATCCGTTCGAGAATATTGAGGAGAAGGAGCATCATCAGTTGAAGAAAGTCATCTGCAGAAAAGGCCGGAGCGCATGGCGAGCGAGGAGCGCGCCCCAGCAAACGAGAAATTGTTGACCAGAGTCTTTTAGGGTTGTCCTTGTGCTTGAAGACCAGGCTCTCCCAGTAGTCGGATTCCTCCTTATGGTAGAGGCGGTGTAGAAACCGTAGTTGGGCATTCCACTCGCGGTGACCTGCAGGGTGACGAGAGCGGCGGTAGCGTCTTTCTACACATCGAGCACGACGGCGAGTTTGTCGACATTCAACATCAAACCATACAGCAATTGGCCTGTGACTGGAGCGAATTTTCTGTAGCGGTAGTATCTTGTTTACTAGGTCTCTAGCAGAGAGCCATCTCCCTCCATCTCAGAAGCGGCTATTGTCTTCCCTACCCTTAAAAACCTAATCTTGACTCACAAGTATGTTCTAACTATCGTCCTATTTCTAACCTTCTTTTCTCTATAAAACTCTTGAGACACTTGTCTCACTTCAGCATCTGCAATATCTTGAACAGTCCAAACTCCTCCCTTCTAGTCAATCAGGGTTTAGAGGTCACCATTCTACGGAAACTGCCCGCCTGTCCCTTCTCTAGGACATTTACACTGCCATTGACAGGCTTTATTTGACGCTTCTAGCACTCTTTGATGTTTCCTCGGCCTTCGACATGGTTGACCATGAAATCCTATTTCGGCGTCTTGAACTGTTTTGTGGTCTCAGTGGTCTACCTCTTCTTTGGTTCAAATCTTACCACTCTGATCGTACTCAGAGGCTTGTCCTTGGTGACTACAGAACTGTCTGGGTTAGGGTTGAGTATGGTGTCCCACAGGGTTCTGTTCTTGGACCCATTCTGTACATATTCTACAGAGCTGACATTCCTTCTATATTTACTAAACACCTTACCTCTGGTCACTTCTATGCAGATGACGTTCAGATCTTTATCCAAGGCTCATTCTCTGGGCAGATCTCCCTTGTTGGATCCATTGATCCATTGTCACATGATCTCCACTCCTGGACGTCATCAAATCGACTTAACCTTAACACTTCTAAGACCCAACTGATTTGGTTTGGCACTATGCAGCAACTTTCTAAACTTGATAACCCACTTCTGTTGTCAGTATACCCTGATTTTTCATTTTCATCCAGTGTTCTGGATTTGGGTGTCACCCTTGATAGTACCCTCTCGTTTTCTGAACACCTCTCCCACCTGACACGTTCCAGTTTCTATCACCTCAGTCGTTTGAGGGCTGCAAGAAGATCAGTTTCCCCTTCAGCGTTTACTACCATGGTCCATGCCTTCAATTGCTGCCGCATTGACTATTGCAAATTCATTGTTTGCTGGGCTCCCTAAAGCGCGCATTTCGTCTCTACAGTCTGTTCTGAACGCGGCTGCCAGGCTCATTGACCGTTTCCCTCCACTGGCTTCCTCTTGCTTCCCGCGTCCAATAGAAGGTCCTCCTTCTGGTCTCTAGGACTCAACTGGGAAAAGCTTTTAAGTACCTCTGTGACCTAATGCGTAAAACTCTCTCTGCTCTCTTCGGTCTGCTGACCGCCTTGATCTCTTGTCCGTCGCGCAAGGACTTCGATGGCTCAGAATCGTGCTTTTGCCATTCTTGGCCCTCCCCTATGGAATGACCTGTCCCTCTCTCCGTAGCAAGATATTTTTTTTATTCCGGATATTTCTATAGCGCCTCTCGAAGTCAACTACTACTCAGAGGCGCTCCCAACTACAGCATTTTTCATACTGTGCCGGAATTTTCACGCCGAAGCGCCACGAGCAATTGCGAGTGAAGAACTTGACCAAGGTCCGTACGCAGCGGCTAGAGTGGGATTCGAACCTGCAACCCTCCGGTCACAAGGCGCCGAACTTACCACTGAGCCACCACGCCCCACAAATATTGCTTGGGATCTCGCCGTCTTCTCTCCGCTGCCTAGACCTTTTCTTTTCCCTCGGGGCTGACACGCTGGGAGCGCCTCTGAATAGTCTATACTGTGAGAGGCGCTTTATAAATAATCATATAAGATAAAATAAGAAAAGATAAGAGGATAAGATAAGATAAGTATGAGTTATTTATGCAACCAGAATGTTGAGTTCTCATTTTTCGGCTTCAAAATATTGTGCAATGTGCATATTCAATTAGCAATGGTTGTTACCTTAATCAACATTGTGTTTTAAATTATAGTAGGCAAAATAATATAAAAGAAGGATTAAATGGGTCACTCCAGCATTTTAGAATTGCGTTATCTATTGATACAGTGCTTGCAGTGAATGCCAACATTCAGACCACGAATCACTGTAGTTGGCTGTAGCAAGTTTAAAGTCACTGAGGGAATTAGGCATAAGTGAGACGCTCCACTGGCTTCCAATCGAGCGCAGGATTAAAGTCAAGATCTTCCTCGCGGGAAGAGCTTCGATAATTGGTGTGCTTCCAGAATGCATCATATATGTCAGGAGTCCTGTCTCCTAGGCATTTAGTTCAGCTGCCTGTGAGGACTTGATGTTTCCGCTCTCCCGAACGACGATGCGGTCACGCGTACGATTTTCCCAAACAACTCAGGAAACTTTCAAAGTATCAGATCAATTAGACTGCCTTGTCGAGCGCTCTGCTATAACCCCTGATAGGTACTATGCAAATAACCTGACACAGCATACGATACTAAGTCATAGAGTTGCGACTCTCTAATTGATATTTGAACTGCCATTGTCACCTTTTGAAAAATGTTATTTCAATTCACAATAAATTGATAAAAAATTTTATTTAAAATTTCAGCTGATGCAGCACAATTTTGACCCCAATTATGTTAAAGTTTAATAATACGGTTTCATATACATGTATTATTAATAATTAGAATGACCACATTTCCTGCCTACCATAAAATAAGAAAAGATAAGAGGATAAGATAAGATAAGTATGAGTTATTTATGCAACCAGAATGTTGAGTTCTCATTTTTCGGCTTCAAAATATTGTGCAATGTGCATATTCAATTAGCAATGGTTGTTACCTTAATCAACATTGTGTTTTAAATTATAGTAGGCAAAATAATATAAAAGAAGGATTAAATGGGTCACTCCAGCATTTTAGAATTGCGTTATCTATTGATACAGTGCTTGCAGTGAATGCCAACATTCAGACCACGAATCACTGTAGTTGGCTGTAGCAAGTTTAAAGTCACTGAGGGAATTAGGCATAAGTGAGACGCTCCACTGGCTTCCAATCGAGCGCAGGATTAAAGTCAAGATCTTCCTCGCGGGAAGAGCTTCGATAATTGGTGTGCTTCCAGAATGCATCATATATGTCAGGAGTCCTGTCTCCTAGGCATTTAGTTCAGCTGCCTGTGAGGACTTGATGTTTCCGCTCTCCCGAACGACGATGCGGTCACGCGTACGATTTTCCCAAACAACTCAGGAAACTTTCAAAGTATCAGATCAATTAGACTGCCTTGTCGAGCGCTCTGCTATAACCCCTGATAGGTACTATGCAAATAACCTGACACAGCATACGATACTAAGTCATAGAGTTGCGACTCTCTAATTGATATTTGAACTGCCATTGTCACCTTTTGAAAAATGTTATTTCAATTCACAATAAATTGATAAAAAATTTTATTTAAAATTTCAGCTGATGCAGCACAATTTTGACCCCAATTATGTTAAAGTTTAATAATACGGTTTCATATACATGTATTATTAATAATTAGAATGACCACATTTCCTTCCTACCATTCAGTGCTCCAATCTAAGTCAAATTGAAATGGGAGCTGGCCTCATTGGGAAGAGCGCTATAGATACGCAAAGCCTTGACGGAACCATTTTTGTAAGATTTTAGGCTGAAATTAAGCAATTTATTTGTAATTGTCTTAATTAGAATGAAAAAGGACCCAAAAATACAAATTGGTCAATTTACTGCTCAAACTCAAAATCAGAATTCCTTAAAATCAAGATTCAAGCCTAGAAGTAAACACTTTATAAAGTGATGGTCCGGGCCATGTTTTAGGCGATAATACACAACATTGTACAAACATCCTCATGTCACTGCCATCTTGAAATCATTCCATTGGCTAAAAATCACAGAACTATTCAAAGTCCTATCACTAACCTATAATTCCCTATAATTCCGCAGTACATCCGTTTACATAATTGTATGTCTTACCTATAACGCCCTTCAAACCTCTTAACCCTCTAACATTCGCCAACTATTCACCAGCAAACCGTCGTTTTCTATCGCTCATCGTCATGTCTTCTCTATCTCGGCCTCCAGTCTCCTCCTCCCTAAAATTATACAACTGCTCCTTAGTCTATGCTGCGCCGGTTCTTTGGAATGATAAGCCAAAAGATATCCTCCAGTTTGCTCATCCTCCTATCTGCCTGTTGACTTCACCTCTCCTCCGCTTGAACTGTCCTCCGCTACTTCCAATCATGACAGAAAAAAGAACTCTTCAAGCTATCCTATCCTGATTCCAATTCTGCGTCACCACACAACCACCATCATCACAGATTACCATGGTAGCACCCTGCTGTCTCCTCGGCCTGACTTCCCCGTACTCTGAGCTGGCACCGGAACGTACAAGGCGGACGTGGCCATTGGTGACATGATTTGATATAGCGCCGGTGAAAACTCTGGTCTCCCTGACGTGGTTTTTGTGTGGCGCTGAGAAATTTCGGAGATTTACATTTACATTTATATCGGTGATCTTTTTTTTACCATCCAGGCAATCAGCTCCAGCCAATCATTCTCCTGTCTCCGTTTTTTCTCGACTGCCAGTTATTACTTATCTCAAGTTCTCCAACCGAACCATATCCAACACAGCACCCTCTTCTGGAACGATCTCCCCTTTGAATTCCGCAGATTCTCAGTTCCTCCATCATCGTTGCAACCGGTCCTCCATCCTCCTCCTCATATCCCTCTATCTATCACCCACCGGGCTTCCCACTCAAAACTGGTCTCCCCTTTTCAAGTACTCCTACCCTGACTCACCTGGTTCTCCTCCTTCCAATTTTCGCCCTAAACCGTACTTAACAGCTGCTCTGCCTGCTCTCTTGATCTGGCCCCGTAGAAACCGGACTCGGTCCTCCTTTGGACGACATCTGGAAAACCCTGATTTGACGTAGCGCTCGTGAATAGGCTGTTGCCTGCGCTAGGCCTTCGATTGGCGTCTTAGAAGTTTAGAGATTACGATTACGATTAGATGACATAGACTTATAAGCCTGCATTGGAGAATCTAGACCCAGAGATAGCCTCACTCTTAAGATTAGGCCTACTACACTGTGACGCGGATTTGTAAATTTTCAGCAACGTTGCATATTTGTGGTGCTGTTATTCCTTTTTTTACTTTCTCATTATTGGAATATTAAAATAGCAAATTCTACGTATTTAATTGTACAAAAAAAATTCATTCCGAAACGTTTAATTGTCCCGGAAAGGAAGTGTCCGGGACGCGGGACATTTTTTTTAATTCCGGGACTGTCCCGGATAATCCGGGACGTGTGGTCACCCTATGATAATCCAATCTAATGACTTACATACAGTGCCGTTATTAATTCACAATTCATCAGTTCGTTGTCGCTTTAAGCGATATCTCCAAAGTGTTTATGATTTTGTTAAACCTATTCTATAATATTTAGATTATATTACTATTGTACTTGACGGAGCTTCATTCTGTTCATCGGTTGCATGAAATAAAATCGGAGCTTCGTTCTGTTCATCTGTTGCATTAAGTAAAATCGGAGCTTCATTCTGTTTATCTGCTGCAATAAATAAAACCATTGAAATAGTTAAATATTAGAAAATAGAATTAGAAAATGTGATAAACAGCTTTCAGTATTAACTGCTATCTACAGCTTTCAAACATTTAGTTTATTACATCATTCAGTCAGATAGACTAGCTTTACGAATAGGCCCCTATAAGAAATCGTTTGATTTTTCTTCAATTGACCGATATTGAACAAGACAAGCAGCATATAGAGTTGTTCCCAGAAATTTCGCAATTAAACCAACCAAGAAAATTCGAAATTCGAACATATAACATCAGTTATATAACGTGAAAAACTTTCCAATCAGCAAAATATATATTTTACCTATTTAAAAGCGCTGAAAGATGCATCCTATGTAAATATCTATTAAACATAAAAGATGAGGTCTTATGCTCGGTAAGGCAGGATGTGTCCCAGTAGACTCAGAATTGACAAAAACCATTCTGTCCAAGTTCCGGGATAGCAAAATCAAATCTCGTAGCCATGGTCGACAAGTGTTTTCCATTCCTTGTTGAAACTGAGTGGTGGAAGAATGAAATTTTCTTGGAATTGAGAGACATAAATTGCATTAGAACAAGAACTCCAATACCCGGTACGTAATCGATACACACCATAAGAAAATTGGGTCCTGCTCCTTGCATGAAAGCCTAATCAGGCTATCAACCGTATTCCGTCGCAACGAACAAGTTACTCTCAAATTCTTGTTTTGAAACAGCCTCATAGGTTACATAACCTTGTAGATATTCCAGGATTTTTCTCATAATCCGTGAGGGTCTATCATCACTTGGATTAAGCTAAGACGAGCATTGGACTTGAAAAATGACAATGGAGATCATTTATTCGTACCCATAACCGGCAAATGGAACTGACGATGATGATTATTATAATTATTATGATGGTGATGATGACGAAGATAATGATCAGAAACCGTCACCCTGTATGTGCTCGCAGAAATAATAGCAACAAGAGCACTCTCAATGTTTGTTCACTTCGCAAGTCGCGTTCACAAATAGGACCACGCAAGATGCTAGGATCTTTGATAATAATTTGGAGACTGGTAATGGAGACCACGAATACAAGAAACCACGCTGTGGAGGCAGATCCCCGCCGCTGAACGTCGGGCTACACACCGCCTGTCGACGGCCCAAAGCTGATTCTTGGCTGATTGACTCATCACAATCTCGACAGCAATCGACGGTCGACCGGCCCGTGGTGGAGGCATGACTAAAGAAAATCCACTTCCTTCTCCACTTCTGTCTACACCTTCCTCTGGTCTTCGACTCGCCTCTTGAAACGCCCATTTCCTATCGGAAAAGTGTGTTTACGTCTCACAATCCCTTGTTGAGGATAAGCTTGACGTTTTGCCATTACTGAAAGTTGGTATCTTGCCTCTGACGATGTTTCAGTTCTACGTGCGACACCGTCTGGTTTCTCATCGCGTGACCGTCCTCGTCCACTCCACCCAGATGGTCTACCGGCCCGTGGTGGAGGCATCATCGTATTCTTCCGCTCATCGCTACTCGTTTCTCAAGTCAATATCGACGACTCTTTGTCAACACTAGAAGCCCTCTGCCTGAGCATAGCCACTCCTTATGGTCCTATCACTCTGCTTACGGTTTACCGGAGTTACGGAAATTTCGCCCCCGGAAGATTCGCTCCCCACATTTCCCGCTCCCCACATTTCCCCCTCCCCGGAAGTTTCGGCCCGGAAGTTTTGCCCCCGGAAGATTGGCTCCACGTATATCCACTTTCAAGCGTTATATTTTCATCGTTGATCCAGCTTCTAGTCTTAGTTGTATTTTCATCGTTCATCCAGCTTCTAGTCTTAGTTATATTTTCATCGTTGAACCAGCTTCTAGGCTCAGTCTTATCCAGTTAGTTATGGCCAAAGTGGTATTGAAAATTATCTTTTTAATTTAATTAAGTTTTGCCCCATGAATGAGACCTGGCTCTTTTCCTCAAACAGCACAATTTTTGAAGAACTCTCAACCCTTTTCGAAACAGTTGTTACGCGGAACTCTCTACTCGTCATCTTTGGTGATTTCAATATCCATCTTGAGGATCCTACTTTATCTGCTTCTGCCCGGTTTTTAGACATTCTCACGCAATTCGGACTTCGACAACATATCAATAAGTCTACTCACCGATTAAGTGGTGAGCTTGATCTTGTCATCACTAGTGAGTATGATCAAGTGGATGACCTTAAAGTTCTACCTCCGACGCTCTTGGACCATTCTGTCATCCGTTTTACCCCTCCTTCAATTCATCTTCAACGGATTCACTCCATTCGCATGATACGAGGATGAAAGCCGCGATACTCTTCTTTCTTCACAGGATCCTACTCTGGATAACCTCTCAGTTGCTCAGCTATTCGACCTATACACTTTCACGGTTACAAGTCTCCTCGACGCCATGTTACCCCGGCGTAAAGTTTGGAAACGTCAGCGCCCACTGGCAGTCTGGTTTAACGCTGAATGCCGTCGACTCCGCCGTCGTACCCGATGCCTTGAACGCAGTAGTCGTCGGACTAAAGATCCTGTCGACCGACTAGCCTGGATTACTCACTATACGCCTCTACCATCAACCAGCTGAGTATTGGGAGAAGATAGTCTTGCGTAACGAAAAAATCCACGACGCTTGTGGTCGTCTGTATCGGGTCTCCTTGGGCGACCATGACGTTCTACTGAAGCTCCACCCTTCTCCGCAGATGAGTTTCAAGAAATGCTTTCTATCAAGATCGTCCGACTTCGTGCTTCGACAGCTGATGCTCCTCCTCCGATCTTCACATCTACATCTACCGTCTTCGATAGCTTTCATCCTATCTCAGAGTTCGACCTTCGTTTAGTATTAAAGTCTTCCAATCTTAAATCATGTGGTATGGTATGGTATGGTATCTGAGAATTTATAAAGCGCCTCTCACAGTGTGAACTATTCAGAGGCGCTCTCAACGAGTGAGCCTCGCGGAAACAGAAAAGTCTTTAAACGACGAACAACATAGAGGGAGAACCTAGTAAGTAGGGTCCCACGGAGTACCAAGCGATGGGAGTTCCATAGGGATGGTCCCACGACAGCGAAAGAGCGAGACTGAGTCATAGCAGACCTCATCCGGGGAACAAAGATATCAAGCTGATTCAGAGAACGTCGATGAGAAGAAGCAGAGAGAGGTTTATGCATCAGGTCACAGAGGTAAGCTGGAGCTAAACTCTCTTGCGCCTTAGAGACAAGTGTTATGATCTTGAAGTGGATACGAGACTGTTCAAGATAGGGAAGAAATTGTATAGCAACTAAGCGCTCCAGTGTTTTAGACAGAAAGATGAGGTTAGCAATCGGGTGATAGTTTGAACAAACATTAGGGTCAATGTTAGGCTTTTTTTAGAGTAGGATGAACTAGGGCCCGCTTTTGTGATGCCGGAAGGGACCCTTCAATAAGGGACCGATTGAAGGCATAGACCAAAAATGGGGTTATAGCATCTTAAGCAGTAACAAGGTCCGTCTCATGCCTCTGCAGTCAGTCCTAAATGCAGCTGCGAGATTAATAGGACGTCTGCAACACTACTCACGCATTTCGTCCTTCATGTTTGAGCAACTGCACTGGCTTGCTCTCTCTGCACGTACTAAGTTCAAAATCCTCATTCTGGTGTCCAAGACACAGCGGGGTCTCGCCCCCAAATATTTAATTGATGTAATTCACCGGCCTCTTCCTGTCTCCTCGCATCGTCCACTTACCTTCTCGAACAGATTGGATCTTT
Source organism: Allolobophora icterica (assembly GCA_963556255.1). Classification (NCBI taxonomy): domain Eukaryota; kingdom Metazoa; phylum Annelida; class Clitellata; order Crassiclitellata; family Lumbricidae; genus Allolobophora; species Allolobophora icterica. The sequence goes on along the minus strand of OY744604.1, from coordinate 86,149,240 downwards.
CAGTTCCTCGTTCTAGAACAGCTATGGCGGAGTCCCTATCTTTAGCCTCAGTTGGTCCCTCTCTCTGGAATACACTGTCTCCTTCTACTCGCTCTCAAATTTTAATAGGTAACCCCTCGTCTTCGTTTGCATTCCTCAAGACCTTTTTTCTCTTGGCCTTGCGCACTTGGAGTACCTCTGAACGGTTCACCCTACTGGAGGCGCTTTATAAATGTTTAAATACAATACAAGAAGGCTGGGACGGTTTGCAAAGAATCGTGGAAACGTGGAAACGGCAGCACTCCACATAACGTCTGGTAGTGTCTTATGGCGATTGGTTTCTGGTTTCTGTTTCATTAGGAAAAGGCACAGGTTTACAGCGTAAAACAAAAGTCTGGATAGAATCTTCACGCATATGTTGAAACTTAAAATTTCCGTTAAATTTTATTTTCTTATGATAGATTCTGTCCTTTAAATACATCTTTCATAATTAGGATGATTTTCACCGGAATATAATCCTTAGTAGGCCTACTTTAACCTGGACGTGATATACACATGTAAACCAAAATGCGGTTAGCAGTTGGATTAATAAAGGATATACTTACTTACTTACTTACTTACTTACTTATTGAGATGTAACAATTGCCAGTCGGCGAACTGAGCAAGAACAATATTTGACCTATTTACACACGAGCTTTGATTTCTAACTTTTAAGAACTGTAAGAACTGTAGTATTTTCGATGTAATTTCTGTATTTATAAGTGCTAGTAATAAAGTTCTTTCTTTTTCTGAATACCAAACTTGATTATAGGCAAACATGACATTCTCTCCAATAACAATAATTATTCAAGTTGTTTCTTTCAGATTATGCCTACCTGTTTTGCGAACTGTAGAAAATCGCCATTTATGCTTCTGGCGTGCACGATTACTTTCCTTGTTGATTCGTTTTTGTTTTCCTGCACAGGCGCTCATAGTGCTCGTTAATAAAAAATTAGTTTGAAGTCGTTATGTTTGATGTTCGTTGTCTTATTTAACGATGATGATTCATATAACAAACGTTGATCTCTTAAGAAAATTTTGTATATATGAGAAATGGCTACAGATGTAACACAGGGGATTTTTAGCTGTTCGGGAATTCCCCGCCAGCCCTTAAAAATTCCCCACCAGTCCCTGCCCTTTTCCCCACCAGTAAATTTTACTCTTTGTAGTCCAGGCAATTGCCACCAATTATTAAATGATTAAATGATTTTATTTTATGATGCCCTTGATGCTTAAAGTTGAAATCCTCAGTAATAATTAGTTATGTTGGCTCTTTCTTCATTAGCTATAAATATTATGTCCTTTTCCGAGTTTATCTGATTCAGTGCTTTTTGAGTAAAAATTAGCCTACTCGCGAAAAATGCCATCGTGTAGGACGTGTCACGTATCAGAGGTTGTTCCGGGGAGCAGCGCAGCTCCGGGGAGCCCGTTCCGTGCCGTCGGGTCCACCACTGAAAAAAACACGATTCTGCGCGGTGGCTGTGCGGGCAACAGGTACAATGCGCAACCCCTTCCCCGAAGAGCGAAAGTGGCGGCTACCCTGAGCTGCCTTTGCTCGGGGAGGCAAAAGACCCGAAGATAAGCTATAAGACAGCCCAGCTGGCACCGCCAGACAGGTTACAACCCTGTATACCACACGCTGGACCTATAGCATATCACATGAATAGTCTTTTGTTACTGACAAAATGTTGGTATTGTGCCAATAAACCGCGCCGCAGAGCGTTGCACTCGATCGAGGCACGCTGGACGACTAGAAAGTAGGTCACAGTAAAGTGAGGAACAAAAGTTAAGTCCAGCTGCAATGATGGAGTGTACCAGTATTACCAACACTGTATAACATGGCATAAAATGAAGTCAAACAGTTAAAGTCAGAATTATATTTAAAACAGTTGCTATGTTTAAGAGGCACATGGGATTATAAAATTGTTACGTACATGAATGTCACGTGTCCAGTCGTTAAAATAATAAGAAAGGAAAGAATCGATGTTGATTGAAGCAGTAATAGATGGCAGTTAATGTGATAAAAAGCATGCAACATTAAAGTCTCTGCCTACAATAGTAGGCCTCAGGGGCGTCCATCCTATGGGGGGAATGAAGCAGAAATCTTCATAGCCTTTTCAGGGGGGAAAGAAGAAATTTTTAGTACATTAAAGTTAAACGTCTGCTCATTCTTTCCATTTCAGTGATTAATCGATTAGTCAATTTCATAATTTTGGCGTATCGTACGCGGAATATTCAATCTCAGACCAAAGGAGGTTTCCAGTGTTTTAATGTAACAGCCCACATATACAGCCCTGTTTTGCTCTCTTCTCCTCCGCGTTCCCTTTTAGCTCCATCAACCTTGCAGAGCTGACTCCAGGCCGGTAGGGTGAAACACAGGCAGGCAGGCAGGGAGGAAGGCAGATAGCAGCCCGGCTGCACACAAGTCGACCGGTATCAGATTCATCGCCTCTTAACTAAAGGGGTGAAGGGGTGAATGGAGGGGCACTCTTTGGTTGATGTGACCTCCCGCAAGATGAGATACTTTGATTTATAAGCGTTTCGTAATTTTGATGTGTTAATACTTTGCAATTTCATTTTACTAGTAGGCCTAATCATGCCCAGAGACAATGTTTTAATGAATTATAAATGTTGCGAGCCGTTATGCGGCATGCTTATCCGTAGTGACAAATGGCGCATACATTGTACTACACACCACAAGTGGAAGACTATAAATTGCACACAATTTATACATAGCTCGGTTCGCACTATACCCACAGGTAGTGCAAACCGAGCTCGAGGAGTTTCGACACGCATATCGCGCCGTACAAGACCTTGTGCCTCTTAATGAATTGATTCCAGACGACGGAAAACTGGAACTAATTCAACTAGACAGTGACAATGATGACGAGCAAAAGACACATTTGTTGAAAGGACAGTGGATTGAAATCCTGATCTCCCTTGCGCTATTCCATCACTAAAACTAGACGAAATTGTTAATCGCCTGGCTACGCACTCTACTGCTCTGAAGAGGCACCTGTTGTAATTTTAGTACTTGTGTTACTACGTTTGTACTGTCTGGCCGCTATGGCGGTATGCCTCTGTCTTAACGTAACTAGGCCTACATGTACTTTCAATCCACTGTCCTTTCGACAGATGTGTCTTTTGCTCGTCATCATCGTCAAGCCTTCATATTTTATAATGCATAATGTTGCTTTATTAGCGAACTGAAAGTTACAGAATTCAAGAGTAAAATTGTGCTTCAGAGTTCGGTAATCGATAGGCCTATTTTCTCTTTTGTCGACAATCGGCCAATCGTCTGGGGACCTCGTTGGGGGGGGGGGATCTGATCACATGGGGGGGGGGGAATGCGTCATAGACGTAAGGGGGATGGACGCCCCTGGTAGGCCTGTTGCATGTCTCACCGGTAGCAAAGTTCCCAAAATGGGCCCAAACGCCAGGGAAAGAAATGGTCGCCTATTTTCCAAAATTTTACAAACATATTATCAATTTCCATGGCTTCAGCTGCAGTTATAGCCTACCTCTGGCTGAACTCGTTGAAACCAGCGTATGTTCAACGAGACGTTTTCATGTACGAAGAGACGTCATTGGCGATAAAAACCAGGTAACGTTACAGACATCTCAGTGGTGGTACTAAACAACGACCTCTTATATATAAGGTAGTAAGAATAGCTAGTAAAGTCGGTAGGCAGTAGTGTAGTGAGTAAAGAACTGGTGATCTGACATTGACTGACTCTTAGACTATTAATTTTTTTTGTTACTCTGTGATTGAACCTTATAAGCAAGTGATTCGGTCTTATAAGGAAGTGCTTCTCCTGTTCCGCTGTTGATGTAATCGTCAAAAATCGAAACTCGGATACCACGATTTTAAAGAGCAAGCAACATATTAAGTGAACGAAGTCGCCAGCAATCGATAGCTTAATGACTGGTTCCGACTTGAAAGCTTAGCGGCGGCGGCGGATGGCGCCGACACCGGGACTACTTGGTCACATGACCCGCTTAGAGATCGCTTAGACGCCATATTGGATTCAAGATGGCGGAAAAAGGACGTTTTAAATCAGTTGTATCTCAGCCATTTCTTATCCGATTTCGACGTTTTCCTTTTTAAATTATAGGTCTTGATTGGAGCTATCTTTCTGGTCTTTGTGCATTTTTTACTAATTATAGCCGTTTTTGAGAAATTCCGCAAAAACTATTTAAAAAAAGAAATTGTCTGTATTTTTTAAATCCAATATGGCGGCTAAGGGATCAATAAGCGGGCATGTGACCAATTATTTTGACACACTTTGATGACCTATAATTACCCTGTGAGGTCAAACTGAGGGTACCTTGAAGAAGTTGAATTGCACACGAAACATGAGCTAGCTCCATGACTATATGTAAGCTAAAAAAACTCTGCTACTGCAAATCGTGTGTGGTAGTAGATAATACCAAGAAGCAAACGATACAGGCACCATAATATTATACTACTATACCAGCACATGAATGCATGCAGCAATAGATATCTGGAGCAAGCGTTCGACCTTGTGTACCCAATGCCTAATTGCGAATGATGTTCAGCCTAAGTCTTTGAACTTTCGGCGAAGCTGAAAACAAACATTACCTTAAATTGGTTCCGCTTGTAGACTGTAGTACAGTCAGTTGACGATGTCGTGTTTTTCTCATCCTGCGTAATTACTCTGCTACTGCACAGCGTGGGTGGTAGCTGATAAAACTTAGAGGCAGACGACATAGGCACCATAATTATGGTACTTAGAAATAAGAAATAAAATCTAGTAATTTTCAAATTGCAGGTTTTAACATCTATCTGGAACAAGAAATGAAAATTAGTATCATTTTAATCACTACTACTACTACTACTACTACTACTACTACTACTACTACTACTACTACTACTACTACTACTACTACTACTACTACTACTACTACTACTATTACTACTACTACTACTACTACTACTACTACTACTACTACTACTACTACTACTACTACTACTACTACTACTACTACTACTACTATTACTACTACTACTTCTACTACTACTACTACTACTACTACTACTACTACTACCACTAATGTTGTTGTTGTGATTACTATTATTACTATTATTAATAACTAGCTGGATTACCCGGCGTTGCCCGGGGTTATAAGTTTCACACCACCACCACCACCACCACCACCACCACCACCACCACCACCACCACCACCACCACCACCACCACCACCACCACCACCACCACCACCACCACTACCACCAACAACAACAACAACAACAACAACAACAACGACTGCTTGGCAATCTTGGCAGTCGCCCTCTGGCGGCGACTGTTTGGCAGTCTTGGAGGCCCTTGTGGCGTCTGGCGACCTGTGGCGGAGACTGCTTCGAAATTCTTGTAGACGCCTTCTGGCATCTAGCGACCTCTGCCGTGGAGTGACTGCTTCGCAGTCGCCCTCTGGCGGCGACTGCTTCGCAGTCTTGGATGCCCATGTGGCGTCTGGCGACGTCTGGCGGAGACTGCTTCGCAGTCTTGTAGACGGCTTCTGGCGTCTAGCGACCTCTGCCGTGGAGTGACTGCTTCGCAGTCGACCTCTGGCGGCGCTGGTTCACAGTCTTGGAGGCCCTTGTGGCGTCTGGCGACCTCTGGCGGAGACTGCTTCGCAGTCTTGTAAACGCCTTCTGGCGTCTAGCGACCTCTGCCGTGGAGTGACTGCTTCGCAGTCGCCCTCTGGCGGCGACTGCTTCGCAGTCTTGGAGGCCCTTGTGGCGTGTGGCGACCTGTGGGGGAGACTGCTTCGCAGTCTTGTAGACGCCTTCTGGCGTACAGCGGAGACTGCTTCGCAGTCTTGTATACGCCTTCTGGCGTCTAGCGACCTCTGCCGTGAAGTGACTGCTTCGCAGTCGCCCTCTGGCGGCGACTGCTTCGCAGTCTTGGAGGCCCTTGTGGCGTCTGGAGACCTGTGGGGGAGACTGCTTCACAGTCTCCCGTGGACTGACTGCTTCGCAGTCGAAGAGGGTGAACCGGGCGTTGGCGTGTTAAAGAAAACGCCAGAAATCTAGCCCTCACTGCCGGTCTGTAGTCGGCCTCGCCCTTAGTAGAGCAGACTGGTTGTTTGATATACTGTAAATAATTTAGATCTTTGTCTTTGAACATACATGTGTTAAAATTTTGCTGTAAAACGAGGAATATTATTCGAATCGATCGTCATTATATTTTGTGCGAAAGTAAACAACTTACGCGCATTATTAGTGACGTTGGGGAATACCGGCGCCATAAAAAGAACCGCAGTGTCGTTAAGCGGATTATTAATGACGTTGGGGAATACCGGCGCCATAAATAGAACCGCTTGGCAGTGGAATAGGCGAGCTTGCGCGTTATGGACGGTCGGGTGGGTAGCGTTTTGGGGCATTTTCACCATGGTAGGGTTGAAAACGGAGGACGCGAACCCCTCCACTGGGTGTCCGAAGCCGAGGCCGACACATTAGTGAAGGTTTCGAGTGAAAAGGTGCAAAATTGTAGAAGTTAAGCCCGGTCAAACAGACAGACAGACAGACAGACACACACACAGACACACAGAAAGCTGGCTTTATTTATATAGATTGTCTGTATTACAGTGTCGCTATTGAATTTATCACAGTACTTTTATCATATTATGATAAAAGTACTGTGATAACTTCAATAGCGACACTGTAATACAGAAAACAATACAAGTAACAGAACAATAGAACAATGAGGAAAACTCCAACTTTGAAAGAAGAGCGTAAATATAGATAATAAACAAATAATTAAAAATGAAACTCAGAAATGACTGCTTTAAAATGATATACGATTTTACATTCCTGACCTGACCTGACCGTGCCAGACAATGCCTGACCACTCTTGACCTGACTTGACCATGCCGGACTTTTGCTGACCTGACCATATCCGACAATTATTCCTAACCTGACCTGACCTGACCTTACCTACCTGTATTCATCTTACCTTACCTATCTTACAGGACGCTACTAGCATCGCATTGCTGATCATAGCATCACAGCAGTTGAAACATATCACATAGACACTGTCTAATAGTAGGTATAATATGTATCAGTGTATGCATGTGTGCATATACAGTGTGTGTATGAATCAATGTATGTAGTCATGTATGTATGTATGTATACCATGTATGTAAGTATGTGTGTATGTATGTATGTATGTATCTATGTATTTGTGTGTGCATATGTGTATGTATGAATCTATCTATGAATTCATGTATGTATGTGCGCTTATATGTATGTAAGATTAATTATAGACGCACATATTATAGAGATTTATAAGCTTACCCACAAAAAAGCAAACACACATGGATAATGGATACAAACATGCATGTATGCAAACATACACAAATAAACATACCTAAATACATACATGCATGCGAACATGCATACGCACATACATACATACATACATACATACATACATACATACATACATACATACATACATACATACATACATACATACATACATACATACATACATACATACATCAATCAATCAAATCAATCAAAACCATTTTTTATTTGAGAAACCAATCACATGAACATTAGTCATAAGTACAGTCAATGTACAAAGTGATGATCCCTCAGAAAGGGTAAACCAGAAAGGGATAGATCCCGCTAGCTCTGGATAACCCATACAACACAAAGTAAATGCAGATGGCAATCAAAAACATGAGATGTAATTAGTACCACAGTGATGAGCTGTGGCCACAAACACCAAAACATACAAGAAAACAGAAAAAACCAGAAAGTAAACCAGAAAATAAACCCAAAAAATACCATGTGCAAGCAGAACACTTTTAATCAGATAAAAGTAATTTTTTTAGCGATATCTTAAATAAACCAATGGTCAGCAAGTTGGATAAGTCATGAGGTAGCTTATTCCACAGTGAGGGGCCTAGGCATTTTATTGTGAACTGTTTAATTTTAAGGTGAGCTCGTTCACTCCGGTATTCGTGACAGTATCTAGTGAAATGGTCATGGATAGAAGTACCCGTACTAAAATAATTGGCAAAAGCAGTTGGCAGTAAACCTGAATGAAAACGGTACATGAAAATGCATACTTGAAATTTATTGATGCTATGTAGAGGCAGCAGTTTATGTAATTTAAAAAGAGGACCCGTGGGCGTACTCCAGTGCATGTGACAGACAATACGAACAGCACGTTTTTGTATGGTAAGCAGTGGCTCCAATCGTGACAAGTAGTTAGATCCCCATGCTATATTACAATAGGAAAGATACGGGGATATAAGAGTGTGGTAAAGATTAATAAGTATCGGTTTGGTCAGGCAATGCTTAATCCTCAGGAGTACCCCGATGTTTTTCGCAATCTTTTTTGAAATCGCTGTAATGTGGTCCCTCCAGGTGAGATGTTTATCGATTATGACCCCAAGGAACTTAGATGAACAGACTTGGGTTATGGGCATACCATTGATCTGTAATGTCAGAAGATGGGGGGGGTTTTTTATAGAATGAAATAGGATAAAATTAGTCTTATCAAGATTAAGAGAAAGTCTATTGGCCAGGAACCAATCAGCTATTACCGATAACTCTCTATTAGCAATATCAGTTAAACAATCTAAAGAGCTGTGTGATAAAAATACATTTGTGTCGTCAGCGAATAATATGAATTTGAGAATAGATGAGGTCATCGACAAGTCATTAATGTATAGCAGGAAAAGTAGAGGGCCAAGTATTGATCCTTGAGGAACCCCGCAGGTAATGTCTAGAACTTGGGAATTTATTCCCTTATACTGGACATATTGTGTTCTTTTACTAAGATAATCCATAAACCAGGATTTGCTTATCCCTCGAAGGCCATAGTGTTCAAGTTTACTTATTAATATACTATGATTGACCGTATCGAAGGCCTTGGAGAGGTCAAAGAAGATGCCCAGGGAATAATTATTGTGGTCCATTGCTTCTATAATATTGGATTGCATATCGAGTAAAGCCATATACGTAGAGAGACCACGTTGAAATCCATATTGGGTTGTAGATAATAAGCTAAATTTTACAAGGAAGTTAGTGAGTCTGTTGGTCATCAGTTTTTCAATTATTTTTGAGAAGAAAGGCAGAATAGATATTGGTCGATAATTGTTTAATTTATTTTTTTCACCAGACTTATAGATGGGAATAATTTTGGCAATTTTAAGATCATCAGGTACTTGTCCCGAGGAGAATGAAGAATTTATTATACAAGTGAGAGGGGCAGCGATAGCTGTGATGGATAATTTGGCTATCGTGGGACTAATGTCATCCGGACCCCTAGAACCCGAGGATTTCAATAGTTTGGTAACATCGACAACTTCGAGTTCAGTGGTAGGAAGTATGCCAAAGGAACACCCGGGTGAAGTGGGCATAAATGCATCAAAGGAGGTAAGTGTTTTGGGGATTTTAGCTGCTAAGGTAGAGCCGACTGTTGTAAAGTAACTATTAAAAGCATCAGCAATCTCACCAGGGTCCTGAATTTTTTCCTTCCCTATAAGGAACGATTCCGGGAAGCGGGAGTCTATACTAGATGCTAGAATTTGCTTAATGATTTTCCATGTTTGATTGAGATTATTTTCACACAATAAGAAACGTTCAGCATAGAAATTGGCTTCACTCTCCTTTCTAATTTGTTTAAACTTATTACGGTATTGGGTGAAGAGGCGTTTGTTCGAATCAGTAGGGTTCCTCAGGTATTTTTTATATAAGCGGGATTTTCTTTTACAAGAAGTTAGGAGAGCTTTTGTCATCCATGGCTGTTTAAACTTGTAGTGGCCCTTGTTTGTAGTTGGAGTAAGGGGAAAAGCAGAGTCGTACAGATGTTTATAAGTGGTAATAAAAGCATGGTAGGCCTTATCCGGGCCATCACTAGAGGAAAGATTTTCAACAAAGGTCCAATCAGTTTCTAGGAGGGAATTACAAAAGGTATCTTTGGCCGAGGAGGTAAAGTTACGTTGTAATGACGAAGTTGGAGAGGAGTATAAGAGAGGTTGTAAGTCAGTAAACAGTAAAATGGGTAAGTGATCAGATATATCATTAATTAAGATGCAAGAATCTTGATTAAGGTTAGAACAGTTGGAGAATACATTATCTATAAGAGTCGCAGAAGTTTCGGTGATTCTTGTAGGCCGAAGTATTGTGGGGATGAACTTGTAGGATGACATGGAGTTATAGAAGTTCTCAGTGGCAGGGTGATCACTGTGGCGAAGGAGGTTAATATTAAAGTCTCCAGCTAAAAAAGTCCTATTGTTTAACCTACCTAAGTGAGATAAGGTCCTATCAAAGTCCGTAACAAAGTCATTTATTGGTTGTCCTGGCGGGCGATAAATGGTACCTATTATGATGTCCTTATTGGCAGGTTGGGGTAACTTAATAAACAGACATTCATAGGAATTACAGTTAGGTCTGGACCAGTCTGCCTCTATGATTTCAGAGACAATGTCAGATCTGATGAAAAAGCCAACACCTCCACCCCTGGCAAATTCCCTCGCCCTGTGGATGAAGTAGTAGCCCGGTATCGAGATTGTAGTGGCAAGGTCACTGTCAAGCCAGGTTTCAGTTAAAGCCAGAATGGAGGTATTTGTCTGGGTTAACAAGAGAGCAATATCTGCAAGTTTATGGTTCATTCCACGACAATTTAAATGAGTAATACATAGTTGTTTACAGAAATGTAGGTTATCGGAGAATTTGGCTAGTTGCACAAGATCCATATAGGCACTGGAGTACAATGATGATGAATTGTAAAAATTTAGATCGGCATCCAATCCCTCATTAGTTAAAAGAGTTCTGCAACCGTCATTGGACTCAGTTAGATTAAGGTAGGTATCAGGATGGGTGTGAAGAAAGTTACAACTAATATTCATTGGGGCAGTGCTTTCATTAAATACAGGATCATTATTACTTATTTCAGCAAATGGGAGGTTTGATGATACACATTGATGACAACACCAACTTGGGTCATTGGGATTGTAGGTCGCCATGGTATTTAAGCAAGCAGAATGATAACAAGATTTGCATACTGAGCAGCATATTTTATCACTATTATACTTAATGAGGCGCTTGCACAGGCAACAGAAAATAACCTGAGTAGATATTCTTCAGGTATTCAAAAAAGAAAAAAAGAATTACGTAAAAAGAAAAGAAAAGAAGAAAAAGATTTCCTTCTACTTGGCTAGGTAGGTCAGCGGTGAGCAGGATAGCTTCTAACAACAATCAATGAGGAGTTTTACATAAGTTCTATCAATTGACATATCGGCAATCACGAGCTATTAAATCAAATGCAGTCCTTATGAGTCAGTTAACATTATTCAGGATATTCCAATATAATCTGCCATTGTCCAGTAGCAATGCAATTACTCATATTAGACACCGAACTCTGACAACAATGTGCAGTGGAACATGATGCAATTTGTTAATATTATACACCAAACTCTGGCCACATCGTGTAGCAAAACATGAGATTAACAAAACTCTGGTCACATTATGTAGCAAAACATGGGATTTACAAAACAAAACTCTGGTCACATTATATAGCAAAACATGAGATTAACAAAACTTTGGCCACATTATGCAGCAAAACATTGGATTAGCAAAACCCTCGTCACATTATGTAGCGAAACATGGAATTAACAAAACTTTGGCCACATTATGCAGCAAAACATGGGATTAGCAAAACTCTGGTCACATTATGTAGCAAAACATGGGACTTGCATAACGTTGGTCACATTATGTAGCAAAACATGGGATTAACAAAAGCTCTCGTCACCTTATGTAGCGAAACATGGGATTAACAAGACTCTGTTCACATTATGTAGCGAAACATGGGCTTAACAAAGCGCTGGTCATGAGAGGTACACGAAAAACAGAGCAGTGAAAAAAATTTTTTTTTTTTATGTTAAATCCGAGGAACAGCATTTAGCAAACCCGGCAACAGCTAACATAAGGCAATGTAACAGACAAGATTTCAATTGGATTCAATGACCAAGTTTTGAAAATCATCATCATAATTTAATGAAACCCTATTATGGTAAATAATAGTAGGTGTTCCAGTCATGGGACACGTTTAATGAATCCATCTGTGACCACTCAATATTACACAATAACATACTCTCTGGCCTAGTGAGCGTGTGTCAACACCATCATCATAACTTAGTGAAACCTTATTATGGTAAATAATAGGTGTTCCAGTCAAGGGACACGTTTAATGAATCTATCTGTGATCACTCAATATTACACAATAACATATCCTCTGACCTAGTGAGCATGTGTCAACACCAATTAAGGGTAAGGCATTACTCACATAAGAAGGAAAATGGATATATGGGTCAATCATGGCTATCGGGGACAACGGTGGCCAAGTGTTGTAAGAACTACAGATAGGGTTGCTATCTATTGGAGGTTTCACCTTTGCCACCAGCTCAAATCCTAAATGCATCCAGACAAAATCATCATCAAAATCATGCAGTTCAGAACAACATCGAAACATAAAAGCCAAGAGTGACCCCTACCCTAGTAGTTTTATGACAGTCATTAAGGCAGGCTTTGCAACAACTATATCCAGAGCTTGTAGATGTTAGTATGGCATCTTATTTGGAATTGTGGGCTTGGTGTTGTGAGAGTTGCGGATAGGGTGTATTAGCTATTGGGGCATTTCACCTTTGCCATCAAGTTAAACTATATATATGCATCCAAACAAAATCATCATCAGGATCACTGAGATCAAGACTACCTCAGAACATAAAAGCCATGAGTAACCCATACCCTAGTAGTTTAAACGGCAGTCATCAAGACCGGATTTATAACTATAGAAGTTAGTATGGCATCTTATTTAGGATTGTGAGAGGATCTTTGGCTTTAGATCAACTGTGAGATCGATGCACAAATTCGTTAATGGCATATTATCGTTACATCTGGTAATATTGCGCTTCTATGTTTGTCATTGCTCAATTGCAGGTAGGGACTAGCAAAACATACAATTTTAAATTGCGGAGGATAAGGCAATGGTACATTAAACACATTAACACTGAGTGCAGCAGGTACTAATAAGGTCACAGAAGGCCCATCTTAAAGAAGTGTAATTGTAAGGGGAGGTTATCCCAGGTATAAAGGTATAATGTCAGATCATTTCAAGGTCACCTTTCGTCGAAATCTTGGTAGGCTTCTCGTCCGGCTTGTCTGTACGTCGAATGTAGACATGACCACCCGTGGTCCAAGTACGGAAGAGTTTTTTTTGTTTGTGAAGTGTACGAGCCAGCATGAAGATTTCTGAGTTTTTTTTGGTTAGGAATTCATTGATGTAGATTGAGTGATGAGGTGATATCTGGTCCATCCTGGTAGCTCTTCTTGTTTTTAGGGTTAAGTCACGAGTGTATCTCGACGAGAATCTGACAACAATCGGAGCGTGCTTTTTGTTTAGACCCCGAGGAAGCCTGTAAGCCAGGGAAATATCTCGTTTGTCTAGTTGCAGATTTAAGTTCTCCCTGAAGTACCCAAGTACCGTTGTGGTAATATCCTCCTGTGGATTTGTGGGTATCCACTTCGAACCGCCAGAGGTCCGCTCACTTTCTGTAGAGATTGGTAGTCCATAGATGACGAGGCAATCCAACCTGGATTCGTTTTCTAACTCGTCCACTCGCCTCGCAGTAGATTCTGCAAGTTCGACCAAACCTAGTACTTGATTCTGCAGCGGCTTAATAGTGTTGTTTTTCAAATCCGCGACAATTTCCTGCATCGCGGCCTTTATATCTTCACGGAATTCCTGGAGAGTAGTTTTAATTTGAGGCATTATGTTATCGCTAATACGTGTGGTGAGGGCGTTAACCACGCGATCTTCCATGATCATGTCCATGAGTTCATCAGGCTTTAACGCCTTTTTCGCCATTTTCACTCAATATTCCAGTTCGATTAAAGTTAACGATCTAATCCACAGTTCAAACAGTGCTTTTACTTTTAGTTATACTCATTGATAGATGAACTAGCAAATCAATTTCACCGCCGACAAAACAAATCTAGCCTTACACGTCAGCCATCTTGGGTGCGTTTTTACATACATACATACTTACATACATACATACATACATACATACATACATACATACATACATACATACATACATACATACATACATACATACATACATACATACATACATACATACATACATGCATACATACTTACGCACACATCCTGATACCATCAGACAACCAGCCAGACACACATTACTAGACAAAGAGGAACAGAAGACATCGGTATGTGCAGGTGTGTTCGATAGAATGTAGTGTACGATGCTTCCCTTCTTGTGCGTTCTCTTTAATGACTTTTATTCCAGAAATATCGCCTCCAATTTATTCACCATGCACAGCTATATATAGACTTCTTTTTTGTTTATCTTTTTAAGTTTTAAGCGTCTTTTTCTTTGAATTTGGTTTCCTTCCTTTTTTCGTTGTTTCTCTTTTGTTTTCTAATTATAATTTCCTAGGACACAATTGCTCAGCGCCATCGATTGGTGCTTGGTCATTAGATAGTGGCGCTTAATAAATGCACGATAATAACTTCTTCATACATACATTATTTCTTTATACATTTTCTTTCTTCCATCTTTATTTTTGATTTTAATCATTCTAAATTATTGACTATCTAATCTGAATTGGGGCGAGATCACGAAACAGTCTTGTTACGGCGTACGAATTTCCACACTTTGCCGCCAGTCGGCGACACACGTGTAGCCCATCACGATTGGCCGTAAGCCTGAGTCCTTACTTTGGTCTAAAAAGCGGGGGTAACAATTTATCACACACGAAGCACGAGACTGCGCTCTATGGGATGGCACAATAATAAAATATTGATTGGCATTGTTCAAAAGTGGGGGTAAGGTACCCCTAGCCCAAAAAGAGGAGACTACGAGTAGGCCTACTGCTCCTACCCTCACAAATTACTCCTGTGGCGACTTGTGCACCGCTGGGAAGTGGTCGACGCTTTCTCGATCACATGGTATCCTCTTTTCTGTCAGCGCCAAAAGATAGGCCTATTTATTTTTAATCTTTGCAGACGTCTCCGGTTAGTCCAGAGTCGATTTATCCTCGATGAGGACATGCGATGACCATCGGATTGAACCAATCAACACAGAGTCATCGCCATTGCCTAGCGCCTTCGACGATTTATTACTTGTCGACGCAACGTTCCATGTGTATTTCATCCACAAACCGGAGGTTTAACTACATTTTCAGAATATCCTCAAAATACTTCTTTTGTATCTCTTAGATAGCGTTGAGTAATACAAAGATAAATAAATGTCATTAGTAGACTAAAAGAAATATTTGTAAGAATCTGTTAGTGATAAGTAAGTTTAATTTCGACTTAAAGTGTAAACATTTACTGCATATCCTGTGATGATCAGCTGATTAGTTTCTTTGTCGAAACAAGTTCTCCATGGCGATGACATACTCATATAATTATCTTCTTCATTTATTGATCGACGAAAAATTCTTAAATGACATTTAAATTCGGAATCCAAGAAAATTACTCTGTGATTTCCAGCGTCGGTCACAAACACTTGATCGTCTGAATCGAGTGAAAGATTATAAGGGTAACTCAGTTTTTGTGTTTCATACGAAGGAATAAAGCGACGGATGACCATCTGTCCATCTCTGGTCACTTCACTTATGGACCACTTCTTATTCAACACACCATAACTCTCAATTGACCCACTCTTTCCTTTCTTATGTATGTCCTCCAACTCGTGAAGGATAATTAAATTCCCGATGGACGTTTCCACCGCATGAAGAGGGTTCTTCACGTCTCCTGGTAACTGAATGGATCGAAGAAGTTCTGCATCTGGTCCGTAGATCATCAGAGCGGACGACCAATAACTGACCACCAACAACTGATCATCACTGGACACTGACAGGGTTCGTGGCTGATAAACAGTTGTCAACCATTTAACGATTTTCTGTTGGTTATATGTTTCTCTTATAATCTTCCAGATGCATCGCTCCTCTCGGTCAGAGACATAGAGACAAATTTCCTTCTCACTGGGTGCAATGTCAACGAAATCTTTGATCTCGTTTATGTTGAATTTTCTCTTAAGACGAAATGGATCTCGATCCTCAAAGACGCGAATTACCTTTGACCGATTAAGGACGTAGATTTCATTTCGCAGTTTAGTCGCCCCATGCAGTAATTCTTCTTTTCTTGGGTCGATTCTGTGATTGAAGTTGAAGGTAATTGAACACACGACTAAAGCAAAAATAAAATATACTTTAATACACACATTACTGACTTAATTATATCGTTCTTTTTTATTTATTTATATTGCTATTAAAACTTACTGATAACATTTAATTTGTTTTCAATTATTGATTTCTTTCCTTATGCATAATCATTTTTTAAATTTCATAATTCGAATTAAAGTGCATCTGCAAGTATTTGGTTATTTAATTCCGCTGACTTACAGCTGATTCATTGTTTCTATTATACAATAGGAACTAGAATTGAGTGCTGTTGGTTGCTCACACTATCAAATCTATTGCTATAGGTGCTTTTATATTTTTTTTTAGTATTTATTAATTTAACTTGCAGCTCATTGCCTCTTTCAATGTGTATCTATCGTACTGAGTTTGCGTGGTTTTTACATCTTCCATGTCTCGCTACAAACATATTAACTTCATACCATTCTCTACCTAATTATCTGATTTTCTACTGCTCAATAGCACCACTTAATTACTTGCTTTCCGTTTGAATACCTGCACTAATCATTAGTATCTGAATATCTTACTTTCTGTCTTTTGCATACTTTCCATCTCACTGCAAGCCTATTGGGGACTTTCTGTCTTTCCACTTCTACCATTTGATATTTGTCTTCCATTCTAACCTTGTGGTTTCTTCTAATGTTTCGATTTAACTCAAAATAGACTAATATAAACGTAATTTGAGTAGCGTTACGAAACTATAGCTAGAAAGCGCTATCGGTAGATAAAGTTTCTCTTTGTACAACAAACATTAGTGAAGACTCTCGTTCTGGGTCTCTATTTTCACCGTATTCACATAAACTAGCGGCCTTTCTTTTATCCATTTCAGCATTGTGCTGATTTTGTTAGCCAGCGTTCTCTTGTCATTTTTTTTTATCTAAGTTCCATGTGATATGTTTTAAGTTTTCTCTATTAGAACTTGCCAACGGTTTTCTTGAATTGATTCCTGTCGACGGTTATCACCGTTGAAATAGATGGTCGAATATCTTCAAAAAATACTTTTCTCAGCTGATTCGATTCGTACATCTTCTGAATGTATTCAAGGGATGCTTGTGATTGACACCAGATCCAAACGACCACAGTCTGTCTGTTCAAATGAGAGTTCAGGATTTCTATGCCTTCATTCTTCAGTTTACTGATAAGTATATCAGTTTGATGTGATCTTAATTTGTTTTTTCTGTTTCGAAAGCTTTCGATCTTTTGATGAAGAAGCTGTGTTACAATTGACGTTGTAGACTTTGCGCCTCGAGTTTTCACTTTGATTTTTATTACAGCTAAAAGCAAACACGTATTTTAAATGTAAAACTACCTACTCGGGTGTACTTTTTAGTTAATTGCAGTTAAATAAATATGAATTTTAATCAAAATAGGAACTAAGTTAAGCGAGAAACCCAACAGAACAGTTTCATAACGAACATTTCAAAATTAAATGTCATTATTCATCAGTTAAATACAATTTATGATTTCTCGTAAAAACATAAAAGTATACCATTTCAGGGGTCTGCGAAATACGTTAGGATAAGATTATGTCAATCAAAAGTCTTTAGATTAAGTTTGGATTGTACACCTCCTCCGCTTTCTAAGATCTTCGCCACTGTGTTCTGATTAGTTCTTCGAAGACTCTTAACAAAATTTGCAAACTTTGTATCGTCGAAGAATCTCAGAGAGTACAAAAACTCGGCGTTCTTCTCTTGGCTTGACTGTTGACTTTGAATGAAGTGACTCTCTTCTGCCGTTATGCAGTTGAGAGACAACAGCGAAGCGATTAACTCGTCATTTAGTTGAATATTTTCTAAGAGATATTTTCTGTTGTTTCTACTGATTGCATATCTTTTATTGGTATTTCCATAGAAATCTAAAGTGACACAAACTATCACTAGTTTGAATGGCATCACAACTTTCTCACATCACAACATATCGGAAATGTTGGAAGAGACTTCGGGTTGCAAACAAGCCTAGAATCGAGGCGGGTGGCTAGATATCGTGAAAATGACAATGCTTCAGAGAAGAGCATGCCAATTATGATGATAACGATGATGACGATGATGATGGAGCGATCGACCCTGCTTATTTGCAATGAATTAATCGGGTAAAATCTTGCTACGTTGATTATTACACTAAGAAAATTATCGTTGATTCATAAAGAAATGAGATATCATTATCATTTTTTTTTCTAACAGACTTTACAATTGCATCTTTATTCTCAATTGTAGCAGTAAGGGAGATTTGCACACCTAAAAATGATTCAAAACTCTATGGCTGGAGCCATAACATAGACCAACAAATATGAGCCTAATAAATAAGTCAAATGCTGCCCATAAGAAATTCAGTTTGAAATCTGCTAAAAAAGGAAAAAATAACACTTAACATTTTAATAAGGAGCTTCGTTGGTTCCCAGTCACTATTCGTCATTAAAGTTTTAAAAACATTGACTATTATCCGCCCTTTGCATCGAAATGAGGACAGAAAGTGCTAGGACAGTATCATGAGAAATCAGCTTAAAAAAACATAAATATTCTCATATTCCCGTGGTTATTTTATTCGCATATTTGAATTTCAAGTAAACAATGCGAAGGATTTGGTAAAGAAGCAATTCGAAAATCGCTTCATTAATTAAGCTTAGTTGTTTTTTTCGCTCAGATGACAACTGTTACAGTTCTTCAGTTTCAACAGGACCGAATTGCTCAATAATATGGGTCATAATACTGCATTACTCAGGCTTTCCACTGTAAACTAAAGTCGCTTTTTTTCCAGAATTTCTAACCAACTTCATTCTGTCCTCCGCCTTTCGGTCTCTCTCGCACCAGTCGGAATTCGTCTAAGGAGATCCGCCGCTTCGACTTCCTGTTCTCTTAGCCAACGAAGCGGTATGTTTTGTGATTGGCAGTTAAATGCATGTCCCTCTTGGGAGATTTAAGGATGCTCAGTCTTATTAGATCTAAGAGGGATTGTCTGACGGTAAAGTCATCGTGCACCACGGATATTATACCCCACCATCGTTGGTAATCTGCGATGCAAATTATCCATAAACTCTGAACATTGTGTCAACCGTTAAATCTTGATGGTACTCCTCAGGTAGGGCATTTCTTGTGTTCAGAGAAGTGGTCACTCTTCTTGTCATGCGAGCATTGTTCTCTTACTGAGGATAGTTTTGTTTTAATGATTTTCATATCATTTTAGCAATTGAACGCGGAGCTATTATGAGGCACTTACAATGCACTGTGTCAAATATCTGTATAACTAGCTAACCATATGTTTACAGATAGTGACATGCTGAAAGTTTTCAGAATAGCCTTTATTAAAATATTATATCAAAGTAATCCCTTGTGGTCGAGATAAACAAGTTTGACAATAATGCTTGAAAAACATCTCACTTTTCAGGTAACGCCAGATTGCATACTTGAACCGTCGTCGGGTTATTCTTCGATTGAAGCAAACATCGACTGATATGAGAGACCTTATAACTTCTTCGTTTCTGTGCTTTGTTGGTGAATTCAATATCCAATGTAGATAGGACTTTTGCAAGATAATGTCCAACATCTCGAGTGGAAGATCGTACAACTGAAATATAAAAAAGTATGCAACGTTTACACTGGAAAACGATATTGGATGTTATGATAACATTGATTAGTTAATCGCTAAATCTTTAAAATATCATTTTAAACTATGTGGTATCTTTTGACAGCCTACTTCATAATACTCTCAGTGTGTGCAATTCTTGCACTGAGTAATTTCTGCGCTATGTTATCTGCGGATTCCATGAATTATTTAAATCTATTGCCTTTTTTGGTGCTAACTGAAAGTTTTAATCTCTCCCATATTCATGCTTCTATCTCAGATGTAACCTCATGCGCTTCAGTCAAGTCTACTCTGCATAATGCTTCCTGGATTTTAGGAGACATTGCCGTGTTTCTCTGATCTTTACTACATCAATTGTTATTAGTTGCAGAGCCGTTAACTCTTATTGGTTGCTCAGCCCTACCACAGTCGCTACTAGCTCTGTGAGGTCTTTTGAATATGAGTTATTTATCCAACCAGAATGTTGATTTGTCATTTTTCTGCTTCAGGATAGTGTGCACATTCAATGATCACAAGATGTTAGCTTAATCAACATAAATGGTAGTTGGTTGTAGCAAGCTTAAGTCAGTGGGGAAATTATCACAAATGAGACGCTCCACTGGCTTCCAGTCATTAATTTCAATATCTTCCTCATGGAAAGAGCTTCAATAATTGGTGCGCTTCCAGAATGCATCAGGTAGCTCTGCGTTCCTCTCTCTTAGGCGTTGCGTTCAACTGCCTATGAGAACTTGAAGTTTCCGCTCTCCCAATCGACGATGCGGTCATGCGTATGATTTACCCAAACAACTCAGAAGATATCTCTAAACAACTGTCAAGCTATCAGATTTATTAGCTTGCCATGGCGAGCGCTCTTGTGTACTCGCTGAAAGGTACTCTTCAAATAACCAGACACAGCATACGATACTAAGCCACAGAATGCTGACTCATTAATTGAGATTTTAACCGTCATTGACACCATTTGAAAAATGCCATTTCAATTCACAATTAACTGATGAAAAAGTGTTAATGATATTGCTAAACTTATTCTGACCCTCTGGAAACCGGACTTGGACCTTTTTTGGACTACTCTCATCAAAACCCAATCTGATTTGATTTGGTCTTCTGGAAACCGGACTTGGACCCTTTTTGGACTACTCTCATCAAAACCCAATCTGATTTGATTTGGTCTTTTGGAAACCGGACTTGGACCACTTTTGGACTACTCTCTTGAAAACCCAATCTGATTTGATTTGATCTTCTGGAAAGCGGACTTGGACCTCTTTTGGTCTACCCTCTGGAACCCATCTGATCTAACGTAGCGCTCGTGAATAGACTGATGCCCTGCTCTTGACCTTCGACTGGCGCTTTAGAAGTTTGAAGATTACAATTACGATTACCATATTATTTAGATTTCTTACCGCTGCACGTGACGGAGCTTCATACTTTTCACCTGTTGCATATAATAAAACCATCGAAGATAGTGAAATATTAGAAAATACAATTACAAAAGTTAAACAGCGTTCAGTTTTAAATGTGATCTACATTTTTAAATTTAAGAAACATTTAGTTTATTACATTCATTCTGGTAGGCTAGCTTTATGAATAAACGAAAAATTTGATTTTTGGTTCTATTAAATAATGTTCAATAAGACAAGTAGCTACTTGATCTACTGACTACCAACCGCAAAACTGTGAGATCTTGTATATAACAATTATTACAAAAATATGCAATTAAACCAACCGAAAAAATTCGAAATTCGAATATATACGCCAACGTGAAAAAACTTTGAAAAATCAGCAAAATATATATTGCACCAATTAAAATGCGCTGAAAATGCATATATGTTAAACCTAAAATATGAGGTCTTATGCTCGGCAAGGCACGTTGTGTCCCAGTAGATTCAGAGTTGACAATAACCAGTTAGAACAATTTTCGTGAAGCATCCCGTCGAAGCACCGGACTAGCAAAGTCAAATCTCGTAGCCATGGTTGAGAAGCGCTGTCCACTCCTTGTTGAAACTGATTGGTAAAAGAATGAATTAATACCATACGGATGGCATTAGAACAAGAACTTCAATATCCAGTTACCCACTCAATAGACGCCATAAGAGAATTGGGAAGTCATGCTCGTTGCCTGAAAGCCTAATCAAACTATTGACTCTTGTCCTTCGCAGTCAACAAGTTACTCTCGAATTCTTGTTTTGAAACAGCCTCATAAGTTACATAGCTGTTTAGATATTCCAGGATTTTTCTCATAATCCGTGAGGGTCTAACATCACTTGTCAGTCGGCGAACTGAACAGGATAAATAGTTTACCTATTTACACACGAGCGTTGATTTCTAACTGAACTCTAGCAGCTGTAGTATTTTCGGTGTTATTTTTACATAGGTGTTAGTAATAAAGTTTTTTCGGATTACAAACTTGATCAAAATTGCTTTGCTTTCCAATAATAAAATTAAGTTGCTTATTTCAGCTTAGGCCTACCTCTTTTGAGAAGTGTAGAAAATCGCCATTTATGTTTCTGGCATGCACGATTACTTTCCTTGTCGATTCGCTTTTGTTTTCGTGCACAGGCGCCCATAATGCTGGTTAACAGAAATTAGTTTGAGGCCTTTATGTTTGATTTTATTTGCCTTGTTCATATAACAAACGTTGATCTCCTAAGAACGGTTTGCATATGAGAAATGGCTACAGGTGAAACCTGAAATATAGACATAATTAGAAGCGTTCAATAAGTTTTGAGCCTGGCTATCTCTCGCTATACTTTGGGCAGACAAATGACGTAGGCCTTATACGGAGTCTTTAAAATGTTATGTCGTGTGCTTCTTTCTTTACGAGGTACAATTTATTGAACATTGGTGGTAGCACAGTATGTCTGAATTAAAGAAAATTCGCTTTCGCGCTGTGATAGAATCTTTGACACTGGAGATCGTTCAGCCGCAGCAGATAAACAACCGAATGATTGTTGTATACGGTGAAGATAATCCATCATATGCCATGGACAAGCGTTGGGATATAAAGTTTCATCGAGGCAGAACAAGCTTTGAAGTTGAGCCCTGGTCTGGATGTCCATCTGAAGCTGTCTGTTAAGAAACCGGTCGCGCTGTAGATAATGTTGTCTTGCAAACTCGTCGAGTCAATGTGGAGCAAATGGCTGACACCGTGGACATTAGCACCGATTCAGTTATGAAGATTTTGCACGTTATTGATGAATAAAGTCTGTGCGCGATGTGTCCCCGAATGCTTGACCAGAAAATCGATTGTCGATGAGCCTTTCCATAGGTCACATGTTGGACAAGTTGCTGTAATTGAATGCGGATTTCAAGAAATGCGCCATTCACCATATTCTTCTGTCCGGCCACACCAAGTGATTACCACCAGTTTCCAAACTAAAAAAAACGTCTCGGAGATCCCTACAAACTCTGCTATGATTATGGCGGGGATTATGCTGAAAAATAAATGTGTGCTCAAAACTGCTCATTCGTGTAGGCCCTACGTTTTGTTTAAATAGGCTAGGCTCAAGACTTGTTGTACTCCCCTCGCCTGTCTTGATTCACAAAAGTACAAAGTCTCATTTCGTGTGTTTGCATATTGGTTTAAGTTGCAATTGAAGTCTTATCTCGCTTCAATCCTGCAGCCGGATAAGTTGTTATCTCAAGTAAGCAAGCAAATAAATAGGGCCTAATCTTCTTTGTTACTGTAAGAGAAGCCTATATCTTACAAAATTAACATTTGTCGTTAAGAGAAACTGTCGTTGGATCAAGAGAACCCCGACCTGACTCGTCAGCTACTAGCAGCTAATACAAGAGCATTTGACGCTCACTTGACGAAGATAAACAGATCGAAGAACGTTACGTTCATTGGAGCCGACTGATGCTGCAAAGGTGACAGAATCTGAGTATAGCGCCCGATGTAAAAAGACTCCTGCCAGGATTATCTTGGCAACAGATGGCGTATTGATGGAATCTTATTGTCCTTTTCGGAGGGCCGCTAGAAAAACGACGTGGAAGTCTCGACCAGTTCGTCTAAGTTGTTACGAGGGTGGATTTAACATGTAATATTTATGTTTCAAAGTTTTAACTTTTTCATTTCTGTTTCATAAAACAACAAACAATTCATAAGACGACAATAAGAATAACACATTTTTAAATGTTATTGATAGGCATACGTTTCTATGCTGACAAGATCCTGCATTTTATCAACAAACAAGCTAATTGATTTCGTCTCTTTTCGGCTATGGAGTCTGTTTTGTTTTCTGTTCACTTTAAACTGATTGACATTCGATCTGTCCATCTAACCCTGATCATCATGTTGCTTTTGGAGTTCGGTTTGGTGTGAAACATAACGAGGTTCAGTTGTACTAGACATTTACACCTGTCAGCAATTTCATGGGAATAAGATGGTACCCATGTAAGCTTTATATGGGTCCAGTATGGAATGTGAGGGAATATACGTCCTATATGGGCTACATGTGGCCATGCTGGCAGGGTACACTGCTTTCGAGTCAAATGCGCCGTATCGAACGGTATATATATATGTATATATATATATATATATATATATATATATATATAATATGTGTGTATGTATACGACTGAAACTCAGTTCTATCAATGTGTAAATGACACAAGGAAATACAGACGAAGAAGATATAGCGTGGGCATTCTCTAGATCTACCTATTACAAATCACGTCACAATTTCACTGCTGGCCTTTCGTTATCATCTGGGTCAATCTCAATAATGAAGCGACATACATTTTGCGCTTTGATCATATCAAACGTCTTTGTTTTCCAGAATTTTAAAGGCCGAAAGGTCCAATGTCCATCAGAATCAGAAACACACATGCATAACACAAACATCTTTAGCACAGAAAATAGGTCTAATTTGTGGTCTGATTTTAGATGCATGCCATGACGCGCGTATTCAAGAGTCTTGCATGGTAAGGATCGTCAATGCAGCTGACGTTCTGTGCCAAGTTGTTCTAATACCCATTCATTGGCTTTCTTTGCCATCCAAGACACTCTCATTATCAGGTACATAGAACATCAGCTGTTAAGTCATATAAAATAAAGTTGAAGTTCTTTGGCCACATTATGAGCAAAAAATGGAGACTGTTTGGAGAAAGAAATAATGCAGGGCACAACAGCTGGATCGCGAGCACGTGGAAGACCGTGAATAACCTGGATTGAGAACATGAGGTCTTGGACAGGTTTGACTATGATTCAATTACTGAAGTCAGTAGAAGATAGAAAATGAGCTGGTGCGGCCAAACTTCGGATCGAAGACGGCTAAAGAAAAGACAATTACAATGGCAATCAGATAATTGTAGTAAAGGAAAACCTGAGGGATATTTTCTCCCGTGTAATTACAATGGTATGATTGAGTAAGTAAGAGTAGCAGGTACACAGTCACAATGGTCTCATATCCGAAGAGGGGTCCTTTAATTTCACATCCATTTATCCTCATTTCAACAGATTTTTTAATGGTCCATCCTTCTCAATCATAGGTGGCAATTGGCCATATCAGACAATCAGAGCCTTCCAGAGTCTTAATTTAGTTGTCACTGGTATGCCATTACTTTTCCAGAGTTTATTCAACGATCCCTTTACCTGTATTCAATCCAGCTCTAATTTCCTTGGTGCATTCTGCATTATCTGTGATGAGAGCTCTAAGGTGTGTAAATATATCTACCTGTTCCAATTGTTCACCTTGGACCTTGATACGGCATGTAAAGCCATCCATCACCTTTGTCTTGTCTATATTAATCAACAGTCCAAATTTACGGCTGACCTGATCAAGGCGATCAACCAGTTTCTGCAGTTCGGACACTGAACCAGCCAACAGAACAATGTCATCGGCGTATCTAAGGTTCTTCCTACCACCGATTTTTATCCCTCCTTTAAAACCATCAGTTATTTCTCGCATGACCATCTCGGCTATGATGTTAAATAAATAAATATGGTGAAGGGACGCAGCCCTTCCTGACCCTCTTCGGATATGAAGCCATTGTGACTGTGTATCTGCTCCTCTTACTTACTCAATCATACCATTGTAATTACACGGGAGAAAATATCCCGCAGGTTTTCCTTTAGAAAGAAGGAAAATATCCGGGAGAAAAGTCATAAATCTCTAATATTATATATATATATACATCAGCGTGAAACTCTAGCGAATGACTAATGTAATAGCTCTGCCATCTGGCGATTGCTTCAGAAACAACTAATCAGAGGATAATTGACCGCACAAAACAATATACTATCTCTCCACATGACTTTCACTCAAAACTGAAACATTGCTCTTTCACAAATCCTATCCTGTTTCCTGTTGTTCCACTCACCTCCCTCGTCGTTTCAACTCTAAGCACCATCTACCTTAGATTAGTACAAGAACGTCTATAGCGCCACTGGTGGACCGTCTAATATTACCTCTGTTTCCTTTTCATGAGATTTCAATGAGCAAAGCAAAGTAGAAAGCTTTAGGAAAGTAGAATTTACATCACATGAGAACTATGAAATGCACGCAGAAATACAACACAGCAAATGAAAATATGAATTGATCTGACATATTTATATAATCTGACCTTAGGGCCTACCCTCCCTCAATCAGTCTTATAATTTATTATACTACAACTACTACGGTAACGACTACGACTACATCTGCAACTACTACCACTACCACTGCTCCCATTACTACTACTACTACTACTACTACTACTACTACTACTACTACTACTACTACTACTACTACTACTACTACTACTACTACTAGGGCCTACTACTACTACTGCTACTATACCTGCATACGATGTCGACCTCACCTCAATTAAGTCATTAGGTTTCTGAACAGTGCCCTTGAAGCAAGTTGTTTACGCAGTCGGAAAACAAGAAAACACTGGGTGGAATCAGGCTAAGTAAATTCCGTCCACTTTGATATAAGCCAATTATGAGACACGGTAGCCGATTGGTTATGGCGCTCGCCTTGTAACGCGTAGTGTTCGGGTTAAAGCCTCCTGTTAAACGATTACTGTGTAGACACCTTCAGCAGGTTTTTCATGCACTAATGCTCAGCGCCATCAAATGATTCGTGATTAAATATTGGCGTTAAATAAATGCATGGCAATAATAGGCCTATATTGTAATATTAAAGTAATTTTTTCGTCGCTTATGGTTGAAACTTTGATTCTTTATTCATCCCGATATAAAGCAGCGCAGTCACCATTTATGATTATTTGAGCCTAAAATAAGTGTATATCTTTTCAGATTCCCAAAAGACCTTCTTTAATATTAGAACTGCAGTGCTTATGCACAATATTTAGCGAAACGCATTTCGCCACAATTAGTCCACTAAAAGTTTTCGTTAATATTAATAATAAGTACTCATAATCTATATGATTGCAGCGCAGTATCGTTTAATAGATAGAAAGTGACATGTTTTGTAAATTCATTAGATGGATGGGAAACAGCCAGGCAATAAATTGAGCGTTATGAATGTCAGCTGGCTAAAATTAGACATCGTCATTTTGGTAGTCACTCACTCAGCCAATCATTCAGTCATTCAACAATTTTGTCAGTCATTCAATAATCAGTCAGTCAGTCAATCATTCATCCAGTCAGTCAGTCACTTAGTGAGTCAGTAATCGATCGATGTCTGGATATTATCGCAGGCAATCTGGCATTGCCTGAGATTCAATAGCAAGCCCATGTTCTTAGAATGATGTGCAATCAGATAGGCCGCATAGGCGTCTGCACGAACGACTTTGGGTCATCCAAGTTTTCAGAACGTTGATGTAACTGTGACTTTAATGGAACTGGTTAAACTGACCTCTAGAAGTCCAAAGGATCGCCTGTGGTCCCCTACACCGAACGTACAGAGGAAAAGGAACTTCTAGAGCTCTGGGTTGTCTCTGGACACTTCCTCTACAAGCAAATATCTACGAAAGTAATGAAGACCTTCGAAATATCCTACTGCACAATGACTCCCTTATCATGCATGTGTGGTAATCCAAACAATGTGTCGCACGAACAGCTGTCTCAGCGCCTCCCAGGAAGCTTCCGCAATCTTAAATGAGGCGAGCTCATCAAACAGTCTAGCCAACGCGTATGAATTCGCACAATTCACCGCCAGCCGGCGACACACGTGTAGCCCATCACGACTGATCGTATCCCACGCCCTTTTTACTCATAGTTATTGGGTTTGCCACGTAGATCACTTCATTCATTTCTTGCGGTAGAACTTCCTTAACGAGCATATTGGCAACGTCATGCAAATGTTGGCCGACGCTGTAATCCACTCGAAAGGCTGCGAGATTCTTTAGCTGCTGCTTATCAATTGTATTAATAATACTAATTACTTATCAGCTGACCCAAAGGGAAAGAGATTTCTTAGCACCTTCTTTATTTATGTGCAACGCTGGGAAATTGTCGAGGCTTTCTCGATCACATGATATCTTCTTGTCCGGCGGGCCGAAAGATAGGGCCTACTCATTCTAAATTTTCAGCAAACGCCTACGTTGGGTCCAGAGTCGTCCATCCAATCAACACAGAGGCAATGCAATTGCTTAGCGCCTTCGACGGTTCTTTACCTATCGACAAAACGCTCCATGCATATTAGGGTGGAGTGAAAAAATTATTTTTAAATAAATGAATTCCAATAGTGGGCAAAAGTTGCAACTCAGGTAGAGTAAGAAACACACCAAATATTTTAAATTTCAAATGACATCTTCTGCCCTCTACCGTCGATGCAATATTTCAACGTGATTAACCTAATTTCGCAATGGATGTCATCCTATCTCCTCTGCCTTAACCTTTCCAAAACAGAATTCATAATCCTAGGTCTTCCTGATCATATCAAGAAAAGCCTAACCCTTCCATACACCCATTGACTAACTCATCGCTTCTTACCTTTCACATCGGACCCCCTCCAGTCTTGTGACCCACACCTCTCCTTCTCTAACCACATCTCAAACCTCTCGCGCTCCTGCTTCAGACACATTTGTGACCATCGCATCCGGCCCAAGATCGACCTTAAAACTGCCTCTACCATTGTTACCTCTATTGTTCATTGATTACAGCAATTCCCTCTTCCTCAATCTTGAATCCACCAAAATCAAGCGTCTGCAACTTATCCAAAAGTCAAATCTCTACATTGGCTAAAAATCCCAGAGTGAATCCACTTCAAAGTCCTATCACTAACCTATAACTCCCTACAATATATCCAGCCCAAGTACATCCGCGGTCTCTTCACCATCCAGGCAAACCCGCTCCACCCGATCCTCCTCCAATTTCAGTCTTTCTCGATATCCGGTCACAACTCATCCCAAGTTCTCCAACCCAGTCAAATCCAACAGAGCACCACGCCTCTGGAACGATCTCCCCCTTGAATTCCGCAGATTCTTGGTTCCTCCATCATCATTCCAACCCGTTCTCCATCTTTCTCCTCATGTTCCTCTATCTATCTCCGGGCTTTCCACCCCAAACTGAAGTCTCACCTTTTCAAGTAGGGCCTACTCCTACCCTGACTCATTTGATCCTCTGCCTTCCAATTCTCCTCGCCCTAAATAACACCCCCCTTCACAGCTGCTCTGCTTCCTCTCTTGATCTGCACCCCCCCCCCCGAAACCAGACTCGGACCTCTTTTAGATTACTCTCTGGAAAATCCCCTCAACACTCACAGTCGTACACTGGCGCATCCTGCTTGGACAGAGCTTCGGGACTTCTTTCGTTCTCTCCTAATTTTCTTCCTTTCAGTAATGTCGCTGCATTCATTAGGCGTTACCATCATAGGCGTAATTTGTCGGAGGAACGAGGGGTAATCGTACCCCACCCCATTCTTTCTGCTGGGGTACCGTACCCCACCCCACTTTATGAACAATGCCAATCAATATTTTATTATTTTGCCTTCCCAGAGATCGCAGTCAACGCCTTGCTTCCTTCATGTAAGAAATTGGTACCCCCCACTTTTTAGACCAAAGTTACGCCCCTGGTTACAATTATATTATCCTGTAACACACCAGAGGCAATTTCCGCAACTGATTTGAATGTGCATTTCATGAATTGTAACAGTTCGACGACAGTCAGTTGAAGAAAAAGAAAAATAATGCACCACATTGACGTTATTCAAAGAATTTTATCTGGTAAATATAAAACCGTCGGTAGAGGACAGAAGACGCAAAGCAAAATCAACAATATTTTGAGCACTAATTACACGCACATGCTGGCAACTTTCCATCGCTATTGGAAAACGTTTGCTTAAAAAAAACTTCTTTTGCCATTTTCACTCCACCCTAATGTATATATCATTTGTCTGATTTCCACAAAACGGGGGTTTTACATAAGTTTCAGAAAATCCTCAAAATATTTCTTTCATATCTCTTAAATACTGTTTCAACTGCACAAAGGAGATCAGAAGAAGAATTAATAAAGCAAAAGGGATAATGGCAGGATTTAAAAACATATGGATGAGCAAAACAATGCCGCATACAGCAAAGAAAAGAATATTGGAAACATGCGTATTCAGCAAAGCGTTGTATGCATGCGAAACATGGACGTTTAAAAAGAGAGGATACTAGCGTTCGAAATGTACTGCTACAGAAGAATATTACAAATAAACTGGATACAGAAAATAACTAACGTAGAAGTGCGAAGAAGACTTAACAGCAAATCAGAAATGGCTGAAACCATAGTGAAAAGGAAGTTGAAACTATTCGGACATATATGTAGAATGGGCGATGACAGAGAGATAAAGAGTATAATAAGAGGAATCATGGATGGATGCAGGGAATGGCTGTAAGACATAGAGGAATGGTGTGGGATGAATATACAGAAACTGACACACCGGGCACAAGACAGGGAGTCCTGGAAGAGAGTAATCAAATGTGCAGTGGACACCTACGGGTTTTCAGCCCATGGATCATGAAGAAGAAGAAATACTGTTTAGTATTATAGAGATTAATAAATGCAATTAGTAGACTAAAAGAAATATTTGTCATAATCAGTTAATGATAAGTGAGTTTAATTTCGATTTAAAGTGTAAATATTTACTCTCTGCCCCTTTATATCGCCGACTACCAGTTGTTTCTTTTCTTTGTCGAAATACATTCTCCATGGCCAAATCATATTCATGTATACTTCTTCATCTGCTGATCGACCAAAAGTTTCATTCCATTTAAGATCGGAATCCAAGAGAAGTACTCTACTATTCAAACCGTCGGTCACAAACACTTGATCGTCTGAGTCGAGTGAGAGATAAGAAGGACCATTCAGTTCTTGTATTTCACTTGAAGAAATAAAACGACGTATGACCATCTGTCCATCTCTGGTCACTTCACTAACAGAGTACTTCTCATTCAACTTATCATCACTCTCACTTGACCCAGTCTTTCCTTTCTTATGTATTTCCTCCCACTCGTGAAGGATAATGAAATGCCCGATGGACGTTTCCACTGCATGAAGAGGGTTCTTCGCGTCGCTTGATAACTGAATGGATCGAATAAGCTCTGCGTCTGATCCATAGATCATCAGAACGGACGACCAATAACTGACCACCAACAACTTTTCATCACTGGAAACTGACAACGTGAACGGCTGATAATCAGTGGTCAACCATTTGACGATTTTGTGTTTGTTACCTGTTTCTCTTGTAATCTTCCAGATGTATTGCTCAGTTAGGTCAGAGACGTAGAGACAATTTTCCTTCTCACTGGATCCAATGTCAAAGAAATCTCTGAACTGTTCTATTTTGAATTTCCTCTGAAGACGAAATGGACTTCGGTCCTCAAAGACGCGAATTACATTTGATCCATAGAGGACGTAAATTTCATTTCGCAGTTTAGTCACTCCATTCACGTCTTCTTTTTTCCCTGCTTTGATTATGTGAGTGAAGTTGATGGAAATTGAACACACGACTGAAACAAAAAGAAAATTATTTTTAATACGAAAATTACTCGCTTAATGATATCGTTCTTTTTTATTTATCATTATTTCAATTACAATTGACTGCTAATATTTAGTTTGTTTTTAATAACTGATTTTTGCTTACGTATGATTATTTTAAAATATATAATTCGACTTAAAGTGTTTCTGGAAAATATTTGACTATTGTATACCTCTGACTCACAACTGAAATAAAATAAAGACATTAATACTTTAATAACTAATTATTATATTATGCCTGTAGGCCCTATTATTGCTCGAGCCCTCTCTCCATCTCTTACGTCGGGACTTACATAGGCTCCCGGTTCTCTAGCGCATCCAGTATACATGTAGGATGGCTTCCTTGGTCTGGCGCTGCCAGATGGGCCTCGCTCCGGCCAATCTGAAGTCCCTCTGCCAGCCTGTCAAGAAAACCCGTGGTCGCTCACTCCGCTCTGCAGAGGGGTGGTGGGGTGCTTGCGGTGCCATTTGCCCGTACTACCACTATGAAAAATCGAGCCTTTGTGTTGGTTGGCCCTGTGGTATGGAACGGGCTACCTCTGGAGCTGCGTCTCCTTCCTAAAACCAACCTGAGTCTTTCTACACTATGCTAAAACTGTTCTGTACATATCCGAGCTGGAGTAGGGAGCGCCTCAGAGTAGCCTTCTTGAAGGGGCGCTTGATCAGTGCTGAAATGAATGAATGAATGAATGAATGAATTATTATTAATCATTCATTATGTTTCAATTATAATAGAGGAAATGGTATTGAGTGCTGTAATTTGCTTAGATAATCGAAAATATTGCTACATGTTTCTTTAGATTTTTATTATTTATTAATTTAACTAGCTGCTCTTTTTCTCTGACATTGTCTGTATATCGTAATGTATTTGTCTGCTGTTGGTTTTACTGCTTCCATATCTCGCTACAAATCTTTTACTGTAACTTTATGCCGCTGTCTTCCTAAGTATTTGATTTTTTTGCTGCTCATTAATTAAACAACTTCCTCTCCGTTTGACTGCCTGTACCTATAATTAATGTCGGAATATCTCACTTTTTGGCATTTTACATAGTTTCCATCTCACTGAAATCCTCTTGTGGCTTCTGAGCCTTTCCGCTTGCACCGTTTGATATTTATCTTCCAATTTAAACTTGTAGAAGACATAAACACAATTTAAGTAACTTTACGATATTATAGCTAGAAACATCTATTGGTAGATAAAGTTTCTTTCTTTGCAACGAACAATAGTCCAGACTCTCTTTCTCAGTCTCCATTATCATTTATTTTCACTATACTGACATAAATTAACGACCTTTTCTTATCCTTTTCAACATTCTGCGGATTTTCTCGACCAGAGCTCTTTAAGTCTTTTTTTATCTAAGCCCTATATGATATGTTTTCGGTTTTCTTTATGACGAGTGCGTTCACAAGAACTTGCCAACAGTTTTCTGGAATTGATTCCTGTCGATGGTTATCACTGTTGAAGTAGATGGTTGAATATCTTCAAAGAATATATCCCAAAGGTTATACGATTCGCACATCTTCTGAATATATTCAAGGGCTGCTTGTGAATGACACCAGATCCAAATGACCACTGCCTGTCTGTCCAAATGAGAGTTCAGGATTTCTATGCCTTCGTCCTTCAGCTCACTGATGAGTTTATCAGTTTGATGTGATCTTGGTTTGCTTCTGTTCCGAAGGTCTTCGATCTTTTGATGAAGTAGCTGTGTTTCCATTGACGTTATGTGCTTTCCACCACGACTTTCCACTTTGGTTTTTATTACAACTAAAAGCAAAAACATATTTCAAATGTAAAACTACATACTCGGATGTAATTTTAGTTAACTGAAGTTGAAAAAATGTGAATTTTAATCAAATTAAGAACGACTCTAAGCGTAAAATCTAAATGCATTTCATAACGAACATTTTAAAATTGAACGTCATTATTGGTCAGTTATTGATAACGCACCAATTTATGATTTCTCGCATAAACGCAACTACCACGATAGATCAATTTCGAAAATCAGCGATATACGTTAAGATAAGATTATGTCAATCATAGGCGTTTAGATAATGTTTGGATTGTAAACCTCCTCCGCTTTCTATGATCCTCGCCACTGTGTTATGCTTAGTTCGTCGAAGACAAGTGACGAAATTTGAAAACTTTGTTTCGTCGAAGAATCTCAGAAAGCACAAAAGTTCGGCGTTCTTGTCTTGGTTTGAACGTTGAATTAAGTGACTGTGCTCTTCACTTAAGCAGTTGAAAGACATCAGCGAAGCGATTAACTCGTCATTCAGTTGAATATTCTCTAAGAAATATTTTCTGTTGTTTCTAATGATTGCAGATTTCTTGTTTCTTTTTCCATAGAAATCTAAGGCAAAACAAACTATCAAGGTTTCGAATGACATCACAGCTTTGATATAATCACAACATCTAACGTTCAGCGAAACATTCTAGTCCGAAATAAATAGAAACCTTTACTGACTTTGGATCAGACAGAAGTTATTAAATTGATTCAACTCGAAAAACAACACTCAAGTCAATGTGCTTGATTCATCATCAGCAACATCATCATCATCATTATCATCATCATCATCATCATCATCATCATCATCATCATCATCATCATCATCATCATCATCATCATCATCATCATCATCATCATCATCATCATCATCATTATCATCATCATCATCATCATCATCATCATCAATAACCACGGGGTCAGCACCCGTATGTATCCGATGCATTTTGACACACATTTCTGCATTCCATTGTGTCCAGTGCCGAGTGGCTCAGTTCCACGAGGCTTGTTTCGCATCATTCTTCAATGTCACCTGTTGTCCATTCCTTGTGGGGTTTTTCTCTTTTGTTTGTGTCTTCCGTTATAACAAAAGTAACGTTTTAATGTTTCTGTCCTCCTTAATTCTGCAGATATATAAGAAAAGCCGAACAGTTTGACTCGTCTAAGCGCAAATTGCTTATCCATTTTTCATTCGCTGCCCCCCCCCACCCCATGAGATAGGAATTGAGGGTGTGTACCACAAGTTGTTTCGTTGTAAAATGTGTTTCTGAATAATCTAAGAAAGTCTTTTTCTGCTCAGTGATATAATACATTCGGTACTGTAATCAGTGGTTCCTGGGAAGTTAAACGGGTATGGAAACAGATGCTGGGAATAAGTCCGTTTGAAATCTGTAATTGTAGTAAACACTGGAGAGGAAAACATGCAACAATATCCTACAACAAGGAATCTGGAATTCCAGCATCCGGTTGCACACGAAATTTCGTCTGTTTAAGACATACATACTGCCTGTTTTTTTGTAGAGAGCAGATGCTTGGAGGCGTAGCAATGATCTGGACATTAAGCTCTATGCCCGCCAACGGTGGTGCCTGAGGACAATGCGCATCATCCACGTATACAGCATCTGTCACCAATGCGGAATATACCGCCACAGGATGCAAATCCCGGTGTCGATGTTGATTCAAGCAAGGAGGCAGCAGCTGTTTGGATACACATGGTGAATACACATGGTGAAATTTGAAAGGGATCAAGACCTAAGGAACAAAGATTTTCGGCTCTTAGAAATGCTGGAAGAGACTTTTGGTTGCACAACGCTTGCAAACAAGCATAGAATCGAGGCGGTTGGCTACACGTTGTGGAAATTGCAATGCTTCAGAGAAGAGCATGCCTACGATGATGATGATGATGATGATGATGATGATGATGATGATGATGATGATGATGATGATGATGATGATGATGATGATGATGATAATGATGATACTGGTGGCGATGGTGAGGATGACGATGCTAATGAAGCGATCGACCCTACTTATTTTCAATAAAATGATCGGGTGAGATCTTGATCTGTAGACAATTACACTAAGAATGATTATCGTAAATTGATATTAATAAAAAAAACATGAGGTATCACTACGTCGTACTACGACATATTTTGATTTCTAACAAACTTGGCTATTTTGCACCTTAATTCTCATTTGTAGCAGTAAGGAGAACTGCACACCTACAAATGATTCAAACCTATCTGGCAGGAGCCATAACACAGACCAACAAATATGAGCCTCGAAAAAACTTCAAATTCTGCCAATAAAAAATCCAGTTTGAAACCTGTTAAGAGAGAAAAAGGAATAACAGTTAACACTTAAACGATGATCTTCGTTAGTGTCCAGTCACTTTCAGTAGAACCTTGTCGTTAAAATGTTAAATTACCTTGCCCTATTATCCGCTCATTTACCTTGCATAATATAGACAGAAAATGACAGTCCAGTATTTTGAGAAACTAGCTAAAACATAAATGTGATGCGTTTTGAGAATAGGGACCATAAGTCTCAAATGGAGTTAAGGATTGATTCATAATCCTGGATAATTTCTGATTAAAATGCAGAAAAAATGAACTTGATATCTTGATCCTAAGTATTTTTAAAACTTATTGAGAACTGAATATGCGCAAATGAGAGTTTTCGGATATTTCAGTGTAAACCTTCACTGAAGAAAATGCGAAATTTTGACAAAACTTTACGATAGAATTCGTTATGAAATATTAACTAAACGCAGCTCATAATGCTGTTCAATCACAGTGTTATGTGTTGTATACATGCACATTATTCTTGGGTAAAAATTATTCTACATTTAAAAAATTATTATGTGCTTGAAACTATTATTAAAGTCAGAACGAATAACACGAGACTTATATTCTATTTTTAAGCCTCACACAAAGTCATCATTTGAAGAATAAAACTTGAGATTTTTGAAAACTTTCCTTTATCAATGTTTACTAGCAACATCAATGTATCCGAAATCGCTCAGAACTCATTTTCACCCAAACTGACCTACACTTGCTTTAAAGCCAGTTTTCTCAGTAACTGTGGAGAGACTTATGGTCCCTTTTCCCAAAATGCATCACAAATATTCTCATATTCCCCAGGCTGCTTAAAGTACATATTTGAATTTCAAGTAAACAATGCGAAGAATTATATTAAAAGGCAATTAAAAAATCGGTGCGTAAATTAAGCTTTGTTGCATGTTGCGCCCAGCTGACAAGAAATAATAAACGGCTCCAGTTCTTCAGCTTCAATAATACCGAATTGCTCAATAGACAATATTTATTCTTTAGCAAACGTTCATACCTACTGTAGGTGTTAAATCACTGGTGCCTATTTTCTGCTGATTTGCCTGACAAGGGGATAGAAGGTGCTAGGCAATTACAATGAGAAATTAGCTAAGGAATAAATATTCTTATTTTCCAGAAGCCGTTTAAATTACATATTTGAATTTCAAGTAAGCAATGCGAAGGATTGTCTAAAGAAGAAATTAAAAATTCGTTGCTTTAATTAATCTTTGTTGTTTTTTTCGCTCAGGTGACAAAGAATAATAAACTGTTGCAGTTCTTTATTTTTTTTAGCCAATTTCTCACAATAGGGGTTATACAACTCTGGCTTTTCACTGTAAACTAAAGTCTCACCTTTTACAGAATTCCTAAAGAGCTTCATCCTGTCCTTCACCTTTCGGTCTTTCTCACCTCAGACGGAATCCGTCTCAAGGAGGTCCGCAGCCGCTTCTGTCTGGTCTCTTAGCCAACGGAGCACTATGTTTTGTAATTGGCAGTGAAAATGCCTGTCCTTCTTGGGAGATTTAAGGATGCCTCAGTCTTCTACTATCTACGAGGGATTGCTGCACAATAGAGTCATCGTGTACTACGGATATCATCCCCCAACTACGTTGGTAATCTTCGATGCAACTTGTCCATAAACTCTGAACACTGTATCAACCGTTAATTCTTGATGGTACTCCTTCGGTAGGGCATTTCTTGTGTGCAAGAAACCGAGTGGTCAATCTTCTAGTTTTGCGAGCATATGCTCTCTTACTGAGGACTGTTTTGTTTTAATGACTTTCATGCAATTTAGACATTTGAAGGCGGCTCGTCTGTGAGTTACTTGAAACGCACTTTGTCAAATATCTCGATAACTAGCAAACGGCAAGGGTGACGATGATGACATTCTGAAAGTTTCAGATTAAGCCTATTTAAAAATATTTTATCAAAGTAATCCTTGTGGTCCAGATAAACAAGTTTGACAGTAATGCTTGGAAAACATCTTACTTGTCAGGTAACGCCAGATTGCATTCTTGAACCGTTGTCGTAGAATTCTTCGATTGAAGCAAACGTCGACTGATATGAGAGACCTTATAACTTCTTCGTCTGCTTGCTCTGTTGATGAATTCAATATCCAATGTAGATAGGACTTTTGTAAGATAATGTCCAACAACTCCAATGGAAGATCGTGCAACTGAAATGAAAAAATTATGCTGCATTTACACTGGAAGACTATATTTGATGGGCGCCGTAAGAAAAGCGCGCAGGACAAATGCGCGCCGACAAAAGCGCGCAGACAAATGCGCGCAATGAAAGCAACAACGACAAATGTCGCAAGACAAAAGCGCGCAAATTTTGAAAATTATTGTTTGTTAATTATCAATAACGTACCGCCTAACTTCATAGGTAGGCTACCCCTCAGAGGTAGGTATACAGTCTACAGCCATAGACCTGTGGAAGTGAAACGCAATTAACGTC
Organism: Allolobophora icterica; assembly: GCA_963556255.1. Lineage (NCBI taxonomy): Eukaryota > Metazoa > Annelida > Clitellata > Crassiclitellata > Lumbricidae > Allolobophora > Allolobophora icterica. The sequence goes on along the minus strand of OY744604.1, from coordinate 86,110,885 downwards.
CAGTTACAGCATTAACGAGAAGACCGTAAATAAATTATGTGCATAGCATCCACGTTGCAACTGTGCAACGTTCGTGATCGTGTAGTCGACAACCTGCCACGCACGAACAATTCAGTGGAAGCATAGCATCGTTGTTTCCAGCCGATCGTCGATTGTCACCATACGTCGGTTTACAAACTTCCGACAAGAACAAGATCACTACGAAATGAAGATTGCGAGGTATCGTTCCGGATTCAGACATTCGGAGGCATCAAAGTGTAAATACGTTCGTTTAAATCAACGTTAGCAGACTTTGCTTCCAACAAATGGAAAAGTTCCACTGGACGAGTACTTGCGTGGGGTCGCACAAAACGTTTACATATAAACTGTATTTTTTACTTATGGATAACATTACACGGTTATTTCTAGTATATTTAGCATGCTATCAAACTTCAAGTTTCCGTTACACGGTTATTTCTAGTATATTTTACACGGTTATTTCTAGTATGTTTAGTAAAGTTTCTGTGTGCTTCTACTATTAAACTACTATCAAACAACAAAAGTTTTTTATTGTCTAGTCCTGCGCGCTTTTGTCGGCGCGCATTTGTCCTGCGCGCATTTGTTACGGCGCGCATATGTCTGCGCGCTTTTGTCGACGCCCTTTTGTCCTGCGTGCTTTTGTCGGGTTACCATTTGATGTTATGATCTTCGGGTTCTCTGCCTTCAGGCAGGTTCAAACGTCTTCTCACAATTTTGAGCCTCCTCTTTGAGTCTCCTGTAACCTTTCTTCGTCATACAATCCAATGTCATCTGTCTTGGTCTTTCCCTAATCCTCCTCTCCTCCATTCTTCTCTAGATGACATGTTTTAGGAGGGAGTCCCCTCTCAGCGTGTGTCCGATCAATTTCCTCTGCCTCTTTCTCAATGTATGTATCAAGGACCTTTCTTCTTCAATCCTTTCCAACACTTCTTCATTTGCTTTATGTTCTGTCCAGCTGATCTTCTGCATTCTTCTCCAAATCCACATCTTGAACGTCTCCAGTCTCTTGATGTCCTCTTTCCTCATGGTCCATGTCTCTGGTCCGTTCAACACAACATTCCACAATAGTGTCTTTACCAATCTTTTCTTCAGATTCCTGTTATGATAGCACTGATTATTTCATCTGGAATTTTATTAGGGATGTCGAATAAGTTAGCTTAGCATAGATTTCAATAGTTCCGAAGACTTACCTAGTAATTAAATCTTTAAAGTATCATTTTTGTAACTACTTTGTTCTAGTCTCAACGTGTGCAAGTCTTGTAGTGAGAAATTTCTGCGCTTACTTATCTGCGGATTTCTTGAATTATATAAATCTATGGCCTCGTTTGGTGGTGCTGACTGAAAAATTCTAATCTCTCCCATATTCATGCTTCCATCTAAGATGTAATATCATGATCTTCAGTGAAGTCTACTCTATCTAATGCCTCCTGATTTTTTTATTGATCTTTAGTGCATCGAATTTTATTGGTTACTAAGCCGTACCACAATCTAGCTCTGTGATATCTTTTGAATTTGAGTTATTAATGCAACCAGACTGTTGAGTTATTCCTCTGCTTCAGGATATTGTGCATATTCAGTAATCAATGGCCGTTAGCTTAATCAACATTCGTACTAAAATCACGTATGCGAAATAATTTTAAAGAGGGATGAAATCAGTCAATGCAACATCTTAGAATTGTGTTATCTATTGACACAGTGCTGTCAGTGAATGACAAAATTTTGTTTGTAGAAATCTTTAAGTCAGTGGGATATTAGGCATAAGTGGCTTCCAGTCGAGTACAGGATTAATTGTAAGTTCTTCCTCATGGGAAGAGCTTGGATAACTGGGGGTCATCCAGAATGCATCAGGTAGATCTAGTTCCTGGCTTCTAGGCGTTGCGTTCAGCTGCCTGTGAGCATAGGCGTAGACTCTGGGGGCATCCGGGGCACGTGCCCCCAATAATTGAGATGGACTGTACATCCAATGCAACAAGTGTAGAATTAATCACGAAATCTCTACCCCCAATATTTTGGACAAGTTTACGCCAGTGCCTGTGAGAACTTGATGTTTCCGCGCTCCCAAACAACGATGTGGACACGCGAACGATTTCCCCAAACAACTCGTGAAACTTTCAAACTATGAGATCTACTAAATTGCCATGTCGGGAGCGATATCTCCAAAGTGTTAATGATATTGTTAAACTTATTCTATATTTTTCAGATTATCTTACCGTTGTACTTGACGGAGCTTCATTCTGTCCACCTACTGTAATAAATAAACCATTTTAAATAGTTAACTATTAGAAAATAGAATTAGAAAAGAAAGTTAAACACTTTTCAGTATTAAATGTGATCCACATTTCTCCATTTTCGAAACATTCAGTTTATTACATCATTCAATCAGCTAGACTAGCTTTATGTATGTACGAAATCGTTTGATTTTTCTTCTATTAACGGATATCCATCAAAAGAAGCGGCTACTTGATCTCCCAACCGATTGCACATATTTAGATGCGCTGAATGATGCCTCCTATGTAGATATTAAACCTAAAAGATGAAGTCTTACTCTCGGCAAGACACGATGTATCTCAGTAGACTCAGAATTGACAATAACCAGTTAGAGCAATTTTCGCAAAGCACTGTGTCCAAGTGACGGGCCAGCAAAATCAAATGTGGTAGTCATGGCCGACAAGAACTTTGCTTTCCTGGTTGAAACTGATTGGTAAAAGACTGAATTAAGAGACAGGGACAGCATTAGAACAAGAACTGTAATATCCAGTAACCCAATCGATAGGCGCCATAAGAAAATCTGAGAGTCATGCTGTTAAACAGCATCATAGGTTACACACCTGATTAGTGGGGACTTGCGGAGCTTCAATATTCGATTAATTAATTCATTCTTTCTGAGAATTTGATATAGCGCCTTTTCCAGATACCTACTCAGAAGCGCTTCAGCCCAGCCACAGCTAAGAAAGTGAGATTTGAGAGACTTACAAAAAGCAGGCGAGTTTGACAGTGGCAGTAAGCCCAGGTTTAGACGGAGGCCATTCCAGATGGAGGGCCCTACAACCGAAAAGGCCCGACGCTGTTTAATAGCAATGGGAGCACGGGGAACCAGAGGCTCCCTCGTTGCCGAAGAGCGGAAACTTCGACGAGCTGCAAGTTCAGAGACAGTCCGACAAAGATCAGACAGGTAGGATGGAGCAGAGCCAAGAAGGCACCGCCTGACAAGTCCAGCAACCCGATAGGAGATGCGCTGAGAAACAGGGAGCCAGTGAAGGACATCACGCATAAAGGCAGAGACAGAAGCATGTTTAGGGAGGTGGCCAATGAGGCGAGCCGCTGAGTGGAGAACCCTATCAAGGCGCCCAATTAGCTTAAGAGGCAGGCCTACCAGTACCGCACTGCAGTGATCAAGTCTACTGGTGATGAAGGCATGCACAAGAGCCACAGTAGCATTTTGAGAGACAGAACGTGAGACAACTCGGAGTTGGCGTAACTGGTAGTAACAACTACGAGTGACCAAATTAATATGCTGTGAGAAATTCAGCTCTTGATCCAAAGCTACTCCAAGGTCTCGAACTGTGAGAGAGAAAGAGATATTATGAGGAAAAGTCTCCGCTATTAGACGCAGGTCAATGGACGCCAATTGCCTGCGGGTACCGATCCAGATAAACTGGGTCTTAGATGGATTAAAAACCAAGCGATTTGAAGCCATCCACAATGAGAGAGAATCAATCGCATGGGACATCCGCGATACAGAAGAGTGGCATGGCAGTGAACATAGGCCTGTGCATCATCAGCATAGATCTGGTGCAGGAGGCCATTTGCGGACAGCAAGAAACTAAAAACAGTTGTGTAAATGATGTACAGGAAAGGGCCCAACACTGAGCCCTGTGGCACACCAAAGGGGGCAGGGACCCAGCGGGACCTAGAGGCACCAACAACCACACAGTTTGTGCGCTCTGACAGAAAAGAGCGAAGCCATTCTAAAGGAGCACCGGCCAACCCAAAGGAAGTAGAGAGGCGTTGGAGCAAGATAGGATGATCGACCTAGTCGAAAGCGTTACTAACATCAAAAAGAGTCAAGAGACTGACCTGACCACGGTCAGTGGCACCATAGAGATCAGATAATAGGCGAAAACGAATCGGACATCGGTATTTGATTCTTTTCGAAAAATGATGCCATGATTCGAAAAAATGTTCGAATCATTTTTCAGAAAAATGATTAGCCCTTGACGCACTTTGTTCTAAACTAATTGTTGAATTGTTTACTGAGCGTGTATTTATTGTTGAATTTCTGCTTGCAAAAAATGAAAAATGATTCGAACATTTTTTCGAATCATGGCATCATTTTTCAAAAAGAATCAAATACCGATGTCCGATTCGTTTTCGCCTATTATCTGATCGTGGCACGCGACAGCAAACCCACTGGCAAGAAACGGTTTTATAATTAGAATGCTGCGCTTAGATGTATGCACACCAAAGTGCGGTTATGCAATTGGTACAATAAAGAACATTATTACTCACTTATTTACTTAAAAAAATTAATTTGTGTTATTTTTAATTCTGCTACTTAGCTTAATGTTTAGTTTAATTGAGTTTAAACTGCAAAAAAGTTATTGATATATTGATACTCTGGTACGCCTGTGCTATCAAGCTTCATGAAATGATATCAAACTGGTATCCCCTGATTCGATTCTAGATTTGATTCGAATTCGAGCTTTTACTCCCGATTCGATTCGAGATTCGATTTAACTGTAAATTTGTGATTCGCAGGTTCCTACTGCGTAGATATTCCAGGATTTTTTTCATAATCCGTGAGGGTTTAACATCACTTGGACTAAAACTTAGAGGAGCATTTGATTTGACAAATGAGTGGAGATCATTTTTTGACATTTATTCGTACCCATCGTGGGCAAATGGAATTAATAACCATCTCGATGTTTATAGTGATGATGATGATGACGATGGTGATGACGACGACGACGACGATGATGATGATAATAATAATAATAAGGAACCATCACCCTGTATGTACTCGCATTAATGATTGCAACAGAAACATTCTTAATGTTTGGTTAGACCTAGCCTACATCGCACGTCGCGTTGACAAATAAGACCAGGCAAGATGCTTTGATATCCGGCTGAAAGAGTTTGAAGAGACCGGTAAAAGATACCGGGGATCACGGATCCACGCTGTGGAAGCAGATCCCCGCCCTTACACAGAGTCTCGAAACGCGCCAAAGGCTGGGACGGTTTACAAACAGTCGTGGGAATGGCAGCGCTCCAGATGACGTCTGGAAGAGTCTAATGGCGATTGGTTTCAATGGTTTCTGTTTCATTAGGCTAAGGCACAGGTTTACAGTGTAAAACAAAAGCCTCGATGAAATCTTCACGCATTTGTTGAAACTTAAAATTGCCTGCCGTTAGATTTTATTTTCTGATAGGAGATTCTGTCGAACTGCTCTTATATGAGATGTAACGGTGTCAGTCGGCGCTGTGAACAGGATCTATATCTGACCTATTTACAAACAAGCATTGATAATTAGATACTACCTAAATGACCTCTAGCAACCGTTGTATGTTCGATGTTATTTCTGTGTAAGTGTTAGTAATAAAGTTCTTTCTTTTTCCGAATAGGGGGCCTACCAAACGTGATCATAATCAAACCTAGCATTACTCTGCAATAATAATATTAAAGTCGTTTATTTCTGCTTAGGCCTACCTCTTTTCCAACATGTAGCTAATCCCCATTTATTCTTCTGGAGTGCAGGATTACTTTCCTTGTCGATTCGATTTTGTTTTCCAGCCGAGGCGCCCATAGAGCTCGCTAACAGAAAATAGCCTGAGGTCTTTATTTGTGATGTTATTTGCCTTATTAACGATGCTGGTTCATACAACAAACGTTGATCTCCTAAGCACGTTCTGTATGTGTAACACAGGGGATTTTTTAACATGTTACCTGGTAGGGAAATTCCCCATCAGCCCTCTCAAATTCCCCACCAGTCCTTGTCCTTTAAGCCTCCAGTGAATTTTTGCTTCTTTTAGTCCAAACAGTCGCCACCAATGATTAAATGATGATTTTATTTTATTATGACCTTGAGGCTTAAAGTTGAAATCATCATTAATAATGAGTCATTATGGCGCTGTCGGCGTTACCTATAAATATTTCACTGTTAAGTAAAATAGGAATTCTGTACATGTATAGTTAACACCTAGCGTTCATGATTATTGTGCTACAGATGTTTTTAGAAATAAACTTTTTATTGCATTTGTAAGCGCCACTTCATTGGTCTGATATAGTTTGTGTAATTAGGCGACCCTGACAGCGAACGGTTTCGTTCCTTTGGGTTTTCCTTTTGTCACTGATCGCAATGTAACTTAAGTTCGTGTTACCATGTAAACTGTGTAATTGTTCAAAGATTGGTGAACAATAAAAGAATTTTGATTTGATTTGATTTGATATGTCCTTTCCAAATTTTCTCTGATTCGTTGCTTTTTGAATTAAAATTACGCGCGGGAAAATTGCCCTTTTTCAAAATATTCTCACCAGTGGTAATTTTTTTAAACAGAGGTTCCCAAAAATGTCTATGCCCTGCACCGCAAGGGAATCTTTGATTAATGTTCGCACCCCCTACAGAAGTCATAACACATTTGAAGATGAATAAATCAGATTTCTATTTTTGAACCATACATTGAACCATGTACGAATAGGTGAACAGAATGAGCGCAAAAATAAAATTTTAACTCAGTGCATAAAGTGCAAATATAAATTGAGCAATAAGAAAAATTGTAAACACAAAAAGGCAGTACAATAGTAATACATAATTCTCTATTTGTTAATCCCCGTGAAATGCCATCTCGCACCTTTTGGGGTGCGGACAACCCAGGTTGGGAACCTCTGTCAAAAAATACCCTGGCGTTATTATGTCTTGATTCATTCAAGTACAAAGTATTATTTGATGTGTTTGCATGTTGGTTTAAATTGCAATTGAAGTCTCATACGCTGCAAGCCTGCAGCCAGATAAGTTGCTAGCTCAGGTAAGTAAGTAAGTAGGCCCTAATTATACAGTCTTTTGTTACTGCAAGAGAAATTGACAGTTGTTGTTAAGATGAGGAGGAGAAGCATTTCGGTGCTCAGAACACAACGAGTTCATGGCAATCAGCAATTTATTGATCACAGTCGAGATCAAGGCTGAAAATAATTATGACTCAAAAGCAGTTCTTGAAAATAAATGCATACACGGCGCGTAATCGTAAACTCGAAATTTCTAAAGCGCGACTCTGAAGCTAAGCAGACTACCAGCTCATTCGCGAGCGCTGTACAATAGCTTAAACCGTAGTTTCATGATTCTAGCTTCACACTTTGTAGCTAGACTCCTTATCTTATCCCATTAGAATAAGCATAGGCCTAAGCATAAGCAGCCGATGCGCTACATGTATCTGAGAGTTTCACACAGCAGTACATGTAGTTACAGGTAGAGTTAAAATTAGACGAACGGCTTTGGTCAATTCTGGCAACATAATATGACTCAGCATCTGATTGCAGCAACTCAACAACGTCACTAAAACAACTTGCATTTTGAAATTTTGATATTTTCAATGTCTAAAGTACTGGGGCGAACATATACTCTCGCCCAAGAACCTTGGTGAGTACTGGGGCGATAGTCCCTGTTGCCTCTGTGGAGTCGGCGCCTATGCTAAAGCTAAGCAGACCACCAGCTTATTCACGAGCGCTGTACAATAGCTTGTACTGTTGTTTGATGATTCTAGCTTCAAACTTTATAGCCAGACCCCTTGTCTTATGTCATTAGCATAAGCATAAGCATAAGCACCCATTAGCATAAGCATATGCACCCAATTAGTTGCATTCAGACTTAACATAAGCATAAGCACGCAACAATTCCATTCACATTTTACAACATAACAGGGACACGAGATTCCTTTCAGATATAAGGCATCAGTGTAAGTACTATGAGCGCCTTAAAGTCTCATTTAGATTTAATATAAGCAAATGCATCTGAGAGCTTCATACAGATCGTGTGACTTTTACGTAGGACTGCATCAAGCTGATCTGTATCGTTTTTCTTTTATCTTTTAACGGAAACTGGCAAAGGTCGACCCGAGTCAAACTTGCGTAGAATCCAATCGCTCAGCCATTCTGGCAATGACTGCATGGGAACTACTAACTTCGCGTCGTAGCCAACGACGTAACGGGCGCGAGGGTATCGCCCAAGAAGAGCGTGTTCATAGGCGTCGACAACCAGCGACAGACGAAGGGACACCGAAGTCTTTCGATTTTCACCGAATTCCGTTTCGGTAACTGCAAAGACAAACGACATTTATATAGCGCCTTTTCAAGACCTCTTAAGGATGCTTACTTAGCTCATTCGGATGATATTAGCTGATGCTAAATTTAGGATGGTTTTCACTTACGCATTTCTCCAGTGACCGTTCTAAGTAGGCTATATACGTTTATGTAATTAATTGTAATTAGTAAACTTCTATTGCGCCGGTGTCTAACGAACAAGACATAAACAGTTGGCATACCAAAAACAAGCCATAATCAGGTCAACATCCAGAAGATTAGTCCAGAAGACAGAGAGGTAGGTGGATAAGCATTATTGGAAACAGGCAAGTTTTAAGTTGAGGACGAAATTCATTTAATTGATTTCATTCTTATTGAGTCACCATCCAGAGAAAAAAAGCAGTGATATATTGATACACGACGAAATAGTATGTTCTGGGTTACACTGGACACCACAAAGGGGTCGCAGATCCCTCTAAATGGGACCATCTTAGTAGTACATTAAACAGAGAAATGGATGACCTAAATTACTCATTGGATGTTCGTAGGCAAAAAGGTGTCAAAAAGTAAACAAAATATCCGTAACATGACCAGAGACACTACATCACGCACACGCATGGTAAATGACACAAGTGACTGAGTCGAGCGGACAGGCACAGAAAGAGAGTTCCAAAACTAGGTCCAGCAGCCGGAAGAGTTCGTACACCAAGAACAGTTCTTGATTTAGGTACGACCAGTCTAAGATCTACGTAGGTGTTAGGAACTCTCAAATGGGTTAATGATGTAAGGATTTTTGTGAGGTTGGTTGCAACCTTGAGATCGGGATGGCAAGAGACTGACATGTTATTTACTTGGATATGACGTTGTAAGCCAAGCCAAGAGGTTTATATGGCGGATGGATTAATTAAATGTCTACTTTTACGTCTGTCTTAGAGGATGGCTATCGCCAGTGAAGTATATATCCTTGGCCCAGGCTTTCATTTTAAAGATTGAGGCGCAATTTGTAAGTGAACCTTCGACTGACGTACAAAACTTAAAACAACAACTGTAGCGTAGGCCCTACTGTATTTGATACAATCCTCTCCGTATTCAGCTTTGACATCAGGAGAAGTTCTCTGCCAAAGTTCAGAACATTTGGTTCCAAGGTTATCGCCTATTTGAGTTAGGAATCCTCCAGGTTCTATCAGACTTGCTTTGCATCCAAAATAGTGTATGGTTCGCCTGAAAACAAGCAATAAGCTCAGCCGATTATGTCTCGAAATTGTGATATTCTCGCTTGTGAAAATAGCGAAAGAGAAATACCAAATACCATTAGGCCTATGTACCTATAGGGAACTAGCTAATGACCAAACACTTGCAATATATATATATAATTTAATTAACTGCATTTTAGAGACAGCTCTCATACACAGTTACACATGTTACAGAATTGTAGGATTATAATGTTACAGATAAAGATAATAATGATAAATAAATAAACGAACACCTGACTTCAACTGAGGTTGTCAGTCATGCTTTCCCTTCTCGGACCATTGTCAACCCCGTCTCTCCATCTCGGTCCATCGTCTGCTCAGTTCTTCCACGTCCACTGCCCTCTAGTTCCAGACTAACCTCCCTCACGCTGAATCTACTAAATATTTCTTTCTCTGGCTCTGTCTAGCCAAATCCCTTCCCTCTCATTCCAACTACCTCCATCACCGTCGGCCTAAGAGAGCAAGTCCATCCAAACAAATGTTTATCATTCTCTGACGATATCACTTTGCACCCACCTCTTTGCTCGAGGCAACCTTTTTGATTGGATATGTCATCTGGGAACATGACATCTATTTCTGTATGTTGAGACGAGGGTAGAAGCGATTGTGACTAACCACTGCCTCATCGTTGAGCCGTCTGTCTGCCTGTACGCTTCAACTTGCCTTGACAATTCTGGTCAGCAGTAAAATGACTTCGGACGGGCCAGGGTTTCTATGTGTTAATCTCGTCTAAATTGGGATAAGCCACTGGCAGGCTGTGGCGCACAATGTCAGTGTCTTTTGGCAAATCCGTCTCAGTGAAGAGGACAATTGGCTCTTCATCTCACTGGTGATAACACTTGAATTGACTGGGTTCGACCAGCACAAGTAGAAGAAGAATAGCCTTGGAGCTCTTTTAAGCCCAAGTCTTCATGATTTCTACTAAGCTGTTATTTCTTATTCGTTTTCCAAGAATTTTAATACCTTTTCTATTAATTTCAGAAATGTTCATTAAACGGATTGTTTGTAATTTGATGACCTTCTTTGTAGGCCACTCCACCCAATCCAGTTAGGACAGATAAAAACTCAATGGCGTCATTGGCGTGCCCCAAAATCATATGGGTGAACTAATGGAGTCTCCCTCATGAGAATCACATTATAACAATCAAATAAAACCCGTGACTTACCGAATTCCATCAGTGAAGGCCTCAACTCCATATTTTGACAAGCGGTAGGGAACAATCATCGCATAGCTCATTCGACCAGCGATGCTTGCAGTGTTGACTACCCGACCTTTCTCCTTCTTCACCAGAGGCAAAAACGTCAACGTGACATCAATTAAACCCCAGAGATTGACGTCACACTGTTTCTTGAAGTCATCAACGGTCAGCCAAACAGCAGACCCATAGGATAAAAGATTACCGGCATTGTTCAGTATTCCCCAAAGCCCTAAAACAATGTTCATTTACAAAATCATTATTCACAATTGTTTCACTTATTTGTGGCATATAATTATTTTCGTTATCAGTATATAATAAAAATCTTCCAAGATCAGGAAACTGCTCTAAGACTACGATGGACCAGTAATAATTATACAATATCTATCAAAGAGAAACTTATAATTACGGTAAATTTGATAGATTTTCAACTTCGTTGCTTGTTTTGTTATATAGGCCTAGTGTTTTAATTACAGGTGTGTTTACTGTCATTGGATTTGAATTTATTTATGATACGTGTCAGATTCCGACTTAGCTGTGTTAAACAAAGCGTTAACGTTGCAACTTCTAAAGAGCTTGAAGGCTATATACAAGAGCCTGAAGACTATAGGCTACATATAACCTAACCTTTACAACCTAATCTGCCTTAGAGATTAAATTCAGTCTCACAGAATACTGACTACAGATCACTGATACTCTGCTTCAGTGTTAGACGACTAGACAGCAATGAACTAAGAGTCCAGAATCCTTCTTTTCTTTTCCAACGGCTGCTTATACGTTTCACGTGTCCAACCCTCATACGATGAACACGTAAGCAATTCATTCAGCAGAAACTAACAGAGGTACGCCTGTGCAACTAAACCTTAGATCCTTCCTTGCTAAAGAACCCCTTGTCTAGCCTAAAACCTTAATTTGCATATCCCTTTCATTTCGAGTCATCAAGTTGATTGAAGCTTTTCTCTTCATTCACACCTCTATCAGCTTATTTAGTCATTCAATTCTATGCTGTTTTATATATCTTTGTATTGATGTTCATTTCTATGGCACTCTTTATCAACTATCAATCAAACTTTGAAAATGACAGCTACATCTACACTTGCATAGTTATTTTTTAATAAGACTTAGTATTAGAGGTGCATCGATCACAAAATGTCAGGACGAACCGTTAGGAATTAGGTACAGCGGATAACTACAAATGAAAGGAAAACGGACAAAGTTTAACAATCTAGAAGCACTGATATTTCCTCGTATATATCTGCATTTGTGACTGACATATTAGTGTTAATTGAACAAAACCTAACAGACGAATTATGCAAGTCACTTGACTCTTGAAAATGAGAAAGATTGTGATGACGAACCTCTTCGTTTTGGAAGTTTCGCCTTGACGTACTCGAGTGCCTTGCGAACACACTCTTTCTTAGTGACATCCAGAGAGATGGCGTGAAGACGTTAAGACGGTTAAGAGCAAACATTCTTCAAGATTTTATAAAGGATGAAAATCGCAACAAAGTATATCGCAACCGAGCAGATCAGTTTGTCGACAATGATGTTCCAAAATGCTGATCTGTATTTTTGGTGCAATATTAGATCAAGATTCTCGCACTCTCGAACTGTTTGCATCTGAATGTATATTTCAATTCTGATATCCCTCTGAATGTATATATCAATTCTCGATAGCAACAAAGTTTTATTGCCCCACTACATAGCTTTCAAACAGTCGTTCTGTAGCACGCACGGTCACGTTTCGTTATCTACCGACTAAGTCATTGTGAGCCACTTTAAATGCTCCAATGCGAATCAATTGTATTGTACGACAAATCACGTTTAGGTAGGCCTATAAGAAATCATCAAACACGGTAGGCCCTCAACGAAACTATTATTTCCAACATCGCGTGAGCAAAAAACCACTTTCAGCATGTCGATAACACCTGTTCTCTTTTAAAGTTCGTCCTAGTGATTCAAATAACCCGATGAAACCTTGCTTTTGGTTTGCTACACAGAGATCCTTGTGACAAACTCAGTAAGATCATGGCCAAAACACATCGTAGTTCCCTACGAACTACCGATGTGATATATATGATTAAAACTGCCTTAGCCCTGCACCGGGCGTTTGCTGTCGTGGATCCCACGATCTGGAACGGACTTCCCCCTGCTCATGGACAAATTAATGACAGGCTTCTCCTCATCTTCCTGTTTCCTCGGGCTTCTGTGCAGACTCTGCACCATCGGGGTGCTCGATAGTGTAGTGGTTAGCGCTCTGGACTGTCAAACGAGAGATCGGGGGTTCAAATCCCGGCCAGGGGAGAAATTTGGTTCGAAATTTCTGTTCCACCTGGACCCCCTAGCCAACTCACCATGATGAGTACACTGTACATGCACTCTCGGTGAGAAGATAAGACGGCGATGGAGAGGACTGGCCACCCGCCCTCATATGCCGAGGCTAAGAAAAAGAAGTCGCTAACACTTCATACCCATGGCTGCCTCAGGGCTAGCTTAAGTGACTGATTTTCTGCTTCTCTGTGCAGAAAGCGCCTCGGAATGGTATTTTGCTAGAGGCGCTTTGTAAATTTCTAGATACGATACGATATAAATATATACGATATAGACGATAATAATATAATATATTATTATCGTCTATATCGTATATATATATATATCGTATATTATACGATATATATATACGATGTAAATATTATATCGATATATCGATACTATCGGAATACCATGTAATCCATGTGAATGTATAACGTACACACGAATTACATACACTTGGGGGCCATCCACATATTACGTACGCAATTAGGGGGAGGGGGGTCGGATTTTAGCGATTTTGCGTACGGGTGCGAACGGGGGGGGAGGGGGGACAAAATGTGTACGTACGCAAAATAAATTTCTAATTAAGACGTCCACATTGGCCTATTTATAACTCTGCATTGTCCTATAGTCGTCCCATAGCATTTTATTACGTTATGTAAAAGCCATGTGCAGTTATTCTGTGCTGTGAACCAGACACCTATAATTTGTCTATATTGGCCCTTCAATAATCTGGCCTAAAGTGCAGAGAGTCGTTGCCTGGAGCTGTCTGAGACACTTTCTGCAGTTGGTCTTCGGGGGGGGGGGGGGTGTGCGTCAAGTGTACGTACGCAGGGGGGGTGGTGGAAGAAAGTACGCTTGCGAACAGGGGGGAGGGGGTCCAATTTCGCCGGATTTTTGTGTACGTAATATATGGATGGCCCCTTGTTGCGATTCAATGCATACGAACAACTCTCTCGGCCACCAAGCAGCAGAATTTGGGAAGCATCATGCGCTGGTTACGTGGCCAGGACCGAAGGATTTGACGGATTTTGCGCACATCCGGGAATATCCAGCTCAAGGGTCTATGGGTAGCAAAGTGAAGGCATACCACCATGGGAAATATGATCTTTACTTTACTTTACTCTACTTAACGATAGCGCATTGGATAACATCTGGCGTAGAGTGCGAGAGGTACAGAGATCGAGTCCCATAGGCGGACATGCTTTGTAGGCAGCAATTTGCGCCGTGTATTGCAGGCTGTCTGTTCTGTTAGTAGTTAAGATTTATCGTATAACATGTACAATTGTACATGTACAGCGCAGTGCGTTTGCAGGCGCTTAATTAAAGAATAAATATTATAGTTATTATGAACTTGTATTGACGAAATTATGAAGTTGATTTAGCCTATTAATAAATTAGTGTTGTACGGATCCCAGAGTATCGTATAGTGATCTGTCTATGTCGTATAGCCTATAATTATTATGATTACGCTAATTCATTAACGCGCAGTTCAGATATCCAGAAGCATACAGTTGTAATCTGATACAAGTAGCGACTTTGTCAACTTCATTTTGCGAATAAACGAAATTGACTGACTGATTACATGCGTGTTACTAAACGACATTACTTTACATCTAGTAAATTTACATGGTTAATTTTAATGAAAGAAGTTGACTGGTTGAAAATCAATGGTAAAGGTGTGAAAATCACTTTAGAAGAAATGCCTTCCCCTTCTTACGATATTGTTTAGAAAACAAATACCTCGGTCAGCGCATTTTGCGATGATAAATAAATAAGCTCTTCGAGTTGATTCTTCGTACATTTAATTTTCTCCTGCTAATTTTAAACTTGGGTGCTAAGCCTGTACAGGACCGAAGGACTACAGTGAGAACCTTAAGCTGAATCCGAGCAGTAAGGGGAAGCCAATGAAGATGATCAAACATTAAAGAGGAAATATGAGACCAGCGAGGAAGTCGGGCTATTAATCTGTTAAAACAGTCTGTAGGGGGGAAAGTCGGACTTTTGTTAATTTGTAATCTGTTACAATCGTGGGGCGTGGTGGCTCAGTGGTAAGTTCGGCGCCTTGTGACCGGAGGGTTGCAGGTTCGAATCCCACTCTAGCCGCTGCGTACGGACCTTGGGCAAGTCCTTCACTCGCAATTGCTCGTGGCGCTTCGGCGTGAAAACTCCGACACAGTATCAAATGCTGTAGTCGGGAGCGCCTCTGAGTAGTAGTAGACTTCGAGAGGCGCTATAGAAATATCCGAAATAACAATAACAATAACAAGTAGCGATTTTGTCAACTTCAATTTGCGAATAAACGAAATTGATTGATTGATTGCGTGTTACTAAACGACATTACTTTACATCAAGTGGTAAATTTTAGGGCTGTTCAACGATTAAAAATTTTAATCGCGATTAATCTTGCGATTAAATAAAATAATCGCGATTAATCTTGCGATTAATCGCATCAAGAGCATAATGTTGTTGTTTACAGATAGTACACAGCAGTAAATTGAAAGAAAAACTTGTCAGTGTTTGTCCATTTGTTATTAACATAAATGTAGAATTACGAAAGTTCATCCACTTTCTGTTTTTCAGCCAGTTGTTGAGACAAACTAACTTGTTCACATTGTCAAGTGAGAGTGCTGAATGTTTCTTATTAAGAATGTTTCCAGCAGCAGAACAGTCTTTCGTATGGAACAGTAGTTGCTGGCGACCCTAGATATTTCTGTGCTAACTTTGCAAGTGTCTTAGGTGCACCTTCGTAGGCCTATCTGTCGTTTTAAACTGATCATTCATTATAGATCGTTCGAATTCTTTCTCGCTCTTTTCCTCCGACATTTTATAGAGTAGCATAATTAATAACCCCACTAGAAGATATAAAACGAACGAAGATTAAACTACATGCTCAGAAATTTTCACATAAAGGACGAATTTGGATAACTAGTCTACACCGCCATTTAACCGGAAACTGTCTTGGTTGCCTACGAGTTCGCCCAACACAACTGAGTGAATTAAGCCCAATCTCGGCCAAAGACTTGGCTTTGGCAGTACCTCACGCATTGCAGTGTTCGGTAAATTCCTACAAAAAACTGTTTGTTTGCGATTAAAATTTAATCGCGATTAAATTTTTTAATCGCGTTAATCGTCCCGAAAATTTAACGCGTTAATCGCGTGCGTTAACTGCGATTAATCAACAGCCCTAGTAAATTTAAATGAAAGAAGTTGATTGGTTGAAAATCAATGGTAAAGGTGTGAAAATCACTTTAGAAGAAATGCCTTCCCCTTCTCACGATGTTGTTGAAAAGGCAAATACCTCGGTCAGCGCATTTCACGATGATAAATAAATAAGCTCTTCGAGTTGATTCTTCGTACATTTAATTTTCTCCCGCTAAAGTTAAACTTTGGTATTAAAGTGCTATTCCATTCAATTGTTTTGAGTTACAGTTCATTACATGTAAACTTACTGCTTGTTTTTTTGTCTAAATAATATGATGACTGTAATATTTAACTGCGGACCTTCTGCACGTTGCTGGCATCTCGTCCAAAGTTTGAAATTTGTTGTCCTGCTATACGCGATCTTCAAGTTCTTCTTCTCTTTCAGGTCGAAACTTAATATACAACTTTCATCCACCGCAACCTGATTCTCTGGTTTTCTAATCGATTCGATTTCGACGTTACTTCGCCAACGAATATTATCGACTACAAATTCGCTCATGCGCTATGCATGACGGTGCTCTGAAGGTTACTAGAATGACTTGATTATGTTAGATCAGATTGCGATTTAATGTTCAGTTATATTCGAATTGAACTCAGTAAATAGAATCAAGATATTTAGCACCTTGACATAACTTATCTGACTTTCTTATAATTCACTCATTTGAACTTTTTGTCATTGCTGATGCTACTAGCTAGTTATTTTGGAGACACAAAGAATCCATGGTGATGAGCAATGTGCTGACAATAGCCTAGCTAATAATTATAGCTTTAGAGCATTTCTAGAATAAAGCGCTCATACACGGACCAATTATTACTATTTTCATTGTTATTACACCGTTAAACAGCAACTCTATTAGGTCGTATAAGACAGGGGACAGAAAACACGACATCTTAATCTAATAGGAGCCAACTCTTTCCGATAACTTGGACAAGTCATCCAATAACGGTACCTTGGTTTGCTAACACAGAAACAGACTCTCATCAGACGAAACCTAAATTACCAAGCTCACTAAAATTAATGTTCAACATAATTTAAAACATTAATTTTTCAATGAATCAGTCAATCAATCAATCCTTTTATTGAAGCCATTTGAAGTACAAGGAAAAATACAACATAAAAGTTTGAACTTAGGCAACAAGAGGAGACCCAAAAGGGATCTTGATCCCGCTTAGCAGGGCCACCTAGTTAACATTTATCGTAATACAAGTAAATGGCAGCACAATCAATACTTTTAACGGTAACATCGATCAAGTTATATGATCAGCAGGTAAAAGAAACAATGATAGAACTCTTAACTAAAGAACTTAACTATCAGTACACATGGATTCCAACTAAGGTATACAGATCAATTTTCATTAGTTAAAAGATATGAAAAAAAACACACACAAAAACAACAGTACCTGTGCAAATAAACACATAGGCCTAGGCCTAATGCAGTCATGTGAGTGCATCCAAGAGATAGAGTTTCAGTTTTTGTTTAAATTGACACATAGTAGGTAAACCAGTAACTTCAATAGGCAACGAATTCCAGAATATCGGACCACAGACTTTGATGCTATGCTGCTCAACAGTAGTGTGGACACTACGTTGATGGTACTAAGTCTTGTTGAGCGATCGCGTGTAATGATTGTGTACTTCAGAATTTTTACAAAAACAATTTTTAAAATTCACAGGCAGTAGATTCGATTGAAATCTGAACATGAATAATCCAACTTGCAACTTATTTATGCATTCAAAAGACAATATTCTCAAACTAAGAAATAACGGCAGAGTTGTAGCTCTAAAGGGTAAATTACATATAGTCCGAATGGCCCGCTTCTGCAGAGTTTTAAGAGTTGTTAAGCGAGTATGATACGTGAAAGCCCACGAGATATTACAATACGATATGTAAGGGTATATTAAGGAGTAGGCTAGTACAAATTCACAAGTATATATTGCGGTAGAAGGTGCCGAATACGAGAAATTATACCAATATTTTTTGACATCTTTTTAGATATGACATTTATATGTTCACTCCATTTAAGTGCTCATCAATGTGAACACCCAAAAATTTAGTAGCAGATACCCTAGTTATGTTTTGGTTATCAATATTGATATTTATATTGCAAGTTGGAACACATTTCCTTCGTGAATGAAACAATATGAAATTCTTTTTCATGAGATTTAACGACAGTTTGTTGGCTTTAAACCATTCTCCTACTAGTCTTAATTCGGCATTAATTTTATTAACCAGTACATCAATTGATTTCTCTGACATAAACACATTAGTATCATCAGCAAACATAACGAAATGAAGCAATGAAGAGGCGTTTGAGATGTCATTCACATATATCAAAAACAGCAAAGGGCCTAAAACAGAACCCTGTGGTACACCACAGGTAACATCAGATACATAAGAAATATGTCCATTATATGAGACACATTGCCTTCTATTTCTTAAGTAGTCAGAAAGCCAGTTAAGACAAACTCCTCTAATGCCATAATGTTCAAGTTTCTTTATCAGAATGTCATGGTTCACAGTATCAAACGCTTTAGATAAATCAAAAAAGACACCCATAGAGAAGTGATTGTTGTCCATAGCTTCGGAGATTTTGTCGTGCATTTCTAGTACGGCCATGTAAGTAGAATGACCTGAGCGAAAGCCATGCTGGCCTTTAAATAAGATATTCTTTGATGTTAAGTATGACGTTAGCCTTCCATGAACAATTTTTTCAAAAAATTTAGAAAAGTATGGCAAAATTGATATTGGCCTATAATTACTAAATTGGTTTTTGTCCCCAGACTTAAAGATTGGAATTATTTTGGCAATTTTTAGACTATTTGGGGCAATACCAGTTACAATAGAACAGTTTATTATTTTTGCGACAGGAATCGAAGTTGCTTCCATCTCAAATTTGACAATTTGGGGGTCTAAACCACTGCTGTGGGTGGGACGAAGTACTTTTGCAATCGATAGTATTTCTGTAAGTGTTGTTAATTTAATTCCAGTGGAAAAGATGGTCGGATGTTTTAAGAAAGTCTTGAATGAAATTTCAGTGTCAGGAATTTTAGCTGCTAATTTGGGTCCAATTTCAGTGAAAAATTCATTAAATTTACAAGCAATAAGGCTTTTATCTTTAGTTTCTACATCATTGATAAGAAAACTATCTGTGATCGAAGAATTTCCTTTTCCACGTAGAAGTGTTTTAATTACGCCCCACGTCTTACTCAAGTCATTTTCACAATTCAGAATTTTGTTTATATAGTAGTTCCGCTCAGCAGCTTTGCGTATTTTTTTAAATTTATTTCTATACGTGATAAAGCTGGTCTTATTATCCGGTGTGGGATTTTTAATGTATTTTTTATACAGACGTGATTTCTTATTGCAGGATTTTAACAAAGCTGTAGTCATCCAGGGGTTCTTGATTCTATGGCTCTTTTTCGAAGAATAATTTGTTTTAGGGAAGGATTGTTCATATAATGACATATACTTCTCAATAAATAAAGAATAGGCAAGGGATGGGTCACTTTGCTAGCATGCTCGATTGACAGCTGACCAATCAGCAGCACATAGCAAAGCATCAAATTTGCGTTTGGCAGTCTCATTTATTATTGTTTTCTCATATATGGGAGTTTTGTCAACTGAGATCCTTGCAAAATTACTCTGTAATATAATGGGCAAATGATCAGATATGTCGTTTATAATTATAGCAGATTCAATACAGTCGGACAAAGTATTTGTGAATATGTTATCGATCAAGGTAGCTGTGTCTGAAGTTATTCTGGTTGGCCTTAAAATTGTTGGCAAAAACCGATTGGAAGTTAGTGAGTTAAAGAATGTACGAGTAGGTAGGTGCGTATTTGCCTTGAGTAGGTCTAAATTATAGTCTCCAGCCAGAAAACTATCATCATTCATCCGAGATAAATGTGACAAAAGTTGGTCAAATTCCTGATTGAATATATCAAGACCAGTTCCTGGTTGCCTATAGATCACGCCCACCAATAGGTCCTTCCCTGTTTTCTGCTTAATTTTAACAAACATACTTTCATAAGAACCAGACTTAGATGATGCCCAATCAGTTTCTAACACATGAAATTCAGTACCCGTCCTTACAAAGAAACCCACACCTCCCCCTCTTCCATCCTTCCTACATTTGTATACAAAAGTATAATCGGGTATAAAGATAGTATCGGCTGTGTCTGTATCCAACCAGGTTTCTGTTAAGGCTAGAATTGTTGTCTGGGATTGAACTAACAAAATATTTACTTCAGCTACCTTATGCAGTAGGCTTCTACAATTAAGGTGCATTATGGAGAAGGATTTTTCTGTTGCATTGAGCTTAGCTCTGATTTCTTCAGTACACACGTAACTACTCGTGCACAGCTTTACACTGTTGTAGAAGTTGGTGTCAGGGTCAATATCAGGGTTGTTTAGAATAGAAAAGTTTTCTCTATATTCATCCACAGGATGAAAGACCAGATCTATGGGTGCACGAGGATAGGCTACACTGCTGGGATTGGATTCAGAAACTGCACTTATAAAGTCTTGGTCATTCTCCAAATGATTAAATGGAAAGACAGATGCAACACAACTAGCACAATACCGTGTAGAGTCAATTTGACTCAAAGGAATTGTACAAGAAATGGGGTACACACATTTACACAGGGTGCAACTATAAACATATGTACACAACGAAACTGAAGAGTCCGATTTGTCCATTCAAGCTACACAGAATGGTAAACCAAAAAGCGCATTTATGGTGCGCTTACAAAAACAACAGTTGTCTAATTTACCACAGCTGTGGTGTTGGTCCATAATTGTCAATATCAACACAAAGTGAGCAATCTACAATTCACAGGTCTAGTAATATCAGTAGTTTATCAATTTATCCAACAAAGAAAAGTTAGTAAGAAATGAAGATGGAATTATCAATGTAAGAAATATGTTAGCGATGAAACGTACACCGCAAGTGAGAATTGTTAGGAAATTTGGAGAGAAGAAAATTAGAAAATAATATTATACGACCGATATTCTGCTTAGTTCCATCAAAAGGTCAGAAGCTTTCCGCTGTTTAGATCTTCTCCAGTTCCTTCAGAGTGGAGATTTTCTTGGGTCTGTCTTCAGGCGAGTCCGAGTGACGAACATAAACAGTACCATTCATTGTCCACGCAGCCACAATCTTCTTCTCTCTCTGCATAGCTCTGGCCCGAGCGAAGATAACACCATTCGTCCGAGTGAGGTGCTCGTTGATGAAAACCGGAGCAGTCCCAAGTCCAGGAGTAGTTGTTCGTAAGGATTTTCTTGCAGCAAGAATAGAGTTCCTCACACGTTTCGACGTGAAGCGGGTAATGACCGGCCGATGTGTATTCTTCTTCCCACGAGGGATTCGGTAGGCCGAGGATATGACAGATTCATTCACCTCGATACCCAATCGATCCCGGCAGAGATTGAAAACGCAGTTGGTTGTTTCCTGGCTCGACTGGTAAACCGAGGGTGCGTTTGACGAGACAGTAGCTCCCGATACGGATTCAGCATACGAAGACTCCGGCAAACCGTGGATCACGAGGTTGTCCATTCTGTAATTGTTGGAGATCTCGTCAACTTGGTGTTTGAGAGCAGAGTTTTCTTTTAGAAGCTCATTAATTTTCTGAGTCAAAGGCTCCACACGAGCGTGTTATTATATCCGTAGCAGTTTTCTCAACAAGTTTTCCAAGGGTGAGTTTAAAGTCTTCAGCAAGTTTGTTGAATAGACCTTCAACCATGGGAGAGAGACAAGTAAACAAACGGATGACTAATGCATTAATCACACGGTCATCCAGTACCTGTTCAACGAGGTCTTCCGCCGTCGCGGCCTTCGTTGATTTTTCGACATTTTCAATTACAAGTTCCAGTATTTCGAGTTTAAAGATTAACGAAGACGCACGCAGTCAAAATTACCCGTAGTTTCATCCGTTTAATTAAGACCTGACTTCAAAACATTAGAAATTTCAAATAAACAGACGCCCACTAAAATGTGTCAACCGACCGCCATGAAGATTTTTAAATTTGTCTCCCTACTGTCCTACGCTAATTACCAGGAAACTTCGCGCTCGCCTGTTGTTTTTGATCTGACCTTGGCTGGTGACACGCCAACATTCAATATTTTGACCTCGTGGTACAGTACAAAAGTAAAGTTGGAAAACCGCGACTCTAGAAGTCTAAAGGTTCGCTTGAATAATTCCTTTCCTGTTCGTACGATGTTGGAGTCATACAGTAGCAACAGAATAGGCAGCCTGTGCAAATTGTTAGAGCTCTGGGTTGTCTCTGGACACTTCCTCTACAAGTAAATATCTATGAAAGTGATGAAGACATTCGAAATATCCTACTGCACAGCGACTCTCATATCATACATTTGTGGTCACCCAACAATATGTCGCATGAACAGCTGTCTCAGTGCCTCCCAGAAAGAATACCCAATCTGAATTGGGGTGAGCTGATGAAACAGAAGAGCCACCGCGAACGAAATCGCACACTTCGCCGCCAGCCGGCGACACACATGTAGCCCATCACGACACTTTTCACGCATAGCTTTCTGGTTTGCCATGTAGATCGCTTCATTGATTTCTTCAGGTAGATCTTCCTTAACCAGCATTTTGGAAAGGTCATACAAATGTTGGCCGACGCTGTTATCCACTCCAAAGGCCGCGAGATTCTTTAGATGGTGGTTATTAATTGTATTAAGTAATACCAATTACTTATCAGTTGACCCAACAGGAAAGAGATTTCATAGCGACTTGTTCTTTACCTATGTACAACGCTGAGAAATAGTCGACGCTTTCTCGATCACTTGGTATCCTCTTGTCTGTCGGCGTCAGAAGATTCTTAGTATTCATCAAACGCCTCCGATGTGTTCAGAGTCGATTTATCCTCGATGAGGACAGGCGACGTCCTTCAGATTCAACCAATCAACACAGGGCCATCGCCATTGATTAGCGCTTTAGACGGTTTATTACTTATCGACACAACGCTAATTGCGTATTTCATGTGTCCGAAGGTTTAAAAAATTTATAGAATCTTCGAAAAATTTATTCTATGTCTCTTCAGCAGTGTTTAATATTATAAAGATAAACAAATGGAATAAATAGATTAAAAGAAATATTTGTCAGAATCTGTTAACCCAATAAGTGAGTTTAATTTCGACGAATTGTGTAAACATTCACTTTATATCCTTGAAAGTCTCCGAGGATCAGTTGTTTCTTTTCTTTGTCGAAACACATTTTCCATGGCCTAAACCTTTCTTCATCTGTTGGTCCACAAAACATTGTTCCATTCGATTTAAGATCGGAATCCAAGAGAATTACTCTACTATTGCCAAAGTCGGACACAAACACTTGATCGTCTGAATCGAGTGAGAGATAATTACATTTGCTCGGTTCGTGTGTTTTACTTGAAGGAATAAAACGACGGATGACCATCTGTCCATCTCTGGTCACTTCACTTATGGAGCGCTTGTCATCCTTTTCATCCATTTCCTCCAACCTGTGAAGGATAATGAAATTCCCGATCGATGTTTCCACTGCATGAAAAAGCTTCTTCACGTCTCTTGGTAACTGAATGGATCGAATAAGTTCTGCGTCTGATCCGTAGATCCTCAGAATGGGCGACGACTCACTGACCACCAACAACTGATCATCACTGGACACTGACAGAGTAAGTGGCATATAATCAGTGGTCAACCATTTGACGATTTTCGGTTGGGCATCTGTCTGTCTTGTAATCTTCCAGATGCATTTCTTCGCTAGGTCAGAGACGTAGAGACAATTTTGCTTCTCACTGGATGCAATGTCATGGGAATGCTTGATCTTGTTTATTTTGAATTTCCTCTGAAGACGAAATGGACTTCGATCCTCAAAGACGCGAATTACTTTTGACCAATGGAGGACATAGATTTCATTTCGCAGTTTAGTTATTCCATCCACTTCGTCTTCTTTTTCTGCTTTGATTGCGTCGATTCTGTGAGTGAAGTTGATGGAAATTTGACACACGACTGAAAGAAAAAGAAAATAATTTTTTATACGAAAATTACTCGCTTAATGATATCGTTCTTTTTCATTTATTAATATTTCTATTAAAATTAACTATTTGTTTTCAATCATTGATTTCTTTGCTTATGTATTATTATTTTTTAAATTATATAATTCGAATTTAAGTGTATTTGGGAAAGATTTTGGATATTTAATGCATCTGACTCACTGCTGAAATAAAAAAAATTATTAATATATCAACAACTGATTATTATTGTTCATTCATTATGTTTCTATTGTATTATTGGGACTAGAATTCAGTGCTGCTGATTTCTTAGATCATCGAATCTGTTGCTAAAGGTGTATAAATATTATTCATTATAATTTATTTATATTTATTATTATTTATTAATTTAACTACCATTGTCGTTTTTTTTCTGTGTATTGTCCTGCGTTTGTCTAGTTTTCTGCTTCTATATCTCGGTACAACACTTTTAACTTCATGCCATTCTGTTCCTAATTATCTGATTTTTACTGCTCATTAGCACCACTTAATTACTTGCTCTCCATCTGACTACCTATACCTATAATTAATTTCTGAATATCTCACTTTTTGTATGTTTACATACTTTCCATCTCACTGCAAGCTATAGCTAGAAAGACATAGAGGCCAAATGTGGCCTCTGTGTCTTTCCACTTTTACCATTTGATGTTTTATCTTCTAAGCTAGCCTTGTAGTTTCTTCTAATGTTTTGATTTCACTACTTACCACAATTTAAATACAGTTACGATGCTATAGCTAGAAACCTCTATTGGTAGATAACGTATCTCTCTGTACAATAAGCATTGTTCCAGACTGTCTTTATGGGTCTGTATTTGCATTTATTTTCACTGTTTTCCTGTAAATTAGCGGAATTTTCATGGCCATTTCAACATCCTGCTTATTTGGTTAAATAGCGTTCTATTAGTCATTTCTTTTAATCTAAGCGCTACACGATATGTTTTAAGTTTTCTTTATGACGATTGCAACTTGCCAACGATTTTCTTGAATTGATTCCTGTCGATGGTTACCACCTTTGAAGCAGATGGTTGAACATCTTCAAAGAATATATCTCTCAGCTGATTCGATTCGTACATCTTCTGAACATGTTCAAGGGCTGCTTGTGAACGACACCAGATCCAAACGACCACTGTCTGTCTGTCCACTTGAGTATTAAGAAATTCTATGTCTTCCTCCATCAGTTCACTGATGATATTATCAGTTTGCTGTGATCTTACCTTGGTTCTGTTTCGAAGGTCTTCGATCTTTTTAAGGAGTAGCTGTGTTTCCATTAACATTGTGCACTTTGCACCACGACGTTTCACTTTGATTTTTATTACAGCTAAAAGTAAAAACCTCTTTAAGATGTAAAACTACTTACTCTGATGTAATTTTAGTTAACTCCAGTTGAATAAATGTGAATTTTAATCAAATTAAGAGTACTTTAAGCGAGTAACCCAACATAACATTTTCACGACGACCATTTTAAAATTCAGTGTCATTACTGATTTATGATTTCTCGTGAAAACACAAGTACCATGATTGATCAATTATTCAATTTCAACAATCAGCGAAAGACTTTAGAATAAGATTAGGTCAATCATAAGATCAAATTTGGATTCTAAACCTCCTCCGTTTTCTATGATCCTCGCCACTGTGTTCTGGTTTGTTTGTCGAAGACTCTTAACGAAACTTGTAAACTTTGTCTCGTCGAAGGTCCTCAGAAAGTATAAAAGCTCGGCATTCTTGTCGCTGTTTGAACGTTGACGTTGAATGAAGTGACTTTCCTCTGCCGTTATGCAGTTGAGAAATAATAGCGAAGCGATACACTCGTCATTAAGTTGAACACTTTCTAAGAGAAATTCTTTGTTGTCTCTAATAACTGCCAATCTTTTATTGGTTTTTCCATAGAAATCTAAATCGACACAAACTGTCACAACTTTTGAATGGTATCAAAGCTTTGTTACATCACGCTATATCATGGTCGGCAAAACATTCTTGTCCGAACTAAATTGAAACCTTTACACACAATGTTAGACAGAAGTGATGAAATTGATTCAACTCGAAAACAACAATAAAAAAAAGTAAATAGGTATGACTCTTCATCGTCGTCATCATCATCATCATCATCATCATCATCATCATCATCATCATCATCATCATCATCATCATCATCATCATCACCATCATTACCATCATCATCATCATCATCATCATCATCATCATCATCATCATCATCATCATCATCATCATCATCATCATCATCATCATCATCATCATCATCATCATCATCATCATCATCATCATCATCATCATCATCATCATCATCATCATCATCATCATCATCATCATCATATTCATCACCACAGAGCCTACTACGTAGGGGGGGGGAAGGAAGCATACTGCCTCCAAATTGTGCCAGGGGGGGAAGTTTCCCCTCTGGCACAGTCACTAATTAGTGAGTCACTGAGTAATAAAGTGACTAATTACTAATGATTCTTAAAGTATTGTATTGTGATGAATCAGTATTATGGGCCATGCAATATTTGCTGAGGTTACCATACAGTGTCTAAGCAGTGTTATAGTGTATCATTATTACTTGTTTTTCTTTAGCTATTGGCCTTTATGTTCTGCCATTTTTTGTTGATGAAAGATGCCAAAAGTATTTTAAAAATTGAAGAAAAGCATTCACAATCCTGTTGATTTAGAAATTTCCAAAATATGGGACACACGTTAAAATATTGGGCAATATAGGACACTGTTAAGCAAATATATGGGGATTTTAAAGATTGCATTATGAATGCACTTTTCTGGTGTAATGCAGCGGTAAAAGGCTCCATCCCTGCCTACTGCAGTGTTATCAAGCCGACAATTATTTTTTCAGGAATATTTCAAGACCTGATAGTCCCATATTCACTGCACTACACAACAATAATTGTAGTATTGAAATTTTGTGCCATATTTCTTACAGCTTGTCCCAGAAATTAATTCAACAGTTCAGTTGAACTAAAATGTATAGTCTTCCAAAGCCAGTTTTCTTGCTCCAAAAATGCGCTAAAACTTACCTACGGTAATGTAGAAATCCAAAAATTTTCCGTGGGAGGTCCCCCGGACTCCCACTTTAAGGGGAGGTAGAGGGGAAGGAGGAATGTAAAAGAGCGGGTATAGGGAGAGGTGAGTGGATTGGGTGGGAATGGGGGGAGATGAAGGGGGAGATGTTGTGGAGGAAGGGGAGGAGATCATAGGCGTAATTTGTGGGGGGTACGAGGGGTACCCGTACCCCCCACTTTTTTGACTGGGGTACCGTACCCCCCACTTTTTGAACAATGCCAATCAATATTTATTATTGTGCCTTCCCAGAGATCGCAGTCTTCGCCTTTCTTCGTGTATGTAAGAAATAGGTACCCCCCACATTTTAGACTAAGGTTACGCCCCTGGAGGAGAGATATGGGGAGGGTTTACAGTAAGGGGGGATTGCTTCCAGCTTACAGGGGGATAGTAGGCCCTGCATCACCATCAGTAACTATAGGCTCAGCGCCAGTAAGTGTCAGACGCCTTCTTGACAATGTGTCTCCACTCCATAATGTCTAGTGCCGAGTGGCTCAGTTCCTGTTAAAATTCACTGTGTCAAAATATCTGGATATCGAGAAAACCGCTCTTCGCGTAAGACGGATGAGAACCCGCTTTGGCGATCGCGCTTTCTCAGCGGATGGCCCCAGATGCGAGCGTTTAACACAATTGACTCCTTGAAATCCCGACTCAAGACTTACTTGTTCTTTAAGGCCTACCCTGCTGTTAGTTGATTGTGAGGCGCCCTTGTAACGGCTTGGCTGTGTTACGGCGCCATATAAATTGTCAGTCTTATTATTATTATTATTATTATTATTATTATTATTATTATTATTAACTAGCTAACCATATATGTGAACTTTGTGAAGATAATAACACTCTGAAAGTTTTCAGATTAGGCCTCTTTTAAAATACTTTATCGGTTCTAGGACAATCGCTCATAGGACGATCGCTCATAGGACGATCGCTCATAGGACTATCGCTCATAGGGACTATCGCTCATAGGGACGATCGCACACAGGACGATTGCACATAGGACGATCGCTCATAGGACGATCGCCCATAGGACGATCGCTCATAGGACTATCCCTCATAGGGACGATCGCTCATAGGGACTATCGCTCATAGGGACGATCGCTCATAGGGGCTATCGCTCATAGGACTATCGCTCATAGGACTATCGCTCATATGACCATAGAAAAGTACAGTTATCGATAATACACTGAGACCATAGTTTATGGATCCATTTAATGCGATCGATAAGAAAGAAAGAGCACGTAAATGGACACGAGTAATAAACTTCCAATTAGCTAGCAATTATTAAATAAACTTTCAATTAGCTAGCAATTAGCTTCCAATTAGCCAGCAATTATTAACTACACTTCCAATTGGCTACCAATTATAAAACTTATCAAATATTCCAAATGACTTCACAAATATTTCTGATATGTCCCTACTTTGATGTGCCTATGCTTCAAAACTATATATTAGTTAATAGGAAGCTAATTGCTCGCGTCCCTACTTTAATGCTTATATGTATGTATGGTCCGTATGAGCGATAGTCCTATGAGCGATAGTCCCTATGAGCGATCGTCCCTCTGAGCGATCGTCCCTCTGAGCGATAGTCCCTATGAGCGATCGTCCTTATGAGCGATAGTCCTATGAGCGACACTCCTATGAGCGATCGTCTTATGAGCGATAGTCCTATGAGCGATCGTCCTATGTGCGATCGTCCCTATGAGCGATCGTCCCTATGAGCGATAGTCCTATGAGCGATCGTCCTATGGGCGATCGTCCTATGAGCAATCGTCCTATGAGCGATCGTCCTATGTGCGATCGTCCTTATGAGCGATAGTCCCTATGAGCGATGGTCCTATGAGCGAAAGTCCGTACACCACATTATCAAAGTAATCCCTTGTGGTCGACATAAACAAGTTTGACAATAATGCTTGGAAGATATCTCACTTTTCAGGTAACGCCAGATTGCATTCTTGAACTGTTGTTGGGTAATTCTTCGATTGAAGGAAACGTCGACTGATATGAGAGAGCTTATAACTTCTTCGTCTCCTTGCTTTGTTGATGAATTTAATATCCAATGTAGATAGGACTTCTGTAAGATAACGTCCATCACCTCAAGTGGAAGATCGTACAACTGAAACGAAAAATATGATACAACGTTTACACTGGAAGACTATATTGGATGTTATGATTACATTTATTAGTTAAACTAAAAATGTTATAAGGGATGCCGAATACATTAACTTAGCATAGATTTCAACAGTTCAGAAGACTTAAGTAGTAGTTACATCTTTAAAGTACCATTTTAAACAATGGTGTCCGTTGACAGAGTGCAATATAGTCTACTTCATAATGGTACTGATTAATGTCTGCGCTAACTTATCTGCGGATTTCTTGAATTATTTCATTAAATTTGTGGCCTTATTTTTTGCTAATTGAAAGTTCTTATCTCTCCCATATTCAAGCTTCCTTCTAAGATGCAATATTATGAGCTTCAGTCAAGTCTACTCTACATAATCCTTCCCGGTTTTGTCGAGACATTGCCGTTATTCTCTGATTTTTACTGCATCAAATTTTATTGGTTACTCAGCCCTACCACAGTCGCTACTTGTTCTGTGATATCTCGAATATGACTTATTTATGCAACCAGAATGTTGAGTTGTCATTTCTCTGTTTCAGTATGTTGTGTTTATTCAATTATCAATGGTTGTGTATTAAAATCGCGTACGGTAGGTGAAATAATTTAAAAGAAGGATGAAATCGATCATTCCGCCATTTTAAAATTATGTTTTCTATTAACACAGTGATGTCAGTGAATGACATCATTTAAAAGAAGGATGAAATCGATCACTCCGCCATTTTAAAATTGTGTTATCTATTAACACAGTGATGTCAGTGAATGACATCATTTCTCTGTTTCAGGATGTTGTGTTTATTCAATTATCAATGGTTGTGTATTAAAATCGCGTACGGTAGGTGAAATAATTTAAAAGAAGGATGAAATCGATCACTCCGCCATTTTAAAATTGTGTTATCTATTGACACAGTGATGTCAGTGAATGACAAAATCGAGACAACGAATCACAATAGTTGGTTGTAGGAAGCAAAATGTCAATGAGGTAATTAGGCATAAGTGAGTCGCTCCACTGGCATCCAGTCGAGCACAGGATTAATTTCAAGATCCTCCTCATGGGAAGAGCTTCGATTATTTAGTGCACTTCCAGAATGCATGAGATATTTCTGCGTTCCTGTATCCTAGGTGTTGCATTCAGATGCCTGTGAGGACTTGATGTTTCCGCGCTCCCGAACCACAATGCGATCATGCGTACGATTTCGCAAACAACTCAGGAATCTGTCAACCTATCAGATTAGATTAGATTAGATTGCCATGTCGAGCTCTCTTTTGTAATCCATGAAAGGTACTTCAAATAACCAAACACAACGTACGATACTAGGTCATAGAATGCCGAATCATTAATTGATATTTGAACCGCAATTGACACCTTTTGAAAAACTGTATTTCAATTCAAAATAAACTGATGAAAAATTTATTTCAAAATTTCAGCTGAAGCAACAATTTAGTGGTTTTTGACCCTAATTATGTTTACTGTTATTACCACGGTGTCATAGATTAATAATAATTCAATCTAATGACTTATGTACAGTAACGTTATTAATGCACAATTCAGCAGTGATTGTCGTTTCAAGCGATATCCCAAAATTGTTAATGATTTTGTTAAACTTATTCTGGCCCTCTGGTAACCGGACTCGAACCTTTTTGGACTATTCTCATGAAATCCACTCTGATTTGATTTTGGACTGCTGGAAACCGGACTTGGACCTCTTTTAGACTACACGCTGGAAAGCCCTCTGATCTGACGTATCGCTTCTGTATAGGCTGGTCGCTGGTGCCCTGCGCTTGGCCTTCGAGTGGCGCTTTAGAAGTTTGAAGATTGCGAATACGATTTTATTTAGATTATCTAACCGTTTTAGTTGACGGAGCTTCATTCTTTTCACCTGCGGCATTAAATAAAACCATCGAAAATAGTTAAATATTAGAAAATAGAATTAGAACTGTTAAGCAGTTTTCAGTATTAAATGTGATCTACATTTCTCCATTTTCCAAACATTTAGTTTTTACACCCTTCAATCAGATAGACTATTTTTTATGAATATACGAAATCGTTTGATTTTTCTTCTATTACCGGCTCGTGGCCTATTAATTGAATAGCCGCTAATAGAAGAAAAATCAAACGAATAGTATTCAACAAGGCAAGCAGCAACTTAATCAACTGACAAGTGACAACCAACGGCAAAACTGTGAGATCTCGTATTTAAGGATTGTTCCTAAACATTTTGCAATTAAACCAGCCGATAAAATTCTAAACTCCAGAAAATTCGAAATTTGAACACATAACATCCATCCACAAAGCAGAGGTGAAAACACATTTTCCAGTCAGCAAAATGCGCTGAAAGATGCATCCTAGGTAGTTATCTATAAAACCTAAAAGATGTGGTCTTACGCTCGGCGAGGCCCGATGTGTCCCAGTTGACTCAGGATTGACAATAAGTAGTTAGAACAATTCTCTTAAAGCATTCCGTCCTACTTCAGGGCTAGCAAAATCAAATCTCGTAGCCATAGCCTAGTCGACAAGCGCTTTCCATTCCTTGTTGAAACTGATTGGCAGAAGAATGAATTAGGAGACATGGATGACATTAGAACTAGAACTTCAATATCCAATCGTTCGACGCCATAAGAAAACTGGGGAGTCATGCTCTGCCTGAAAGCCTAATCAGGTTATCGACTTCATTCCTTCGCAATGAACAAGCTAGTCTCAAATTCTTGTTGTGATACAGCCTCAAAGGTTACATACCTGTGTAGATATTCCAGGATTTTTCACATAATCCGTGATGGTCTAACATACATGTAACTTGAACTAAAACTAAGAGGAGTATTGGACTTGACAAATGACAATGGAGATAATTTATTCAGATGAATAGAACTGATGATGATGACGATGCTGATGATGACGATGCTGATGATGACGATGCTGATGATGATGATAATGCTGATGATGATGGCGATGATGACAATGAGACGTCACCCTGTATGTACTCGCAGAAATGATTGCCACAAGAACACTCTCAATGTTTGGTCACTCGCACTTCTCGTGACGCTATGAAGGCAGATCCCCGCCCCTGAGAGTCTGACTACACACAGTCTGGAGACGCGCCAAAGGCTGGAACGGTTTGCAAAGAGCCGTGGAAACAGCAGCGCCCCAGATAACGTCTGTAACTCGATAGAACGTTCGTACATTCGTGAAACTCTAAATTGCGTGCCGTAACTTGGCATTGCTTCCCAATAATAATATTAAAGTTGTTTCTTTCAGATTAGGCCTACCTCTTTTGCGAAGTGTAGAAAATCGCCATTTATGCTTCTGTCGTCCACGATTACTTTCCTTGTCGATTCGCTTTTGCTTTCCTGCAGAGGCGCCCATAGTGCTCGTTAACACAAATTAGTTCGAGGTCTTTATGTTTGACGTTTGTTGTCTTATTTAACGATGCTGGTTCATGTAATAAACGTTAATCTCTTGCGATAATTTTGTAGATGAGAAATGGCTACAGTTGTAACACAGAGGATTTTTCAGCGTGTTAGCTGGTTGGGAAATTCCCCGCCAGCCGTCTAAAATTCCCAGCAGTTCTTGCCTTTTTCCTCACCAGTAAATTTTAACCTTTGTAGTCCCAGCAGTCGCACCATGCAACGATGAAGCGATTAAATGATTTTATTTTATGATGACCTTGAGGCTTGAAGTTCAAATCCTCATTAATAATGAATCCTTTTGGCTCGTTCTGCATTAGCTATAAATATATGTCCCTTTCCGAGTTTATCTGATTCAGTGTTATTTTAGTTAAAATTACTCACGAAAATTGCCATAGTGTAGAACGTATAGGCCTAACTGGTGAGCAGTGCAGCTCCAGGAGAACCCGTTCCGTGCCGTCGGGCCCACCACTGAAAAGGCATGATTCTGCGCGGTGGCTGTGCGGGGGTTAAGGCACAATGGGCAACCCCTTCCCCGAAGAGCGGGAATGACGGCTACCCTGAACTGCCTTTGCTCGGGGAGGCAAAGATAAGCTATAGCACAGTCCAGCTGGCACCGTCAGACTAGGTTGCAGCCCTGTATACCACAAGCTGGGCCTCTAGCATATAACCTACCCTGACAAAATGTTGGTATTCTGCCAATAAACCCCGCCGCACAACGTTGCACTCGATCGTGGCACGATAAACGACTAGAAAGTAGGTCATAGTAAAGTGAGGAACAGATGTCAAGACCAGCTAACGTAGACGTGCGCCATTGGTGAGAGACTCTTAACATATCCCCTCGTGTAGCAAGAAATATATACATAAAAGTCTTGATTCATACATGTAGGGCTAATCTTATTTCGTGAGTTGGCATATTGGCTTAAGTTGCAGTTGAAGTCTCACACGCTGCAAGCCTGCAGCCAGATAAGTTGTTAGCTCTAGTAAGTAAATAGCTTTTGTCACTGCAAGAGAAAGCCTACATCTTACACAATAATAGTTGTTGTTAAGAGAAACTGTCGCTGGACCAGGAGAAGCCCGACCTGCCTTGTCATCTACTAGCAGTTACTACAAGACTTGTGCATTTGACGATCACTTGACGAAGATACACAGATCCAAGAACGTTAAGTTTATTCCAGCCGACTAATGCTGCAAATGTTACAGAATCGAGTATAGCGCCCGATGTAACAAGACTTCTGCCAGGATCTTCTTGGCAACAGATGGCGTATTACTGGAATCATTTTGTCTCTTTCTGATCGAAAAGGACGTGGAAGTCTTGACCAGTTCGCTTTAGTTGTTACAAGGGCGTATTTAGCATTTAATATTTATGTTTCGAACATTTTAACTTTTTGATTTCATTTTCATAAAACATCAAACAATTCAGAAGATGCCAATAAGAATAACACAACTTTAAAATGCTAGTGATAGACATACGTTTATATGCTGGTAAGATCCTGCATTTAACAAATAAAGAAGCCAATAATGATTTCGTTCCTGTTCGGCCATGAAGTCTGATTTGTTTTCTGTTCACTTTGCAAGTGATTGACATCCGATCTGTCCATCTGACCTGATCATAATGTTGCTTTTAGAGTTCGATTGGTGCGAAAGATGTCGAGGTTCTGATGCGATAGACATAACACACTGCTAGCAATTTCATGGGCATAAGACGGGACCCATTTGAGCTCTATATGGGTCGAATATGGAAATATAAGGAGATATACGTCTTAAATGGCAGGGACGTCATTTGGGGGGGGCAAGGGGGGGCATTTGCCCCCCCCTGATTTTTGAAAAAATAAAATAAAAAGCTGGAACAAGAAAAGGAGAAGAAGAAAGGGGTAAAAAGAAGAAAAATGCTACTCAAATTCATGGAATTATTATATACTATTAGCAAAACTAGAGTCTGCATAGGTTTTTTTCACAAGATCACACCTCTTTCACAGTGGGGGGGGGGGGCACATTATGCAGTTTATCCGCGAAAATTTTGAAGAAACACCCAAAAACTGTTAAATTTCTTCGCGCGGAGCTCGAAAAATTTTTTTTGCCTCTTTTTTGACGTCCTTGCCCCCCCCTGAAAAAAGCTGAAATGACGTCCCTGTTAAATGGGCCCCATGTGGGCATTCTGGCAGGATACATTGCATGCGAGCATGCTGGTGGGTACACTGCTTGCGAGTCAACTGTGACGTATCGAACTATATATACGACTGAGACTCAGTTCGATCAATATATAAATGACACAAGCAAATACGGACAGAGAAGATAAGGCGTGGGCATTCTCTTAAATGGGTATCAGGGGCTTTCACCTCCGGACGATTCACCTCTAGGGGTATTCACCTCCGGACGTTTCACCTCCGGACGTTTCACCTCCGGACGATTCACCTCTAGGGGCTTTCACCTCTAGGGGCTTTCACCTCCAAATGTAAAATGAGACCTTTTGAAGAGATTTATTTACGCAAGTTATTTACGCCGAAAACATAACAGACAACATACAAACTATGAAACTAATTATCACTAAGCAATGAAGTAGATTTCTTAGTGTCAACATGCAAACTATGCAACTAATGAAGCAGATTTCGAACACAAGAAATGAATTGAGATAAGAAGACAATGAATACTTCTAGAACCTAGCTAAGTAGGCCTATAGACACCTAATAACCTGATAACGGCAGATGATAAGGACAGACCAATTCGCGTGCCAATGACTGTATGCCCTAATTAACCATAATTAACCATAGGCGCATAAAAAATGAATTTAGATAAGAAGATATGGAACAATTTCTAAATTGTAGGCTCCTCACGAGAAGTAATTATATAATACCACGGTGTGCAGTATTTAAGCATCCAACAAGATAAACAGACATTCAAAAGTGAACTTGTCGTCTGACAGAATGTCTGATTTGTTGGAATACGGCGCTTCTAAACGAGGTAAGGTAGTTTGTAGGCCTATGTTGTCTGTTATGTTTTCGGCGTAAATAAATCTCATTTTACATTTGGAGGTGAAAGCCCCTAGAGGTGAAAGCCCCTAGAGGTGAAAGCCCCTAGAGGTGAGAGCCCCTAGAGGTGATAGCCCCTAGAGGTGAATCGTCCGGAGGTGAAACGTCCGGAGGTGAAACGTCCGGAGGTGAATACCCCTAGAGGTGAATCGTCCGGAGGTGAAAGCCCCCTGAACCCTTAAATGGGCCCCATGTGGGCATTCTGTCAGACGGAGATCTATTCATTAAAAATCACGTCACAATTTCTCTTCTGATCTTTCATTATCATCTGAGACAATCTCAATAATGAAGCGAAACATATTTGAACTTTAACTTTATGAAATGTCTTTGTTATTGCGCCTTTTGAAGGCCAAAAGGTCCAGTAAATATCACATCGTGTGGTCGGGGTTAAATACTAATGTAAATGGCTTCGTAACGTAAAAAAGAGTTACAGAGTTAGCCTTTAGCTTCAATTTCTTTCGGAGAGATGGATTTCCCCTTTACTTATTTTCTTCCACGGTAGAGTTCTCTTGTAGAAGTCGGAAACGATGAGGAGTAGCATTTGCGATGCTGAGAACACAATGAATCCATGGTATTCAGCAATGTATTGACATCTTTCAGTCGAGATCAAGACTGATAATTACGACTTAAAGGCGGTTCTTGAAAATAAACGATAACGTAAACTCCAAATTTCTAAAGCGTTATTACAAAGCTAAGCAGACCTCCAGCTTATTCACGAGCGCTGTGCAATAGCTTATACTGTTGTTTGATGGTCCTAGCTGCACACTGTGTAGCTAGACTCCTTGACTTATCCCAAAATAATAAGCATAAGCATAAGCACCCATTAGCATAGGCATAAGCATCCGACGAGTTACATTCAGATTTAGGATAAGCAAGAATTCGATTCATATTTTTAAAAAAGAACAAGCACACGAGTGTCCATCCAAATGTAAGACCAGCATAAGTACTAAGCTCCTTAAAGTTCCCCTTAGACTTAACAAAAGCAGATGCATCTGAGAGGTTCATTCAGATCCTTTTATCTTCAAACGGAAGCGGGTAAAGGTCGACCCGAGTCAAACATGCTTAGAATCCAATCGCCCAGCCATTCTGGCAATGCTGGAATGGGAGCTAATAAATGCTTTGCGTCGTTACCAAAGACGTAACGGGAGCGAGGGTATCTTCCAAGGGGGGGGGGCGTGTTCATAGGCGTCGACAACAAGCTACAGACAAAAGGACCCAAATCCTTGATTTTCACTCAGTCC
Source organism: Allolobophora icterica (assembly GCA_963556255.1). Taxonomy (NCBI): domain Eukaryota; kingdom Metazoa; phylum Annelida; class Clitellata; order Crassiclitellata; family Lumbricidae; genus Allolobophora; species Allolobophora icterica. Next base: position 86,073,691 of record OY744604.1, on the reverse strand, counting down.
CGTTTCTAAAACTGTTAAGACAAACGATATTTATATAGCGCATTTTCAAAACATCCTGAGGATGCTCACATAGCCAAAACGGATCATAAGAGCTGTGGCTAAATTTAGGATGGTATTGACTTTAGCATTTCTCCAGAGACCGTTCTACGTAGGCGAACTACGTAATTGTAATTAATTGTAATTAGTAAGCTTCTGTTGCGCCGGTGTCTAATGAACAAGGCGTGAAACGATGGAACACCAAAACCAAGCCATAATCAGGTCAATATCTAGAAGATCAGTCCATAGGACAGAGAAGCAGCCTATGGTAGATAAGCAATTTGAAAGAGGCAAGTTTTAAGTTGAGAACGAATTGCCGTTTCATTCATTTCATTTTTATTCGGTGACCATCCAGAGAAAAAATCAGTATACAATAATACGTCAAAGAAAAGTATGTTGTGGGTTAAATTGGATACCCGACAGGGATCGCAGATCCCGCTAGATATGGCCACCTTAGTAGTTCATTAAAATAGATAAAGGGATGGCCTAAATTGCTCGTTGGATGTTCGTAGCAAAATATGTCAAAATCAAAAGAAAAATCATTAACACAACAAAAGACGCTGCATCATGCACACGAATGGTAAATGACTCAAGCGACTGAGTGGAGCGGACAGACAGAGAAAGAGAAAGAGAGAGTTCCAAAACTACATCCAGCAGCAGGAAGAGCTCGTTCACCAAGAACAGTTCTGATTTAGGTAAAACCAGTCAAAGGTCTACGTTTAGCAGATGTTGGGACCTCTCAATTTATATAAGGATTTTTATGAGGTTGGTTGCACCCTTGAGATCGAAATGACAATTGATATGTTATTTACTTGAATATGACTTTGGAAACGTTGTAAGCCAAACCAAGAGGTTTACAAGGCGGATGGATTATATGTCCTCTTTTGCGTCTGACTTTGAAGTTAACTATCGCCCCTAAGTATACATCTTTGGCCTATGGCTTCATTTTGTGTGTGAACCTTCGACTGATCGACAAAATTGTTACCGATATCCTGGATGACCTTGCTCTGTTCTTTCTGTACCTTTTCAATAGGTCTCTCTCTGAAGGCTATATCCCGGCCTCACAAAAACGGGCTCTGGTCTTTCTCTCACTCAAGAAACCCAATTGTGACACTAGCCTCTGTCAGAACTATCGACCTATTTCCAGCCTTTCTTTTCTTTCTAAGATTCTTGAACGGCTAGTTTCTATGCAGCTTCTTCCTTATTTAGAGCAGTCTGGACTTCTGCCACTTAACCAGTCTGGTTTTAGAACTTACCACTCTACGAAAACTGCCCTCCTCTCCCTGTTATCTAATATCTATTCGGCTGTTGACAAGTCTCAACTTACTCTTCTGGCTCTTTAAGACGCTTCTCCAGCCTTTGACATGGTCGACCATGAAATCCTGCTCCAGCGCCTTGAGATTTCTTTTGGTCTAAAGGACACTGCTGTGCTTTGGTTCCGAACTTACCTGTCTGAAAACTCTCAAATAATCATCTCCGGTGATTCTAAAACTGGGTGGGTTTCGGTCAAACTTGGTGATTCTCAGGCCTCGGTCATTGGACCGCTTCTCTTCATTCTCTATACGGCGGACATTACTTCCCTATTCTCTAAATAGGTCACCTTTACGCTGATTACGCTGATGATGCCCAGGCTTCGTCCATGGACCTCCATCTGCCCAACTCATTCTAACTGGTTCCATTGAGGCTCTGTCTCAAGATCTTCATTGCTGAATGTCTTCAAATCGTCTTTCTTTAAACTCTACCAATAAAAAACCAATTCATCTGGCTTGGCATCCCTCAGCGACTACAAAAAGCTTGACTTTGTGCTCCTGTCTGAATGGCTTCCCCAGACCTCACTACAATATCTCGTCCAGTGTTCGTGATATAGCTGTCACTCTGGATAGCTCTATTACTTTTGCTGAGCACATTTCCAATCTCACTCGCTCCTCTTACTTCCACTTAAGGCGTCCCCCGGCTATACCAATTCAATCAATTCAATTCTATTTATTTCCTGTAACCATTGTACAACAGTTGTGGCGGTTTACGCGGTAACTTACATTCATAGAGGTTACCAGACAATGTTTAATCTAGACACCTTTCGGGGGGAAATCCCTTCCCAGGATTTATGTCCCCCCCACCCCAGAGAAATTTAAAAATAAAATAATAGTTCTGATTTGTTGTTGACATTATAACATTATATGGACTGTTATATAATGATATTATTTACTATTATATGACATAATGATATTATATACTATTATAATATATATACACTATGATATTATAATGAGTTTAATCTACTGTTAGTATAATATTTGTACAACTACATGGCTTCTCTCCGGTGTTATCTTTCAAATTTCAACATATTAAATTTCAAAATGCTTTGTTCCTTGAAAATTTAGTAATGATATTACTTACTATTATATGATTTGATGATATTATATACTACTATAATATATGATACTATCATATTATAATCTGTATAATATACTCATTTTGTACAACTAACTGGCTTCTCTCTAGTATTATCTTTGAAATTTCAAAATATCAAATTTCAAAATGTTCTGTTCCTGGAATATTTAGAAAAACTACATCATTACTACATGGTTTCCCGATTCGGTAATTGGATCCTTCTTGCTTGTTTTGTGTACTATTTGTAAATTATTTCTACTAATTGTTTCCTGGTCAGCAATTCAGGACCTTCTTTAGCAATAAGGGTAAGCTGATTCACTCCTATCAGCACTGAAATAAAAGAGCAATTTTGTTAAGATGACAGCTTAAAATGCTACCATTAGCCTACAATGTCGAGGTTCAAAAGATTTCAAACCCCTCCCCCTGCTCGGCATGATGTGTCCCCGGACTCAGAATTGACAATAACCAGTTAGAATAATTTTCGTAAAGCATTTCTTTCAAGTGTCGGGCTAGCAAAACCAAATCTCGTAGCCAACTAGCCATGCTCAACAAGCGCTTTCCATTCCTTTGTGAAACTGATTGGTAAAAGAATGAATTAAAAGAGATGGATGACATTAGAACAAGAACTTCAATATCCAGTTACCCAATCAATAGACGATATGGGAAAATTGGGGAGTCATGCTCCTTGCCTGCAAGCATAATCAGGTTGTCAACTCTATTCCTTGGCTATCAACAGTTACTGTCAAATTCTTGTTGTGAAACAGCCTCGTACATGTAGGCTACATGCATGTGTAGATATTCCAGTAGTTTTCTCATAATCTGTGAGAGTCTAACATCACTTGGAGTAAAACTAAGACGAGCATTGGACTTGACAAATGACTCAGAACAATGGAGTTCTTTTATTCGTACACAGCACCGGCAAATTAATGGAACTGATGATGATGATGACGATGCTGCTGTCCCTGCTGCTGCTGCTGATGATGATGATTATAATAATTATAAGAAACCGTCACTTTACATGTACCCGCAGAAATGTTTGTAACAAGAACACTCTCAATGTTTAGTCACTTTGCCCGTAGAGTTGGCACATAGGACCACGCAGGTCGCGTTCACAAATGGGACCGTGCAAGATGCTACGAGCTTTGATATCCGGCTCCAGAGTTTGATGAGACCGGTAAAAAAAGACCGAGGACCCACGGATCCACGCTGTGGAGGCAGCTCCCCGTCGCTTAAAAAAAATGTCGGGATTCACAGTCTCGAGACGCGCCAAATGCTGGGACGGTTTGCAAAGAGTCGTGGAAACGGCTGCGCTGCAGATAACGTCTGGAAGAGTCATTAATCTTAACGTACAGGTTTACAGTGTACAGCAAAAGCTTCGACAGAACCTTAACGCATTTGTTGAAACTTAGAATTGCCTGCCGGGAAATTTTATTTTCTGGTAGCATATACTGTCCTTATATGAGATGTAACAGTTGTCAGTCGGCGCACTGAACAAGATCAACATTTGACTTATTTACATACGAGCATTGATTTATAACTGACCTGTAACAACTCTAGTATTTCCGATGTTATTCCTGTATAAGCGTAGGTATTAAAGTTCTTTCTTTTTTCAGAATACCAAACTTGATCATACCAACTTGGCATGGCTTTCCAATAACAACATCAAAGTTGTTTATTTAAGCTTAGGCCAGTGTGATTCTCGTTAACGTTAACGATAACGAAAATGTTCGTTAACGAACAAAAAATGATTTCGTTAACGATAACTATAACTGTAACTAAAAGATATCATTAACTATAGCTATAACTATAACGAAAATAACACTAACGAAAATTCATCGCTAGTTTCGTCAATGAAATAAAAAGTGCAATATCGATATATTAATATTATCGTTTTAAATTATCCTGTTTATTGTTCCCAGATAAAATGAGAAAATATGCTGCATATTCGCTTTGCGAATATCATGGGTTCTTTTCGAAAATCTATTAAATTATTTCGAGTTTCTTTATGATGGAAAAGTAATTTTTATTTCGATTGTTAATATTACAGAATGAGAAACTTGTTTTGATTTTAATTTTCTATGTTAAAAGGAATATTATAAAAAAGTTACCATGTTCATGTTCAAATTAGAAATGTTCATAATCAAAATCGGATTGAATACACATTTAAAAGAAAACGAGATTGTATTAATGGAAAAAAATCCATTGAATATCTGTGACAGTGATTCCACATGTACTTAAGTATCAAATTCAAATCTGAATAACAACATTTGCTTTTTCGACAATTTCAGTTTTTTTTACATTTGTTAGTCATAGAAATTTTCTGAGTGGGGTAATTTTCTATGACATAATTTTGTTAGGAAGTCCTTGAATGTTTGACGGTTGTTGGCAAGGTGGATGAGATAAAAAAAACTCCCTAAATTTTGTTGACATAGGCCTAATTAATCGATGACCCCATAGGGACCAAGCGGAGCGCCATTGAGGCTTGTTGTAACTATGTACTAACTAAAATTAACTAAAATAAAAGTCCAGTAACTATAACTATAACTATAACTAAAAAATAATACTAACTATAACTGTAACTATAACTAAAATGAAAAACCATTAACTATAACTGTAACTATAACTAAAATAAAATCTGTAAGGAGGACCGCACTGGCTTAGGCCTACCTCTTTTCCGAACTGTCTGCTTCTGGCGTGCACGATTACTTTCCTTGTCGATTCGCTTTTGTTTTCCTGCACAGGCGCCCATAGTACTTTTTTTTAACAGAAATTGGTTTGAGGTCTTTATGTTGGATGTTATTTGCCTTATTCTTATAACAAACGTTGATCTCCTAAGAAAGTTTTGTACATGAGAAATGGCTAGGGCCTACAGGTGAAAACTAAAATATAGACATATATGAGGGGCGTTCAATAAGTTTCGAACCAGGCTATTTTCTGCTATACTTTTGAGCGGACAAATGTTATATGCCTTATATACGGAGACTTATTAGTGTTCTCTAAAAATTTATGTCGTGTGCTTCTTTATTTTACGAGGTACAATTTATTTAACATAGGTGGTAGCACAGTAGGCCTACGTTTGATGTTAGGACAATTCGCAATCGCGCAAATGATAGAATTTTTGACGCTGGAGATCGTTCATCTGCAGCAGATACACAACTGAATGATTGTTGTAAACGGGAAAGATTCGCCATCTTGTGCCATGGTCAAGCTTTGGGCTACCAATCTTGGTGCCCATATGAAGATTTCTTTGTAGAAACCGGTCGTGCTGTAGAAAATATTGTCTTGCAAAATCGTCGAGTCAATGTGCAGCAGATAGCTGACACCGTGGACATTAACAATGGTTCAGTTATGACAATTTTGCACGGAAACTTCTTGGTGACTAAAGTCTGTGCGCGACGGGTCCCCCGAACGCTTAACTAGAAAATGAAGGATTGTCGATACACCTTCCCATAGGTCGAATGTTGGATAAGCCTCTGTAGTTGAAGGCGGATTTCAAGAAATGCGCCATCCATTATACATACTCCTGACTTGGCACCAAGTGATTGCCACCTGCTTCCAAAAAGGTCCGTGGACCGAGATTATCGAATGATGTTGAGCTAAAGTATGCGATGGAAGAGTGGTTAATAGGGCAGTCAGAAATATTCCATTATACTGACATTGAAAAACTTCGAAACCGTTACAAACACCCGGAATGCATTGACAACGGCGGTGACCATGTTGAAAAATAAATGAATGCTCATACGTAAACATTGTGTTTAAATATGTTAGGCTCAGAACTTATTGAACACCTTCGTAAGTCTCGATATAGCCTATACAAGTACAAAGTCTTATTTCATGTGTTTGCTTATTGGCTTCAGTTGCAATTGAAGTCTTATCTCGCTGCAAGCTTGCAGCCAGATAATTCGTTAGCTCAAGTAAGTTGGTAAATAGCCTTTTGTTACTGCAAGAGAAAGCCTGCATCTTACAAAATTGACAGTAGTTGTTAAGAGAAACTGTCATTTGACCAGGAGTAGCCCGATCTACCTCGTCAGCTACTAGCAGCTAGTACAAGTGCATTTGAAGCTCACTTGATGAAGATAAACAAATCGAAGAACGTTACGTTCATTGGAAGCCGACTGATGCTGCAAAGGTGACAGAATCGGAGTATAGCGCCCGATGTAAAAGGACTCCTGCCAGGAGTTTCTTGACAACAGATGTCGTATTACTGGAACCTTTTTGTCCTTGAGGGACGCTAGAAAAAAGACGTGGAAGTCTCGACCAGTTCGCTTCGTTGTTACGAGGGTGGATTTGACATTTAATTTTTATGTTTCAAAGTTAAACTTTTGATTTGTGTTTCATAAAACAGCAAACAATTCAGAAGATGCCAATAAGATTAACACAACATTAAAATGCTATTGATAGACACACGTTTATATGCTTCCAAGATCTTGCATTTTATAGATTTCATTCCTATTCGGCTTTGGAGTCTGCTTTGTTTCTGTTCACTTTGCAACTGATCTGTCCATCTGACCCTGATCGTCAGATCGCTCTTAGAGTTCGGTTGGTGTGAAATATGATGAGGTTCAGCTGCACTAGACATAACACGCTGTCAGCAATGTCATGGGCATAAGATTGGACCCATGTAAGCTCTATATGGATCCAGAGTGGGAATGTAAGGGTATACCAGCTTATATGGTCACCATGTGGGCAAGCTGGCAGGGTACGCTGCTTGAGAGTCAACTGTGACGTATCAAATTATATATACGAATTAAAATCAGTTCGATCAATATTATAAATGACACAAGGAAATACAAACGAAGAAAATAAGGCGTGGGCATTCTCTAAATGGAGAGGTCAGACGGAGATCTTTCCATTACAAATGACGTCACAATTTCTCTCCTGGTCTTTCATTATCATCTGGGTCAATCTCAATAATGAAGCGAAACACACTTGAGCTTTAATCATACCAACTGTCTTTGTTACAACGCCTTTTAAATGTCGAAAGATCCAATAAAGCTAAGCAGACTACCAGCTTATTCACGAGCGCTGTACAATAGCTTATACTGTAGTTTGATGATTCTAGCTTCACACTTTGTAGCTAGACTCCTTATCTTATTCCATTAGAATAAGCATAAGCATAAGCACCCATTAGCATAAGCACCCGATGAGTTACACTCAGACTTAACATAAGCATAAGCACTCAAGAATTCCATTCACATTTGAAAAAAATAAACACACGAGGTTCCATGTAGATGTAAAACATCAGCCTAAGTACTAAGCACCTTAGAGTTCCACTTAGATTTCACAAAGGCACACTCGCATAGGAACAACTAACAGTTGTGTGATTCTTTTGAGCCAGAACCATTTTATCACACATTGAACCGGAGCAGTGCCTTGCCTTTGTGAGTATATGCGAACTAGACATTAAACTATGGAACTGGCCATGCAGTGACTGTTCACCCATAGACTATTTGTCTGTATGCAATTATGCATGTGGGTGTGTTTACGAACGCCATCGATGATTTCATCTGATCTGATCTGGTTTGGCACTAAACAGCAACTTTCTAAACTTGATATCCCACTTCTGTCGTCAATATACCCTGCTTTTTCATTTTCATCCAGTGTTCGGGATTTGGGTGTCACCCTTGATAGTACCCTCTCGTTTTCTGAACACCTCTCCCACCTGACACGTTCCTGTTTCTATCATCTTAGGCGTTTGAGGGCTGTAAGAAGATCAGTTTCTCCTTCAGTGTTCACTACTATGGTCCATGCCTTCATTTGCTGCCGCATTGACTATTGCAATTCATTGTTTGCTGGGCTCCCTAAAGCGCGCCTTTCATCTCTGCAGTCTGTTCTGAATGCGGCTGCCAGGCTCATTGCCCGTTTTCCTCGCTTCTCTCACATAACTACCTTTATGACTGATGTACTTCACTGGCTTCCTGTTGCTTCCCGCATCCAATACAAGGTTCTTCTCCTGGTCTCCAGGACTCAACTGGGAAAAGCTCCTAAATACCTCTGTGACCTAATGCGCAAACCTCTATCTGCTCTGTCTTCCCGCCCTCTTCGGTCTGCTGACCGCTTTGATCTGCTTGTCCCTCGCGCAAGGACTTCGATGGCTCAGCATCGTGCTTTTGCCATCCTTGGCCCTTCCCTTTGGAATGACCTGCCCCCCTCTCTCCGTAGCAAGATATTGCTTGGGATCTCGCCTTCTTCTCTCCGCTGCCTAAAGACCTTTCTTTTCCCTCGGGGCTGACACGCTGGGAGCGCCTCTGAATAGTCTATGCTGTGAGAGGCGCTTTATAAATAATTATATAAGATAAGATAAGATAAGATAAGATTTGATTAACCTGTCACACAACAGATTCAGATATATTCACTGGCATATGTTTTTAATTATTCTATGCCGTAGGCTACACAATGGTTCAGATTATACAACTGTACTTCGTCGATATTTCATATTCATCAGATCACTGCATAGGTTGATGTTAGTGACTTTCCATGTATACACATATTAGCACCCATTAGAACAAGTATATGCACCCAATGAGTTAGGCCTACATTCAGATTTAGCATAAGCACGAAAGAATTCGATTCAGAATTTTAAACAAGAGCAAGCACACGAGGTTCCATTTAGATGTAAAACAATCAGTAGTTTCTTATTTAACAAATTCACAGCGTAACGTTTAAGGTTTAAGTAAATGGCATTAGTACTATTTCAAGAAGTGACGCAGATGACTTATGCACTACTTGACACTTGACACTTGGTAACCAAACTTTTACAGTTAAAGCAGAAACATGCATAATTATTATATTCCAAAGTTTGGCTACACAGGAGGCCCAAAAGGGGTCAAATGACCCCGCTACAAGGGCCACCTGGGTAGTAGTAGGCCTACAGTAAGTGGAAAGCAGTCAATCATCCATCATTGTTAACTCAGTACTTAATTAAAGCCTGTAAGTATAATTATCGTTGTACAATGTTTTCACCGTTCATAACAAAAACTTAACTAACGCCAAGATAACATAACATGTGATCAATCATGTGAACATTTATAATAATTCCGTGGATTAAACCTGCTTAAAAAGCAAAGCAACAGACTTAGTAATTAGTTTGTTTTATGGTTCAGCTCATTAGCGCTTAGCCTGTGTCCTTGCCTAATCTTTTTAGGTTGAACTGAAACGTTGTAAAAATGTATTTGTTGGTACATCATCAATTTCTCATAATTTGTCATGTCCTGTGGACTAAGACAAATATCCCTCACGATAAATTTATCTGCAGTTTATCTTACTCGAGACGCGACAGTTTTATTAAATGTGGTTAAATATGGAAGACCAAGTCAATACATAATGACACCATATTACGGGTGATGAAGGCACTGGCATGGCCGACAGCAACATACGGATGTGAGTTTTGGAAGCTAAGGAAAGAAGAAGAAAAACTCATCCAAGCGTTCGGGATCAAGTGTGTCAGAAAACTGCTAAGAATTCTCTGAACAAAAAGGATGACCACCGAACAAGTATACACGCTGGCGCCTGGCGAGGACCAAATGCGAACTGTTGAACCACGTCCGAACCCGCAGGTATGGTACTTCGGACACGTCATGAGGCAGCCGAGAGACAATATCGAGGGCAGCCTGATGACGGGTCTTGTAGAAGGGGTTCGCAACCGCGATAGACTAAGAATATCCTGGATTGACAACATCATAGGATGGATTGGACTATCTGCGACCAGCCTAATGGTTGCAATACGAGATAGAAAACGTTGATCAATGTTGATCCATTCCTGTAGCCTACCATCGCAGAGCGACGACATGACACGACATTTGTTGTAGGGAATGCAAACCCGGGTTTATGCTTACCCGGGTACCCGGGTTACCTGGGATTTTCGGAACCCAATAACCCGGGTTTAACCGCGATTGAAACCCGGGTTTGAACAGTGACATAAAATGTTCATTACTATTTTATTATTTTATAATATAGGACCTAGCCTAACTCGAATCAATGGTTTACCATACAATATAAATGTAACCTAACTCGGATGCCTATCACTAATGATAATTAGGGGGCCCGTAGATAATTTGGCGGCCCGTAAGGTTTATTAAGCCTTCCACTCGCTAGGTGGCGGCGGTGGTTAAATGAATAGTAGGCCGTAAGTGACGCCTTGTGGCTGCCGTATAAACAGTTATATTCGACTCCCGTAAAACTGTTATCAGGTGCTTCTACTGTATACATGTATGCAAGGCGCCCTGCGTGGTTGCCGTTTCTACTATATGTAGAGTATGTTCACTGTCCAGCGCAGTGCGGTTAGCAGGTGCTTAAATAAAAAAAGATTATTATTATTATTATTATTATTATTATTATTATTATTATTATTATTATTATTATTATTAATAATATACTACAAACGCAGCGAAACTCGTAAGATTAACCACAACGGAGGCCGTCGGGTAAAACAACTAGGCCTATGTTTGAGCGTAATACAAACTTTGAGCACCACAAAAGACACAACAGCTTCCACCCTAGACGAAGACTGGTTCCGCTCTTAAGACTAGATGGAGGCAATGTCCTCTTCGTGACAGGTTGACCCTGCACTTGCAATCTTGTCATCTGCATCGAACGCAAGTATTTGTAATTTGTAATTGTAACCGAAAACTTATATAGCGCCACTCAAATCAGCGGCGCTTTCAACCCGCATCAATGCCGGCACCGGCAAAAAGGAAAGTTTTCAGGCGTCTACATATAGTCTAAGTATGGTTACCCCGACAGCCAAAGCGAGGGACTGACGTACTGCCAAAGCCCGTCTATGTCATCGTAAACCGGGATTGAAACCCGAGTTTGACGTGTTTGAAAAGCATCACTTTCATCGTCGTTCACGCCGTGAAACTTACAAGTGCAGAGTAATGGAAGTATAACGATAGTGCTGCGTTTGGTAACGGGTTACGTAATACTTCTTATACTTACTTATTTATTGGCTCGTTTCATGTCTTTTTTGGTGATGTTATATGAGTGAGGCCTCACATTTCACACGACCAGTGAGTAGGCCTACTATTGAGTTTGTTGACTTGTGGCATCGAGTTCGTATATAATCGGTAAAATGTTTTTATTTAAATTTAGTGACTTGTAAAGCAATGTTTAAATCAGCAAATTTAAAGAGCGGTTTCTGGGAACACTTCGTTCGCTATTCTGTGGGACAGACGTCTCAATGCCAGTTATGTAAATAGAAGCTGAAAATTGTCGGCTGTTCAACACGAAGCATGCATATTCATCTCCGGTCAAAGCATCAGATAAATCTGCTCAAACACAAGGACATTTATGATCATTGTCGTCTGCGGAACTTTGGACTTTGTAGCTGCATTCGACGACGTTGTTCTTGACGCAAGACACAGTGCAGTAATGTTTATCATTTAAAGTTTCTAAACCGGTCAAACCCGGGTAACCGGGTTTTAATGGCGCCAACACCGATTATCCCGGGTTCGTAAAAGGCCCTCGGATTTGCATTCCATAATAAGGTGGTCCAACTTACCACGTAAAAAAATAAATTTCAAATATCAACTTGGGTCATAGTTGCCCTTGTTTCTATATACCAGAGGAAATTACAGGGCAAAAATGAAACGGATTCAATAATATTTAGTCCGCTCAAAACTGAACATTTTTACTCGCATTATGAAAATTACTAAAGTTTAAGAAAAATGTATCGTTTGCTTACTTATTTAATTTTGGTTGGTTTTTAGTTGTTTTCACTTCTGTTATGTTTTCACTTCCTTCAATGTGTTTGATATTTGAAAAATCACAATTAAATTTTATAAATTGAAATTTTATATAATATTAATTAATTATGCTATCCAGTGGTTTTTGCTTCCACCACCTTCGGAACTGCCAGTGGACCAGATGTAGGATTATTCACACGATTTAAAAAAACAATGGCCAAAGTTTGACAAAACCAGTTATGACACTGCTGACGAAGCACTCTTCAGTAGGTCCATAATGAGTCTCCGTAATGAGGTGGCTACTTGCTACCAAGATGCTGTGAAAAACCAGCATCAACTTGAAGATTATGGCCAGCTTCTGCAATTGTGTCCCATCTTCCATGGTGGGTGTTCGACAGATGAAGTGTGATTTCGAGCTCCTGGGCAAATGCATCATGTGAGGTGGATGGCCAAAGGAATCTATTCTCTCAAAATTCTTGTTTTCAAGAATCAAATGACTCTCGACACCTGGGAGAGAAAAGCTTTAAGGGATGTCAGCCTTTTTGTCTCCCGTATCTATGGAACATTTTGGCATGAAGTTTGCTTGGCAGAGATAGCTCCATACAATTACTTGAAACTGTTGAACTTGTTGGAAGTGTATACCAGGAACAACATTGTGAAAAATGCAGTCATAACAGCTATCAGGAGACACCTCTGGTATTTTTCAGAGCATTTAATTGGCCTGACCTTTTTTGACCACCGCGTTGGTGTTAATACAAGGGCCACTATGGTTAAGAATCGCAGACGAGCTGAAATGAAGATACCATCAAAGAGGATTGAAAGTAAAACATTCAACTTGGGAAATCCACTAGAATCATTATGTAACAAGCCGAACATCTTGGCTCTTCGACCTACTCATTGACAGTTGGGCAGAAAAGGCCCAGGCTTTCCTCTTGACGCCGCCAGAATTTTGGCAGTTGGATTTAATTTATCTCCAGTTGCCAGAAAAAACCAGGCAGATGAAAGCAGTAACTGACTGTACAGAGAGAGGTATTTCTTTGATCTAAACATTCAACTGTTCTATAACAAAATACGAGAATCAAAAACAATACCTTCTTCAAATTCTCAGCGCTCATCGGAAGGCCATTCGAGAGACATCAAGGTCTCTCTTGAAGAATATCTCAAAATAGACTTATTTTAATGTTGTTTTTATTAACTATAAACTTTCAACTATATAACTATAAATTTACTAAACAGTAAAAACTAAACAGTGACTTTCTTTTTGTTTTTATTTTATTTTAAAACGTCTTTTGTTCAAAAATTTGAATATAGTAAATCTGAGGAAATTTCTTAGTGACAACAGTTATCATTCAAAATTGAGCCACCCCTAATTATTCTTCCAAATACACCAAAATTGGTCCAAGTATTCCGTAAACTGAATAGAACAAGAACAACTGTGACCCAAATTAATTTTGTAAATTTTATTTTTTTACCACCCTAATGTTGATACATAATCAATTTGTCATTATTTGTCATGTCCTGTTGGCTAAAGGTAAATATCATCCACGATAAAGTTCTCTTTGTAGTTTATCTTCCTCGAGATACGACAGTTTTATTAATTATTTGCTATTCATTTATAAAGACACACGAACAGTAGCTGAGCTAGAGTTTATCTCAGGGTGACTACCTGCTGCAATAGGCATACGTAGGCCTACTTTCTTTCCAACTTACTCAATGCTACTTTCTTATTTTTGAAAGATCCACAGATTTTAAAGTGAAGCAGATTTACTCAGTGTCCGATTTGCCGGGGGGGGGGGGTCAGGGGGGTTGAACCCCCTTGCTTCTTTTTTTGACCCCCTTGCTTCTAGCCTTTGCCTGACCCCCTCAAATGCATTAGCCACAGTCATAAACCAACCGACTCCAATACTGCCCAGTAATTCAGTAATTATTTATTATCCAGTCGGTACCCTTGTGTAGGTTGATATTGTGATGTACTTGTTAAGAATTAGGTTATCCTTTGACAGGCTCTGAGACGATACAACAGCTTGGCATCTACAGCTGTTGACAGATTATCTTACTTTTAACTCAAACTGAGGTCGTCTACTGATGTAGGCAGAAGCAGAGTAAGACATATTTCACAGGGCATGACCTTAAGGGTTCGGTCCACATACAGCAGACAACGAATGGACAGAGGCCCGTGTTCAAGCCAGCCCCCCCCAGGCATATCAGCTCCACAGCCACTAGCATCCAGTTGTGGGGTAAAGATCTTCCGTGGTATTCTAGCACTCGCTGGCGCTTTTGACCTCGATTGATCTATGGCAGTCCACAGCTGTAGGCTGTCATTCTGTGCTGGTAGTGACTTTGAGGCACGCAGTCCTGTAGGATTCGACCTTTATATCATACAGTTTGAATTTGCAAATCAGTATTACATGATATAATTTGAAGAGTCTCAGTAATTTCAGCCGACAGATATGAATCGAATTTTAGATCGACATAAGGGCACTAATCGGTGTAGTGGATCTCAAAAACGCAAGTTACCTGGGTAAGTAAAGAAAAAGTACATATCAAAATGAGAGATTACTTGCAAAGATGCCTCCTATTACTGCTTTCCTTAAGCAACAGATATAAGTACATCTGCTCTCACGTGGACGATGGTTAAAATGCAGGCTCATTTGAGCCTGGTGTCACTGGTGATACTGCAGTTATCGAACAACCGCCAGCTCAACAACGTTCCCGCTCAGAATCTGCACACTGCTTCAGAGAAGTTTCAGATTGACACTTGATTGCCCATCGTTGATCAATTCACAACCGAGTTGACAAGAAGACTAGCACCATAAGTATACTATACGAACTACTCTGTTCAAGGTTTGCTTTTCTATCTAGAACTGAGTCATGTAGTGATGAAGAAATACACAACTCAGCGAAAAATCTTGCAGCAATATAGGGTGATGACCTCGATCAGTGAGTAATCTAGACGTCTTTGGGGGGAGGGGGGAAAGTTCCCCCCCAGGATTGATGTTTCCCCCCCCAGAGGCGAGCAATATTACAATGTACAGACCGTCAGAGGAGGAAAAATCCCCCCCAGGATCGATGTGGATACATGGTTTTCCCCCCCAGAGAGATGGATTCCTAAAAAAAAGGTCATCAACTTTTTGGACAGAGGAAAAAAGTAAGAAATTGGGTGAAGGACTAAAAAAAAAAAAAAAAAAGTCATCAACTTTTTTCGAAGATGAAAAGTGGAAAAATTTGGGAAAAGTCTGAAACTTTCTAAAGATGGAAGACAAAATTTTTTCCAATTTATTTGGACAGAGGAAAAAAGTCAAAAATTGGGTAAAGGACTATAAAAAAAAAAAAAAAAAAGAGGTCATCAACTTTTTTCGAAGATGAAAAGTGGAAAAATTTGGGAAAAGTCTGAAACTTTTTAAAGATGGAAGACACAATTTTTTCCAATTTATTTGGACAGAGGAAAAAAGTAAAAAATTGGGTGAAGGACTAAAAAAAAAGGTCATCAACTTTTTTCGAAGATGAAAAGTGTAAAAATTTGGGAAAAGTCTGAAACTTTTTAAAGATGGAAGACAAAAGTTTGTGTCAATTGTTTGCTCCCCCCAGAAACCTGGTTTCCCCTCCCAGACGAGGGGGACTAGATTAAACACTGGACCTCGATGGCAATGAGCTCATGAAAGCCGTGGCAATGAGCTCCTGCAGTTTTCTTATTTTGTCAAAATGTATAAACACAAGACAGGTAGCTCAGGCCTCAACATAAGACAGGAGCAGTTCATGGATTTACTATCATAAGGGCGACTTCGAAAGGGCGACCATCAAAAGGGCGCGTTCAAAAAGGCGCCGCTCATAAAGGCGCGTGTTTAAAAGGGCGCCGATCAAAAGAGCGAGCTATTAAAAGGGCGACAATCGAAAGGGCGACAAAGTTCGAAGTTGGAAGAACGATATAATAATTGTAAACATAAAATCGAGAACCAACTAAAAGTTCAAAGCCAAAGAACAATTCGCACATACGAAATGTTGTATAACACTTTGATGACAATTGATCATTTCATGTTCAGAAACAATCCTCTCATATTGACAGACAGTATTTTAACCTCGGCTATGGTATATATTTCGGGTCTACATCGCTCGCGTGGAAGGAAAATCTACAGGGAAGTTGCCAAACGGATCAAGACCATAGTTGAAGATTATGGCAACAGAACAAACATGGAGTATCTAAGAGGGATCGCTCATAACCTCAACCTCAACATTTGAAAAACAGACGTTGTTTCTAAAGACAGTAGTACTAACTATGGAAATATCACTAAATAACGTTGGTCTAACATTTGAAAAACAGACGTTATCTCTAAAGACAGTAGTAATAACTATGGAAATATCAATAACATTGGTCTAACATTTGAAAAACAGACGTTGTTATTGTTATTATTATCTTTAAAGACAGTAGTAATAACTATGGAAATATCAATAAAAATTCGTCAAACTAACATTTGAAGAACAGAACTTAAACCTATTATTCGCCCTTTCGATTGTCGCCCTTTTAATAGCTCGCTCTTTTGATCGGCGCCCTTTTAAACACGCGCCCTTATGAGCGGCGCCTTTTTGAACGCGCCCTTTTGATGGTCGCCCTTTCGAAGTCGCCCTTTTGATAGGATACCCAGTTCATGTACCAATTCTCGACAAAGGTGTTAAAAGTTCATTTCCAAATGTGAAAATTATGGTAAGAGTGTAGGTCATAACTGTAGTGCTGAACGCTCACTGTCTAAGATGAAGATAATTAGGCCTAAGAACAGGCTTCCCACAAGTATGACACATGAGTGACATCCATCTTACAGTGTTGAGCATTATATAGAGTGATATTCAATTGGACTTTAATCAGTTTATTGATGATTTTGCCAATAGAAAAGCATGCAGAGTCTCTATTTGGCCTATTCAATTTTAGACCTAACTGACCTAATTAACTGATTCAAGCTATCTGCATTTAGGTAGGAGGTCCTGCTTACCACTAGTTTAAATTTCTTTGTTTGTCTGTATCAACAACTTCTATTAAAAACTGGCTAAAAATCTTCAAGCTTATCCTTTTGTTTTGTATTTGAGAAATTATTGCACACCTATGAATGTAATAGAAGACACTTTATTAAGCAAAATGATCATCCTAATTTATTTTCATTTATATACATTTATAAAATAACAATAAATCAAAAATTTAAACATTGCCTTTAGCACCTTTGCCTGTATGAGTCAGTATGACATGTTATAACTGTTGGTATGCAGGTTGTCCCTGTTGAAGACTGCGCATCAACAGTGTTTTCGGCTTCGTCATTTTTTATATAGATTTCAGACCCCCCTGCTTTTTTTTGACAAATCGGACCCTGGATTTACTTGTAGGATATTTTAAAAAGCAACAACAACAACAACTGCTTTCTGAATTTAGAAGTTCCTTTCCAGCAGTTAATTGAGTTTTAGTTTCTCTGGCTAGGCCTAAAGAAAGCTTTAGCCGTCGATTATTTTGTTCCCAATCGATCAATAACGTCATCAACTCATTCTTGTGAATGTAAGCCATAACCAATCCCTGAATATTTTCAACAGTCAATCTTCAGCATAAATAGGTTTAAAAAAGTTTCATGGCTAAAAGGTACGTTCTAGAGTTGCCGCTGTTACAGGTAATTCATTCGTTGCAAGAATTTTTATAGCGCCCCTTCAGGGTATCTACTCAAGATAATTCCAGACCCAGCCTCTAATTGAACATACAGTTTTAAGATTGGAACAACAGTATCAGAACCCTAGGCAAGAAGCGCAAAGGCAAAGGAAGCCCATTCCAGACAGAAGAGCCAGCAACAGAAAAAGCACGTTGCTCCCTGACAGAGGTTCGTGCGCGGGGACAACAAGCTCACCTTGCGTGGAGGAGAGGAGAGAACGGCGGCACCGCACATCCAGGGTGCAACGATAAAGCTCCCTCAGATAAGCATAGGCGGACCGATATTATTACCATATTTTCCACATTTGCCACTTCTATGGCTACGCTACTGTTTATAATAATAACATTAGAGTTGTTTCTTTCAGATTAGGCCTACCTCTTTGGAGAAATGTGGAAAATCGCCATTTATGATTCTCGCGTGCACGATTACTTTCCTTGTCGATTCGCTTTTGTTTTCCTGCACAGGCGCCCATAGTGCTCGTTAACAGAAATTAGATTGAGGTCTTTATGTTTAGTGTAATTTGTTTTTTAACTATGCTTGTTCGTATAGCAAACGTTGATCTCGTAAGAACATTAATTTTTCTCTATGAGAAATGGCTGTGTGTGTATCATAGGGTATTTTTAGCATATCAACTACTGGGGAAATTTCCCACCAGCCCTCTCAAATTACCACCAGACATTGTTTTTTCGAAGCAGTGAATATTCGCTTTTGTATTCCCAATAGTCGCCACAAATGATGAAATGATTAAATGATTTTATGATATTATGACCTTGAGGCTTGAAGTTGAAATCCAAATTAATAATGTAATGTAATATAAACATTTGTAAAGCTCTCCTCGCAGCAGAGTTATTCGGAAGGGCTCTCAGCGTGATAGGCTCGTGCAAAAAGAAAGGTCTTTAAACATTTAAGTGAAGCTGGTGAAAATGCCCCGAGGGTCCTGCTCCGGATCTCAGAAGGGAGTTTATTCCACAGAGAAGGGCCAGCCAAAGCAAAGGCCCAATGCTGAGTTAATGAGGTTCGCGACCGAGGTACAAACAAGTCCAATCGGTCAGTAGAACGTAGGGGCGAGAGGAGCATGAAAGATTGGGTTGCTAATCAGTTCATAAAGATATATAGTCGCTAAGCCTAATTGGGACCTAGTGACTGGAAGAAGGAACTTGAATCTAATTCGAAGCGGAACAGGGAGCCAGTGAAATTCATTTTGCCTATAAGAGGTGAAGTGTGATTATCGTGGTATGCGGGCAAAAAGTCTAGCTGCAGCCAAGGCCGTAGCTAGGGGGGTGTTTTTGGTGTTTAAACACCCCCTGAAATTAAATAATGTAAAAATGAAACAATGCATTTACTAACTCAAAACCCCTTCGTCGGTTGATTTGGTTGCTTGTCGGCTTGCTCAAGGACGAGAAAACACCCCCCGAAACAGAAAACACCCCCCGAAACAAAATCCTGGCTACGGCCTTGGCTGCAGCACTTAAGACAGATTGCAGAGGAAACAGCCGAAAATTAGGGAGCCCAATTGAAAGAGAATTGCAATAGTCAATATGCGTATATTATACGTAAGAAGAGAGAGAGATGCTCAGTGAAAGTCAAGGTACTGTCTAGTGTGACAACCAGGTGACGAACACTGGAGGAGAAAGTAAAATCAGGGAAAAGTGAGCTCAACAATGTTAGATAAGTATTTTGTAACTGCTGCCTGGTACCAAACCAGATCAAATTGGTCTCTGTAGGATTTAGATTAAGCCTATTTGCAAACATCCAATAGTGGAGTAATGAGTCATTATGGCGCTTTCTGTATTAGCTATAAATATATCTCCTATTCCAAGCAGGGCATTTTAACATGTTGACTGATGTGATGAGGAAATTCCCCACCATCGCTCTCAAATTCCATACCAGTGTTTGCCTTTTTCCTCTGCAGTATATTTTGCCTAATTTAGTCCACTATAATTATTTTTGTCATTTATGTGATCTTATGATTATGATATATCGTAAATGCAACCCACAGCAGATGTAAAATAGAGCTTGGCACTCCCCAGCAGCTCTCTAAAATAGATCTGTCTTCTCTTGCCTTGCAATTTCCACACCTTTCTTTCTCGACCTGGGTCCGGGACTTGGGAGTCATCCTGGACCAGGAACTTGCATTCACGCGGCACATAAATCTTCTCTCCCGCAGTTGCTATTACCAGCTCCGGCAACTCAAGGTGATCTCCCGTTCTTTGTCTCCCGGTCCAGCTTCCACGCTTGTCCATGCTTTTGTTGTTTCTCGATTGCACTACTGCAGTGCCATATATGACGGACTCCCGGCCTGCCGGATTGAGTCCCTGAATAGAATCCTGCGTAGGTCTACTGCTGCCCGCCTTGTAGGCCGCATCCCAAAGTTTGGGAGTGTGTCTGCGTTTATGAGGGATGTCCTCCACTGGCTCCCCTACCCACAGCGCATCACTTACCGAATATCTGCCTTGGTCCGGCGGTGCTTTGAAGGTTTGGCCCCTCCATACCTGCGGGAGCTCTGCTGTCCCACCTCATGCTCGCAGCGCCGTTGCTCTCTCCGTTCAGCTGCGCAAGCTGAACTTATTGTTCCCCGCGCGCGGACAGCCATACGACAGCGCCGTGCCTTCTATGTGGCTGCCCCCATGACCTGGAATGGGCTCCCTACTAAGCTCCGTCAATAATTACCTATTGGTCATTTCACCCTGTTTCTTACTGTCCTCAAAACTGCGTTATTTGACCGTGGTTGGGCTGGGAGTGCTCCTGAGTAGGCAATCTTGAAGGGGCGCTATATAAAACTACTTTAATAATAATAATAATAATAATAATAATAATAATAATAATAATAATAATAATAATAATAATAATAATAATAATAATAATAAAATCTTTATAATTTTTTATTTTTATTTAGTCACCAAAGAGGTAGACAGGATAAACAAGCAGTGAATGTGATTAAAGATAACGAAGGTAAAATTCTAACTGATTATCAGAGCCAGATGGAAGAAATATTTCGATGAGCTACTTAATGAAGAAAATGCAAGAGATCCGCTGGAGAAATTAGATCCTGTGGAAGAACCGGAAAATAAAATTAAATGTAAAGAGATTTTCAATAGAACGGATGAAAAACAACAAAGCATTGGGACCATTTGAAATGACTGCTGAGATGCTTTAAGGCACTTGATCAGGATGGTATTGATTGTCTTTGTATCTCTCTAAATGCTTCATGAAGCACCAAATGCAACTGGATGATCGGAAGGTATGTGAAAGTAGTGATAAGCAAGGTGAATGCACTGGAGCGCAGTAGTTACAAAGAGATAAAAACCTCTGGAGATCGGGCTTAAGGTGAATGAATGGGTGATTGAAAGACTTATTAGACAACAAGTCAAGATACAAAATCATTTTGGCTTCATGACTGGTAGAGGCTCAACTAATGCAATCTTCGTAATGAGGCAGGTGCATGAAAAGGTAGGCCTACTGGAAGGGAACGGCAAGAAATACTGGGCCTTTGTGGACTTGTGGAAGGCCTTCGATAAAGTGCCAAGAAAGGGGGTATACTGCAGCCTGAGGAAAAGGAAGTGACTGAGAAAATCGTGCGATTGGTAAAGTTGATGTGTCCGAGTCGCTGACCCTCCCTATCGAGGGATTAATTCCTGCCTGAAGGAAAAGAAGAAGAGTCTGCTATTTGCTGTTGTTTACATCTTCAGTGTGTTTATATCTAGTTTTTATCATT
This sequence comes from Allolobophora icterica, assembly GCA_963556255.1. Classification (NCBI taxonomy): domain Eukaryota; kingdom Metazoa; phylum Annelida; class Clitellata; order Crassiclitellata; family Lumbricidae; genus Allolobophora; species Allolobophora icterica. The sequence continues at coordinate 86,052,188 of OY744604.1, read as the reverse complement.
TAAAAGTGAAAACTAAACACAAACTGAAACAGTAAAACTGAATTTTGGTAAGTTAAGCTGGTTTTGATAAAGCTAATCTCCAGGAATTGGTATTTATCCGATTTACGAAACATTAATATTGACTAAATTACAAGCATGCGAGTGCAGAAAGAGCTAAGAAATGCAAATTAGATGTTCAGATTTTTTTTCAGAAAAGCTGGTCAGTTTTTTAGTTTCTTTAGCATTTATCTCGTTTCAGTAATCATCGCTATTCTATTTTTACTTGTTCTTATCTGCAGTTTTGGAATGCTTACTGTTGGAGTTGATATTAAATAATTCTGTAGGCCTACAAAATTACACATGTGAGATGTTTCATTTTGATAATTTGTTTCATTTCAATAACTTGACTGCTTGAAAGTTCAAATATTTAAAAATATGTCCTTTTTTCTCTGATTCAGTGCTTTTTGACTTCAAATGACGTGTGAGAATGGCCTTTTTCAAAATATCCCCAACAGTGGAAGTTTCTTAAAATATTCCATGGTGTAACAAGAAATATAGACATAAGTCTTGATTCATACAAGTACAATGATTTATTTCGTGTTTTTCCATATGGGTTTAAGTTGCAATTGAAGTCTCAAACGCTGCAAGCCTGCAGCCAGATAAGTAAGTGGGGCGTGGTGGCTCAGTGGTAAGTTCGGCGCCTTGTGACCGGAGGGTTGCAGGTTCGAATCCCACTCTAGCCGCTGCGTACGGGCCTTGGGCAAGTCCTTCACTCGCAATTGCTCGTGGCGCTTCGGCGTGAAAATTCCGGCACAGTATCAAATGCTGTAGTCGGGAGCGCCTCTGAGTAGTAGTTGACTTCCAGAGGCGCCATAGAAATATCCGGAATAAAATAAAATAAAAAATAAGTAAATAGTCTTTTCTTAATGCAAGGGGAAGCCTACATCTTACAAAACTGACAGTTGTTGCTAAGAGCAGCAGTCGTTGGATCAGGAGAAGCCCGACCTGCCTCGTCAGCTACTAGCAGCCACTACAAGTGCATTTAACGCTCAATTGGCGAAGATAATCAGATCGAAGAACGATAATTAATTAAGTTCATTAGAAGCCGAGTGATGCTGCAAATGTGACAGAATAAGAACGTAACAAAACTCCTTTTCTTGGCAACAGATGGCGCATTGCTGGAATCTTTTTCTCCTTTTCTGATGGCTGCAAAGAAAAAGGACGTGGAAGTCTCGATCAGTTCGCCTTAGTGGTTACAAGGGTGGGTTTGACATTTAATATTTATATTTCAAAGTTTTACCTTTTTGATATCTGTTTCATAAAACACCAATCAATTCAGAAGACGCCAATAAGAATAGCACAACTTTAAAATGCTATTGATAGACATACGTTTATATGCTGGCAAGATCCTGCATTTTATGGATAAAGAAGCCAGGATTGCTCTTAGAGTTCGGGTTCCATCTGACCCTGATCATCATGTTGCTCTTAGAGTTCGGCTGGTGTGAAAGATGACGAGGTTCAGCTGCACTAGACATAACACCCTGTCAGCAATTTCATGGGCATAAGATGGGACCCATGTAAGCTCTATATGGATCCAGCATGGGAATGTAAGGGTATATAGGCCTACGTCTTATATGGTCCCCATGTGGGCATGCTGAAAGGGTACATCGCCTGTGAGTCAACTATGACGTATCGAACTATATATACGACTGAGACTCAGTTCAATCAAAATAAATGACACAAGGAAATACAGGCGAAGAAGATAAGGCGTGTGCAATCTATAAATGGGAGGGGTCAGACGGGAATCTAATCATTACAAATCACGTCACAATTTATCTGATGGTCTTTCATTATCATTTTGGTCAATCTCAAAAATGAAGCGAAACATATCTGAGCTTCAATCATACCAAATGTCTTTGTTAAAGCGCCTTTTAAATGTCGAAAGGTCCAATGTTCAGAATCATAAACACACAATGCATAACAAAAACATCCAGCATAGAAATTAGTTTTCATTTTGTTCTGATTTATGATGTAGGGCCTATGCCGTGATGTGCGTATTCAAGTCTTACTATGTTGTAGGCCTATACACTGTATCTCCTGTGTCTGTGATATATTGTGCATTTTAAGACGCCGTCAGTGGTTAATATCTGCAATTTTCCTGAGATGTTAATCGCTGTTTATCAATTTATATCAGCTTCCGGCCCTTTCTGTGTGTCTGCTTATGTGTCTGTCAGTGTTTCTGTATGTGTGTCCATGTGTCTGTGTGTATGTCTGTGTGCCTTTCTGTGTGTCTGTTTGTGTGTCTTTCTGTGTGTCTGTCTGTTTGTCTGTCTGTGTGTGTCAGTCACACACAGTCTGTCTGTCTGTCTGTCTGTCTGTGCATCTATTTGTCTATTTGTCTGTCTGTCTGTCTGCTTATCTATTTGTCTTTGTGTACGTCTGTCTGTCTGTTTATCTACCTAACTCTGTTTTTCTATCGGTGCGCACGTTCTCTTGCATCTCTCCTTCCATCCATCTGTTTGTCCGTCTATGTGTCTCTGTGTCTGTGTGTCTGTATTCCCGTCTGTCTCTGTCTGTTCATATGTCACACGCTTTAAGTTGTTACTCGCCACATCACTTCGAGTCTCCAATCGCCATCATTTGTTGGTTGCGATTGATTGGCTTCGTCTCGACAGACAAAGCATAGTTCATCGCCTCCAGACTTATTTTACTTCCGGCGGGGGCGTATAGCCACTACATCGCCCACCGACGTGTCAGCCAACAAACTCGTAGTAACGTGAACGCGGCTCTAAGCAGACGACACGCGCTAAACACGGTACGCCAGGATCCTCCTGTGTTGACGCATCGTTCGGTCCCGTTGCGCCATACGTTAGTGTCTTAGTAACGACAAACTGTCAGCGACGGGTATTAAGGGTCGTTATAGTCCACAGTAGATAAGTCATCCGACTCCACGAAATTAGCGGTTTCATGGTAGCGCCATTATTTCCGTTACTTGTTACTGGACGTTTTGATGTTTTGTCGAGTTGTAGATAGATTATTTAAAGGGCTAGGAGTAAAGGGCACCGGATTGTGGTTAAAGCACTATTGAGCAATAGCGATACGCACGTACAGTTTTTGGATGCAATAAAGGATCACCGGATGCATCGGATTAAATGTGACTCTAACTTGAACTCTGACCCTAACTCTAACCACTTGTAATCCCAGTCTATCATCCGATTCTAGCTTTGTTTCTAACCTCAGCTCTAAAACAAATCTAGCCAAATGCAATCCTATTAAAACCGAATCCAGGTATTATCAACTGTAATCATGTTCTAACTTTAACTCCGACTCCAAACCTAACTTTAGCCGACGACAATCCTATTCTAACCTTAACTATCACTCAAACTCTTAACCTAACATAAAGGCCAACTGCAATCCTGTTCTAACTTTAACTGTGTCTCTAACTCTAAACATAACTTTAAACAATTGTAATACGCCTCTAACATTTCCTACAAACTTTAAATCAAACTCTGGCCAGTTGTGACCTTAACCCAAGCGAACAATACACCATGTTTACACAGCAAAGCTAAATGAGTTTACCCCTAGGCTTTGCCAATCTGGAACAGCTTTGCCAATCTGGAAGCCGCTGTCACATTTTTCGTATTGTTTGCCAACATAATGGCGGTGAACAAGGGATGAGGTTGATTCCCTGGATCGTCAATTCTTTTATAAATGCCTTAACGCGCTTACATCATATGCTTGAGCAATCCGTCTTAGGACTATCTTATTGCTATTGCCAAAGAACGAGGAACGGTTTGTAACCGTCGCCCGGCAGATGGCATTGCAGCTAAGTCTGGCGACACCGCTCGACGAGGAGGGTTGTCCTTGGTCTGTCAGCATAAAATACACTATATTCGTGCTTTGTCAAATTACGAATTGACAGGGATAAAGGCAGTGCTTTTTTTCTAGAAATAAAGGTTCCGGAACGCAACAGTTATGGGCGGGCTAAAATCAAGAGAAAAACGGGATTGGGGGTTGGGATGGGTCTCAGTAAACACTGAAAACAGTTCAAGACACTGAAATTAAATTAAAATAACTAAATTATTGTTTTTATTATTAAAATAAATAGATTAGTTTTTAGTAGCTAAAAAAGGTGCCGGGACGCCGTTCCGGCGCGTTCCGGCTGAAAAAAAGCACTGGATAAAGGTAAAACATTACACGATCTGTCGGAGAGTTCTTCCTTTCGCATGCACACTCAGAGCGGAGAAGAAGGCCAGAACGAGCAACAGGAAAAGGGAAAATCAGACTTTAAGAGAGACAGAAAGACAGAGAGAGGGACGTGAAGGGAGATACAGAGAGAGAGACAGAGAGACAGAGACAGAGACAGGGACAGAGACAGAGACAGAGAGACAGAGAGAGACAGAGATAGACAGAGAGAGACAGAGACAGAGACCGAGACAGAGAGACAGAGAGAGATGCAGAGAGAGAAAACAAGGAGAGATAAAGGGTGCGTTGAAGAAGAAAGCGAGATAATTATTAGGCCTAATGTGTGGCAGTGTGCAGAAGAGAACACTCTGGAAAACATGTATACGTAAGGATACAGACAGAAACAGACAGACAGACAGACAGACAAACAGACAGACATAGAAACATAAACAAAGTTTTGCAATGCGATACCATTTGTAGGCCCTAGTGTTTGCATTTCAGCTGAAAATCATAAAGCTCAAGGATTGGGTCTTTCACGATTACCTCGGTGAAAAATATCAACTCCAAATGGACTAAATCAAATAAATGAATAAATAAAATAAGAAACCGTCCGTCGAGATAACGGTGAAGGTCAGTCCCCTAAGACTATGATCAACGTCAGTCCCCTAAGACTATGACCAATTTAAGACCTCCGAGACCAAGGTCAGACCTATAATTTTGGGAAGACAAAAGATAGACTGTGCTCAGAGATTCAAGTGGGACACGGCAACCGATTTGTTGAGTGCTCGCCTGGCAACGCGGATAGTTCGGGTTCTGGCCTCCATTTACATGTAGACGGTTCCTGTGTATGGACCTTGAGTAAGTCCTTCACTTGCAATAACTCAGCGCGATCGATTGATGGTCATGATTGGTCACTATTGTATTGTATTGTATTGTATTGTATTGTATTGTATTGTATTGTATTGTATTGTATTGTATTGTATTGTATTGTATTGTATTGTATATGGGCATTTATAAAGAGAGAGGTGCTTATGAATGCAGAAAAATTCCAGTAATGAATGGGACACAAATTACAAAAAGGATGACGAGGTGAGTTGGTAGCTATAGGAAAGTCTCGCGTTGGTAGGAGCGAAATGTAGGCGGTGATAATGAGAGCGACAAAAGCTAGGCTATACCGGAAACGCAAAATAGGAATAGGCTGAACTAGCGACCACTTCAATTCTACAAAACGATGTTGACGCTTTCCATTAAAAAAGCGTCGAAGTGAAGGTTAGACACGGTTTTCAACTTTTCCATATGTACACTCAATACAGAGACCACAGCGATTTAAGAGAAATCTCGAATGAAAATAAATTTATGACATCGCCGTGGAGTTCAACCGACCGGTTGAGACAGAAGGAATTTATTAGCAAGTAAAATGATGCATTCACTTTCCGGGTTTTCCCGAATCCAAAGCTCAACGAGCTGTTATGTCAATGAAAGGCAAGGACTTAGTCGAGGATAAGATGATTCTCAAGGCTACGGACGCGTCTGAAGTCTGCCTTAATTCACCTCGGAGATGAGGTCATTCATTCGCTCACTCACTCACTCACTCACTCACTCACTCACTCACTCACTCACTCACTCACTCACTCACTCACTCACTCACTCACTCACTCACTCACTCACTCACTCACTCACTCACTCACTCACTCACTCACTCACTCACTCACTCACTCACTCACTCACTCACTCACTCACTCACTCACTCACTCACTCACTCACTCACTCACTCACTCACTCACTCACTCGCTCGCTCACTCACTCACTCGCTCACTCACTCACTCGCTCGCTCGCTCGCTCACTCACTCACTCACTCGCTCGCTCGCTCGCTCGCTCACTCACTCACTCACTCACTCACTCACTCACTCACTCACTCACTCACTCACTCACTCACTCACTCACTCACTCACTCACTCGCTCACTCACTCACTCGCTCACTCACTCACTCACTCGCTCGCTCGCTCACTCACTCACTCACTCGCTCGCTCACTCGCTCACTCACTCACTCACTCACTCACTCACTCACTCACTCACTCACTCACTCCCAGAAAGCTTCCGCAATCTGAAATGGGGCGAGCTCATCAAACAGTCTAGCCAACGTGGAAGAATTCGCACACTTCCCCTCCAGCCAGCGACTCACGTGTAACCCATCACGACTGGTCGTAAGCCTCCGCCCTATGTGCTCATAGCTATCGGGATTGTCATGTAGATCATTTCATTCATTTCTTCTGGACAAGCATATTGGCAACGTCATGCAAATGTTGGCTGACACTGTAATCCACCCCAAAGACCACGAGATTCTTTAGCTGCTTATTATTTGCTTATTATTTGTATTAAGTAATACTAATTACATAGTTCGAGAATTCGTGACTTTTGGTTTTAAAATTCGTAAAAATTCGCGAATTTTTGGTCTATTTTAAAATTCGTAAAAATTCGTAAAAATTCGTTGAACCATTGTTGGGCCTTTTTTACATTGACAGTGGCGTTTTGCAAAAACAACGTAAGCAGCAACAACAAATCTGATGACAGCATGATTTGTTGTGTTAAGCTTCTGCTTAGAATTTAATGTAAAATTCAATATCAAAGTTTATTACGTAACGAGTTAATTTAGTTAAATCAAATTTCTTAAAGATGAAAGAATATGGACCGGTGTAAAAGTAGGCTATATGCAGTAATTTTGGAGGAGAAGGAAAGCGTAATAAAAAATACAGTGTTGTTTTTGTGACAAGGAATGTGTTGGTTGTTCTGCCCGAATTCGGGAGCAGTTGCATGGCGAAAATACAGAAACCAGAGTCGAGTGGGAGCAGTGGCTGTTCCTGACTCAGAATCAGAGGACGATGAAGTAGAAGAACGTTGTTTGGTTGCAAGATGTGTTAGTGACTGACTGGTCACACTGGAGCTGGGGCACTGGTGGTTTTCGTTCTGCTGACTGACACTCACAGTCACACACCCCAACTATGATAGAAATCGAAGTTCAAGACTCCAAGTAGAACAGTATCTGAATATCAGTACTGTTGTGTTGCTAGTCAGCTATCTATTACGGCTAATTGATTGATTGCCTATGACATTGACATTTACTTGCTTAAAAAGTTGAAAAGTAAACAAATAATAAAATTCGTTGCCACGGCAAAGAATTCTGTTATTTTATTATTTCACGAATTTTAACGAATTTTAAAACTGCAGTTTTAAAATTCGTTAAAATTCGTGAATTTTAAAAATTCTTAAAATTCGTAAAATGCGAATTCTCAAACTATGACTAATTACTTGTCATTTGACTTAACGGGAAAGAGATTTCTTAGCAACTTGTTCTTTACCTATATGTGCATCGCTGGTAAGTCCTGGACTCTTTCTCGATCACATGGTATCCTCTTGTCTGTCGGTGCCAAAAGATACTTATTCTTCATCTCAGCAAAGGCCTCTTGTGTGTCCAGAGACGATTTATCCTCGATGAGGACATGCGACGTCCTTTAGATTCAACCAATCAACACAAAGCCGTCGCCATTGCTTAGCGCCTTCGACGGTTTATTACTGATCGACACGACGCTCCATGTGTATTTCTTGTGTCTGATTTCCACTAACCGGAGGTTCTACAACATTTTTAGAAAACCTTCAAAATGTCTTATATATCTTAGATACTGTTTAGTATTATAAATGTAAATAATTGGAATTCGTAGATTACAAGAAATATTTGTCAGAATCTGTTAATGATAAGTGAGTTTAATTTCGACTAAAAGTGTAAACATTTACTCTCCGTCCTAGATACTCTGCGATGATCAGTTGTTTCCTTTCCTTGTCGAAACACATACAATTCTTCACCTGGTGGTCCACAAAAGATTCTTCTATTCCATTTAAGATCGGAATCCAAGAGAATTACTCCATGATTCCCAGTGTCGGTCACGAACACTTGATCGTCTGAACCGAGTGAGAGATAAGAAGGCTCATTCAGTTCTTGTATTTCATTTGAAGGAATAAAACGACGAATGACCATCTGTCCATCTCTGGTCACTTCCCTGATGGACCACTTCTCATCCCACTTACCATCACTGTCACTTGACCCACTCTTTCCCTTCTCATCTACTTCCTCCCACTCGTCAAGGATAATGAAATTTCCGATGGATGTTTCCACTGCATGAAGAAGGTTCTTCACGTCTCTTGGTAACTGAATGGATCGAATAAGTTCTGCGTCTGAGCCGTAGATCATCAGAATGGGCGATCTATGACTGACCACCAACAACTGATCATCACTAGACACTGACAGAGTATGTGGCTCATAATCAGTTTTCAACCATTTGACAATTTTCTGTTGGTCATCTGTTTCTTTTGTAATCTTCCAGATGCATTGCTCCCTTCGGTCAGAAACGTAGAGACAATTTTCCTTCTCACTGGATCCAATGTCAAAGAAATCGATGATCCTTTTTATTTCGAATTTCCTCTGAAAATGAAATGGATGTCGATCCTCAAAGACGCTAATTACTTTTGACCCACAGAGGACGTAGATTTCATTTCGCAGTTTAGTCGCTCCATGCAGTAATTCTCCTAGTCCTGCTTCGATTCCGTGAGTGAAGTTGATGGAAATTGGACACACGACTAAAACAAATAGAAAATAATCTTTAATACGCAAATAACGGACTTAATGATATCTTCCTTTTTTATTTATTAATATTTCTATTAAAATTGCCTGCTAATATTTAGTTTGTTTTCAATTATTGACTTATTTGCTAATGTAGGCCTATTATTATTTTTTAATATATAATTTTAGTTAAAGTGTATCTGGCAAGTAGTTGGTTATTTAGTGCCTCTGACTCACAAATGAAATTAAACGAAATTATTAATATATTAAGAAGTAATTATTTTTACTGATTCATTGTGTTTCTATTATAACGGTACTATGGGAAATAGAATTGGGTGCTATTGGTTTCTTGAATAATCTATTCCATTGCAATAGGTTTCTTTGTATTTTTTACTTTTTATTAATTTAACTAGCTGCCCATTTTCTCTAGCATTGTCTCTCTATCGTTCTGAACTTCTGAGTTTGTCTGTTGTTGTCTTTTACTGCATCCATATCTCGCTACAAACCTTTTATCTTCATACCATTCTCTTGCTAATTATTTCATTTTTTATTGCTCATAGGCAATTACTTGCTTTTCGTTTGACTATCTATCACTACTGTCTGAATATCTCACTTTCTGTCAAGATTTCGTATACTTTCCATCTCACTGCGAGCCTTTTGTTGCCTCTGTGCCTTTCCTCTTGTACCATTTGATATTTGTCTTCCAATTCAACCTTGTGATTTCTTCTTATGTTTTGATTTAATTGAAGTACACTACATAAAAACACAATAAGTAGCGTTACGATACTAATGGTAGATAAGGTTTCTGTCTGTACAACAAACATTAGTCCAGATCCTCTTTCTGAGTTTTTTTTCATGTATTTACCCTATAATCACATAACATGGCGCCCTTTTCCTATCCATTTCAACATCATGCGGATTTTGTTAACCGACGCTCTCTTAGTCATATTTTTTTATATTTAAGCCCTATATTATATCTTTTGAGTTTTCTTTGTGACGATTGCTTTCATAAGAACTTGCCGACGGTTTTCTTGAATTCATTAGAGTCGATGGTTACAACCACTGAAATAGCTGCTTGAATAATTTCAAAGAATACACCTCTCAAGTGATTCGATTCGTACATCTTCTGAACATGTTCAAGGGCTTCTTGTGAATAACACCAGATCCAAACGACCACAGTCTGTCTGTCCAGATGAGAGTTCAGGATTTCTATGCCGTTCTCCCTCAGTTTGACTGATGATTATATCAGTTTGATGTGATCTCAATTTGGTTCTGTTTCGAAGGTCTTCGATCTTTTGATGAAGTAGGCCTAGTTGTGTTTCCATTGACGTTATGCGCTTTCCACCACGACTTTGCACTCTGATTTTTATAACACTTAAAAGCGAAAACGTATTTAAAATGTAAAACTACTTACCCGGATGTAATTTTAGTTAGGTGCAGTTGAATAAATATGAATCTTAGTCAAATTAAGAAGTACTGTAATCAAGAAACAAAACAGAACATTTTCGTAACGAACATTTTAAAATTAAATGCCATTATTTATCACTTATTTGTAACGTGGCTATTTGTAATTTCTCGTAAAAACGATAGTACCATGATAGATCAATTTAAACAATCAGCGAAATACGTTAGGATAAGATTAGATGACGTTCGGATTGTAAACCTCCTCCGTTATCTAAGATCCTCGCCACTGTGTGTTGGTTAGTTCGTCGAAGACTTTTGATGAAATTTGAAAACTTTGTCTCGTCGAAGGATCTCAGAAAATACAAAAGCTCGGCGTTCTTCCTTCGGTTTGAACGTTGACGTTGAATGAAGTGACTTTGATCTTTCGTTATGCAGTTGAGAGACAACAGCGAAGCGATTAACTCGTCATTTGGTTGAATATTTTCTAAGAGATATTTTCTGTTGTTTCTAATGGATGCAGATCTTATCTTGGTTTTTCCGTAGAAATCTAAAGCGACGCAAACTATCACAACTTCTGAATGGCATCACAGTTTTGTTACATCACAACATGTTATCTTCAGCGAAACACTTTTGTCCGATATAAATAGAACCCTTTACTGACTTTGGATAAGACAGAAGTGATGAAATTGATTCAACTCGATAAACAACACTCAAGTCAATATGCTTGACTCATCATCATCACCATCATCATCATCATCATCATCATCATCATCATCATCATCATCATCATCACCACCATCATCATCATCATCATCATCATCATCATCATCATCATCATCATCATCATCATCATCATCATCATCATCATCATCATCACATCAGCATCATCATCATCATCATCATCATCATCATCATCATCATCATCATCATCATCATCATCATCATCATCATCATCATCATCATCATCATCATCATCATCATCATCATCATCAATTACCTAAAAAGCTGAACAGTTCGACTAGTCTAAATGCAAATAGCTCATCCATTTTTTATACGCTGCCACTCATAAGATACGAGTTGAGAGTCTATACCCGGAAATTTATATTGCGCATGTTGTTACGTTTTAGAATGTGTTTCTGAATAATCTTAACAAATCTTTTTCTGTGCAATGACATAAATACATTGGGCGTTGTAATCAGTGGTTCCTGGAAAGTGAAACTGATAAGCAATCTATGCTGGGTATCATTTGGTTTGAAATCTGGAATTTTAGTAAACCCTGTAGAGGAAAACCTGCATGAACATCTTACATCGAGGAATATGGAACTTCAACTTCCGGCCGGACACGAAATTTCGCCTGTTTAAGACATACATACTGCCTGTTTTCCTGTATGGATCAGCTACTTGAAGGCATACCAAGGATCTGGACTCGAAGCTCCATACCTGCCAACGGTCGTGCCTGAGGAAGATAATACGCATTATTTCTCTTCGCTGCCTAAAGACTTTCTTGTTTCCGGGCCTGTCACGTTGAGAGTGCTTCTGTATAGCCCTGCTGAGAGAAGAGCTTTATAAATGTTCAGAAAAGATAAGATCTATACAGCGTATGTCAGAAATGCGGAAAAATACCGCCACAGAATGCGCAACCGCAGTCGATAGCGATTCAAGCAAGGAGTTTCATGCTGTTTCGAGGCGGTTAGCTACATATCGTGGAAATGGCAATGTTTCAGAGAAGACCATGGCTCAGATAAGGATGATGGTGATGATGAAGATGCAGCGATCGACCCTGCTTATTCAAGTGAATTGATCGAGTGAGATCTTGATAATCACTCAAAGAATGATTATCGTAAATTGATATTAATAAAAAAACATGAGATGTCTACGAAATGTTTTGATTTCTAACAGACTTGAGAATTTCACCTTCATTCTCATTTGTAATAGTAAGGGAGGCCTGCACACCTACAAAAGATTCAAAGCTCTCTGGCTGGGACCATAACATAGACCAAGAAATATGAGCCTCATAAGTAGGCCTACGTCGAATACTGCCCATGAAATATCCACTTTGAAATCTGCTAATATTGGAAAATGAATAAACCTTAGGGACTTCAACGACGAGTTTCATTGGTTTCCCAGTCACTTTTAGTAGAGGCTCGTCGTTAAATTGTTAAATCACTTGCCTATTATCCGCCGTTTAATTCCTAACTCTGAATATCTCTCACGATCTCTCAGACGATCATTTGCCTCGCATGAGGACAGAAAGTACAGAAAGCCACTATAATGAGAATTTAGCTAAAAAAATAAATATTCTCATATTACCGTGGCTGTTTAAATTACATAGGCCCTATTTGAATTTCAAGTTAACAATGCAAAGGATCAGGGCAAAGAAGCAGTTCATAAAACGATGCGTTAATTAAGTTTTGTTGCTTTTTCTCGCTCAGGTGACAAGGAATAATAAACTGTTGCAGTTCTTTCGTTTCAACAGGACTGAAAAGCTCAATTGATAATGTTTGTTGTTTTAGCTAATTTCTCATAAAACGGGTCATGCAACTGCATTGCTCAGGCTTGTCGCTGTAAACTAAAGTCTAAACTTTTCCAGAATTCCATAACAGCTTCATCCTGTCCTCCGCCTTTCGCTCCTTCTTCCCTTAGACGGATCCGTCTCACGAGATCCGCTGCCTCCTCTTCCTTGTCTCTTAGCCAACGGAATGGTATGTTTTGTGATTGGCAGTGAAAGCGCATGTCCTTCTTGGGGTATATAAAAATGCTCAATCTGCTACCATCTACGAGGGATTACTGGAGGGTAAAATCATCGTGTACCACGGATCGCATCCTCCATCGTTATTGGTAATTTTCCATGCAACTTGTCAATAAACCCTGAATACTGTGCAACCGTTAACTCTTTATGGTACTCCTTCGGTAGGGATTTCGTGTGTGCAAGGATCCCACAGTGGTCACTATTCTAGTTATGCGGACATTGCTTTCATACCGAGGATAGTCTTTTTTTATGACTTTAATACCATTTAGCGAATTTAAGGCGGCGCTTTTGCGAAGTACTTAAAATCCTATGGGTCAGATACCTGTATAATTAGGTACCAATATATGTAAAGATAATGACACTCTGAAAGTTTTCAGCAGAGGCACATATTAACATACTAGTGTATTTGCCCGTCATATTATGACGTCATATTATAGGCCTATATGTATCGTTGGTTATCGCCGTCGTCAAGACCCCCGTCGTCAAGACAACGGTTTATGTTTCACAATAGAACAGAACCCGTTTGTGACGTAGCGTCCCCCGACAGACGGACACTATATGGATATTATATGTATAGATTTTATCAAAGTAATCGCTTGTGGTAACGATAAACAAGTTTGACAATAATGCTTGGAAAATATCTAACGTTTCAGGTAACGCCAGATTGCGTTCTTGAACCGTTGTCTGGTAATTCTTTGATTGAAGCAAACGTCGACTGATGTGAGAGACCTTATAAATTCTTCGTCTCTTTGCTTTGCTGATAAATTCAATATCCAATGTAGATAGGACTTTTGTAAGATAATGTCCATCATCTCCAGTGGAAGATGGTACAACTGAAATTAAAAAATGATGCAACTGGAAGACTATGTTTGATGTTATAATAACACTGATTAGTTCATTTAGAATTTTATTAGGGATGCCGAATAAGTTAGCTTTGCATACATTTCCACAGTTCAGAAGACTTACCTGGTAGTTATATCTTTAAAGTATCATTTTAAACTATATGATATCCGTTTACAGAGTGCAATATAGGCTATTTCATAATAGTCTCAACGTGTGCCACTCTTGTACTGAGTAATACCTGCGCTAACTTATCTGCGGGTTTCTTGAATTATTTAAATCTATGGCCTTGTTTCGTGCTTACTGAAAGTTCCAATCTCTTCCATATTCATGCTTTCAGTCGAGTCTACTCTGCATAAGACTCCCGTGTTTTTACAAGGACAATGTCTCGTGTTTCTCTGATCTTTGCTGCATTAAATTTAATTGGTTGCTCATCCTTACCAAAATCGCTACTAGTTCTCTGATATCTTTTGGATATCAGTTATTTATGCAACCAAAATGTTGAGTTTTCATTTCTGAAATAGGATGTTGTGCATATTCAAAGATAATACACATAATACACATGTTGATACACATGTTGATTAAGCTAGCATCCGTTAGCTTGATCAACATGTGTATTATAATGACGTGTGCGAATTAATATAAAGGAATGATGAAATCAGTCCCTCCAACATTTTAAATGATTGACACAGCGTATCAATATCAGTGAGTGATAAATCGGGACAAAAAATCATAGTAGTTGGTTGTAGCAAGCTTAAAGTCAGTGGGAATTAAGTAAAATTGAGTAGAGCACAGGATCAATTTCAAGATCTTCCGCATGAGTAGAGCTTCGATAAATAATTGGTGCACCTTCAGAATGCATCAGATATCTCTGCGTTCTTGTCTGCTAGGAGTTGAGTTCAACTGCCTGTCAGGACTTGATGTTTCCCCGCTCCCGAACGGCTATGCGGTCATGCGTAGGATTTTTGCAAAGAACGCAGGAAACTTTCAAACTATAAGATCTATTAGATTGCCAGGTCATATCAAGCGTTCATGTGTAAATCATGCTTACATTCATTGTCATAGATTAGTAATAATCCAGTCTAACGACTTATATGTCACGCCATGTCATGCCGGCGTCGTCGCTTTGCGATGGTAGGCTATATCAATGGGTCAACAACTCAACATTGTCCAGCATTTTCTATCTCGTATTGTAACCATTAGTCTGGTCCAAGATAGTCCAGTCCATCCTATAATGTTGTCAATCCAAGACATTCTTGGTCTACCACGGTTGCGAATCTTTTCTACAAGATCCGTCATTAGGTTGCCTTTGATGTTGTCTTTTGGCTGCCTCATGATGTGTCCGAGGTACCGTAGGTTGCGGGTTCGGACGTGGTTCAGCAGTTCGCTTTTGGTCCTCACCAGCGTGTTTACCTGTTCTGACTTATAAACAGTGCCGTTATTAGGCCTAATGCACAATTCATCAGTTGTTGTCTTTTCAAGCGATATCTCCAAAGTGTCAGTGATATTGTTAAACTTAATCTATGTTATTTAGATTATCTTACCATTGTACTTGACGGAGTTTCACTCTGTTCATCTGTCGCATTAAACAAGACCATCGAAACAGCTCAATATTAGAAAATAGAATTGGAATATATTAAATAGCTTTCACTATTATATGTGATCCATATTTCTCCATTTTCCAAACATTTAGTTTATTACATCATTTATTCAGGAAGGCTAGGATTGCGAATAAATTAAATCGTTTGATTTTTCTTCCGTTAACGGTTATTCAACAAGACAATCAATTCCTTGATCAACTGACAACCAAGAGCAAACTGTAAGATCTCTTATTTAAGAATTGTTCCCAGAAAATGGAACTGATGATAATGACGATGCTGATTCTGCTGCTGCTGCTGCTGCTGCTGATGATGATGATGACGATGATAAGGATATTCAAGGATTTTTGAGGGTCTAACATCACTTGTACTAAAACTAAGAGGAGCATAGGACTTGACAAATGACCATGGAGATCATTTATTCCTACCATCGCCGTCAAACTGATGCTGATGATGACGACGATGCTGATAAGGAACAGTCACCCGGTATGTACTCGCAGAAATGATTGCAACAAGAACACTCGGAATGTTTGGTCACTTCGCACGACGCGTTGACAAATACGACCACGCAGGATGCTACGAGCTTTGGTATCCGACTCCACAGAGTTTGAAGAGATGGGTAAAAGCACTCTTCGACGTCAGTGCTGGATTCGACATGGTAGACCATGAAATCTTGCTAGAACGGTTACGTGTTTCGTTTGGCCTTTCTGGGGACTTTTATGAATGAATAAACTCATTTCTTTGTGAACGTTCCTTCTGTGTGATCCATGGCACCACTAGGTCTTCATGGGTCCCTGCACGGTACGGGTTTCCCCAAGGCTCCATCCTAGGACCTATCTTATACATTCTCTATACCTCTGGACTTTCAACACTTCTGGCTGCACATGCGGTTCTGAGTCAGCAATATGCTGACGATGTCCAAGCATACCTGCATTGCCTTTCTACCAATGCCATTCCAACAGTCCGGGTTATGAGTGGGACTTTAGATGCCCTTGAAGCGTGGATGTGGTCAAATCGACTACGCTTGAACCCGTCCAAAAGGAAATTTATTTGGCTAGGCACGCGACAGCAACTCGCTAAACTTGACCTCACTGCTCTTGAAATTGAATTCCCCAACTATACTTTCTCAACTGTTGTCCGTGATCTTTTTTGGCATTCCTTTGTAATTCTTCTCTAGCTCAAGGTTATGTCCCTGCACTGCACAAAAGAGCTGTGGTTTTCCCTTCCATTAAGCGTCAATGCCTTGATCCTAACTCTCCTTCAAACTATCGTCCTATCTCAAACCTCTCTTTCCTTTCAAGGCTTCTGGGAAAATGTGTCTCTTGTCAACTGATCTATTACCTTGACTCTAACTCTCTTATGCCTACTCTTCAGTCTGGGTTCAGGAAATTCTACTCGACAGAATCGCTTATACTGCGCCTTCTAGCTGAAGTATTTCAAGCCTTTGATCGTGGCCAGGTCACTTTACTTGCTCTTTACGATATCAGTGCTGCCTTTGATACTGTAGACCATACCATCCTCTTAGACCGTTTATCTAAATCTTTTGGCATTGCTGACTCTGCTCTTCTTTGGTTTCGCTCATTCCTTACTGATCGCTCTGTTTCTGTTGTTTTTGGACCTACCCGCTCTCCTTGGGCCCACATCCCGTATGGACTACCTTAGGGCTCTGTCCTCGCTCCCCTTCTGTTCATTTTGCATACCTCGGATCTAGCTGGGGTTCTTGGTCCAATGGGTGTTTCGTCTCGCCAATACGCTGATGACACACAGGCTTACCTCCATGGTCCAGCCAACTCAGCTGCTCTTATGGTTGAACGCATCCTGGAGGTTTCCTCTGCTCTTGATCTCTGGTTGTCCTCAAATCGCCTCCGTCTTAACTATGATAAAACCAAGTACATTTGGCTTGGTAATCGTGTCCAGCTTGTCAGGATTGATGCTGACTCTCTGCGCCTCAGGTTTCCCAATGTGTACTTCTCCTCCTCTGTCCGTGATCTTGGATTTGTCCTAGATCCTACTCTTTCTCTATCTGATCATGTCAATAGTGTCTCTCGCTCGTGCTTTTACTATTTACGCCAACTTCGTGCCATTCGCCAGTCTCTTTCGCTGCATGCGATTGCGACCTTGGTTCATGGATTGACTACAGAAATGCTGTCTATATTGGCCTGTCCTCTACTCATACATCTAAACTTCAGTCCATCCTTAATGCTGCTGCTCGCCTCATAGGGGGCATCATGAAGTTTGCCCATATCTCCCTACATCCGGGACTCCCTTCACTGGCTTCCCATTCACCAACGCATCCAATTTAAGGTCCTTTCCCTCATGCGTAACTGTCTTGTTGGCTTAGCTCCGCTGTATCTCAGGGCTTACTGCACCCCAGTTTCCAGTTTTCCTGGTCGGGCCTCGCTCCGGTCATCTGCCCGTGGCCACTTGGTAGTTCCTTGGATGCGCACTGCTACTGCCCAGTCCCGTAGTTTTGCGGTTGTGGGCCCTTCCAGCTGGAACAGCCTCCCTCAGGGCTTTAGGCTTGTCCTCCTCTCTCTGTCTCCTGCCCAGTTTCGCTAGCGCCTGAAAACATTTCTCTTTGTCAGTGAAGACACTGACACGGGTCGGGAGCGCCTCTGATTATGAGTGGCGCTATATAAATTCTCGATTACAATTACAATTACAGTCTTGGTGTCTGGCTTGACCAGGAGCTTACTTTTGCCCCACAAATACACCGTCCTACTAGGGACTGCTACTACCAACTGCGCCAGCTTCGTACTGTTACTCGTTCGCTAACGCCCAGTGCCACTGCTACACTGGTTCACGCCTTCGTCACAGCCCGCCTTGATTACTGCTCATCGCTTTATTTTGGTCTTCCATCTAGTCGCATAGTGTGTCTACAGCGAGCTCTGCGCTCTGCAGCCCGTCTCATTGGGCATATTCCTAAACATGATCAAGTCTCTAGATATATGCTGGAGGTCCTTCACTGGCTTCCTATGCGCTTACGCATAGAATATAGGATCGCTGCCTTAGTATGGCGATGTTGTCAGGGCCCTGCTCCTGCTTACCTTCGAGAGCTTGGCTGCACAGTTTCAGGTGCCCAAAGCCGACGTTCCCTCCGCTCAGCGGGAAAAGGGGTACTTTTAGTTCCATTTGCTCGTTCCACGACTATGCAAAGTCGAGCTTTTTCAGTGGTGGGCCCGGTAGTCTGGAATAGACTTCCCTTAGAGGTCCGCATGTGCCCTGGGGTCACCCCTGGCATATTTCTTTCAAATCTTAAAACTGTTTTGTGTGAACGTGCTGTTGTCGGGAGCGCCTCTGAGTAGTTCCATTGAAGGGGCGCTATAGAAATCTTCGAATGAAAAAATGAATGAATAAACAGTGCATGCATTAAAGACAAATGTTATAAGACTTATATTGCGTCTTAAGTAAGTAAGTAAGTAATCTTTTAGTAGTAGAAGACAAATGCTCATACTTTACAACAATACGTACAAATATCACAATATTAGTAAGAGACTGTAAGACAAATTAAAAACAAGCAGCATTCTTAACAATTTGATAATGTCTTATTTACATACATACCTCTAACTAAAGTCATGATCTAAGGAACGTAAGCATTGCTCGGGTCAACAAATAGAGCCAGGTTAGATATCAGAACAGAACCAGCATTAACCCAGTTTTTATAGTTGTACAGTGAGCGAATGATGAAGGATGTCTTATGCAGTAATGTAAAAAAAAGTGCGGTAATTCAAAATGCATGTTCCCTCTTTCGTAGGTTGAATTTATGACGGTACTCTGCAGGCAGTAATTGATGAAGACAGTGTTGGGGTGACTGGATGCTTTTGAAGAACTTCAATTCAATTTTTTCTTGCTAATGTTCTCTAAACATTTCATGCCATGTGCTTCTTTATTTTACGAGTTACAATTCAACATAGGTGGTTGTACAGTACGTCTGATTTTAAGAAAATTCGTTATCCCGCAGTGCTTTAATTTTTTACACTTGAGAATATTCAGCCGCAGCAGATAAGCAACCAAAATAATGATTTTTTATACGGCGAAGATACGCCGTCATATGCCATGATCAAGCGTTGGGCTACCAAGTTTGGCCGAGGCAGTCTGTGAAAAAGCGGCCGTGCTGTAGAAAATGTTGTCTTCCAAAATCGTCGATTCAATGTGCAGCAGATTACTGAAACCGAGGGCATTAGCACTGGTTCAGTTTCGAAGACTTTGCACGGACACTTGTTCATGATTAAAGTCTGTGCGCGATGGGTCCCCTGAATGCTTGACGAGCTCAAGTATGCAACAGAAGAGTAGTTGATGGGGCAGTCAGAACTGTTCCATTATACTTGCATTGAAGAACACCGAGATCGTTACAAACTGTGCAACGACAAAGGCGGTGACTATGTTGAAAAACAATTATGTGCTCATTCGGGCACCTTTTGTTTAAATAGGTTAGGCGAAGGATGCCTGGATTTCTTCACAATATTGTATAAACAATTCAACATTCAAAACAATCATAAACAGCTTACTTTAGCAGTCTGCACACAATCTCAGTGGTTTGGTTGCTGTTCCAGCTTGTGGCCTAGCGAATTATAAAGAAATAGCAGAATTTGTAATATTTTCTTGAGCACTCATGCAGCAAAGTAAAAAGACTATAAATAAAATCTACTGAATGATAACAATACTAAAACTAATGAGTAAGCAAACAGCCAAGAAATTAAATTAATCACAACACAATATTTTATCGACATTGGCAATTTGCAAAACAGACTATTGCTAAGTATCAATTGCTGTATTGAGCTACAAGTAAATATTATTATTTCGTAATGCAACTTTTACCAGTTACAATGGTTCCCACAATGAACAAAATTAGAGGGTGGCACATGAAGAAAATTTAAATTTTTTTCACACATTGCTGGATTGCCACCCTTACATACATGCATGCATACATACATACATACATACATACATACATACATACATGCACTCATGCATAGATACATACATCAACGATGAATTCATCAGCCGGCGTCAACATTTCATACGTCTGACCATAAGTGCTTAGCCAATATGCAGAGCATAGCGGTGTTTGTTGTCTCATTATGCGTCTTCTGTTGCCCGGGCAACGGCGAGCGGCATGCGGAAAATCAGATGCAGGTAAACAGTCCTGTTTGCTCTGCCCGAGGAAACCGTATTAAAGTCCAATGTTTCACTCTTACCGAGTTTCTTTCAGCATTCTTTCTCCACACACACACACACACACACACACACACACACACACACACACACACACACACACACACACACACACACACACACACACACACACACACACACGCACACACGCACACACACAAACACTGTCTCTGCCTGCCTGTCTGTCTGCCTGTCTGTCTGCCTGTCTGGCTGTATGCAGGTCTGTCTTCTGTCTGTCAGTCTGTTTGTCTGTCTGTCTGTGCGACTGTCTGTCTGTTTAATTAACTCCTCAGATCTTCATTTGCATTGCAATTAATCAACTACAGTTATGGACACTGTTCGCCGTCTGGCGACCAAAATTGACGTGCGGATATGGAGCCGCTAAATAAATCCGGAACCAGTTTAATCTGGTTTCCAATTGATGCGCCGGAACACAAGGGACGACGCATGCCTTTCGGCTGTCTGTCTGTGTCTGTCTGCGTCTGTCTGTGTCTGTCTCGTTCTCGCTCGTTTTGTCTGTCTGTCTGTCTGTCTGTCTGTGTGTCTACATTACGTCCTACAGAGGACGCCTGCCTCCGGATGCTGCTGCTCGGCCATCATCGCTGTAGTAATAGTTTGATCTGTATAATTGCAGGGGCTGAGTGTGAAGAGGAAGAGGTTAAGCGGAGATGATGATGATTGAGACAGAGGCGACGCCTGGCGACCAGTAATTAATCGACGCCGTCCAACGAGACAGACAGACCGACAGACACATTCACACACTTGCACGCACAAATACATTCACACACATACGTGTCACGTGACCGATCATCATTATCATAACTAGCTAAATACTGTTACCAGATCGTACTTTCAAGTCACGTCGCGTAAACAGATCCCTTTCGCTCCTCCGATAACCACAACATAGCTAATTAATTAATTAATTAATTAATTAATTAATTAATTAATTAATTAATTAACGAACTAATTGGTCTATTAATTAATTAATCCACTGCTGAGGCAGTCTGTGAAAAAAGCGGCCGTGCTGTAGAAAATTTTGTCTTGCAAAATCGTCGAATCAATGTGCAGCAGATAACTGACACCGTGGGCATTAGCACTGGTTCAGTTTTGACGACTTTGCACGAACACTAATTCTTGTTCATGATTAAAGTCTGTGCGCGATGGGTCCCCCGAATGCTTGACCAGAAATGAAGGAGTGTCGATGCAAATGCCCATAGGTCACATGTTGGACAAGCTGCTGTAGTTGAATGCGTATTTCAAGAAATGCATCATCTACAATATTCTCTTGACCGGCACGAAGTGATTACCAGCTGTCTCCAAATTTTCGACCGATGACGAGCTCAAGTATGCAACAGACGAGTAGTTGATCGGGCAGTTCAGAACTAGTCCCCGGCGCCGCCGCCATCCGCCGCCGCCGCTAAGGCCTCAAGTAGAAACCAGTCGCTAAGCTATCGACTGCTAGCGACTTCGTTCACTTAAAAGTTTCTTGTTGTTTTAATCGCGGATTCCAAGTTTCGATTTGATGTAAACACCAGCAGCAGGATATGAGCAACACTTGCAATAGGCCTACAATACAATACAATATTCGTTTGTTGAGGAAAACAAACTGATATGCCGCAACTTGGTACTTTAGGCCTATAAGAGAAAGAGTTTGCTCTATTAGTAAAAGTTCTCACAGAGAATACTGGGATATACAGTAGTTTTTGTCTTTTTTTGTAAAGTGAATTTATGCATTCTATTACAAAGACGGTGAGGGACGAATAAGCAGGGTGAGAATTGTCAGGGGTTGGGGGTTAAACCCCCTAGTATTTCTTAGGACCAAACAGTTAAGTCTTCATTGCGCACCCCTCAGCTGTGCTGGTGTGATTTAGCATTATTTGATTCCGAATCGCTGACAAAGAGACGAAATTTACATGATGTATCATGTATACATTTTTTAATTTTCTCAACAAAGGAATTGAATTTGAGTCGAATTTGATTTGCAAAACTGTTAGCGTTGAAATCTGCTGCATTCATATTTCGTTGACATCAGTTTGCAAAATTTGAATAAAATATTCAACTCAACGTGGATCAAAGTCTAACTCACCCCCAGTCTTTTTTCTACAATTCTCACGCTGGGAATAAGTGCCGGAGTACTAGGCTACAATGATTCTCGTTCACTGCCTGAAAGAGGCACGACACCAGCAGTTTCGTAAGATCGGGGGGTAGGCTACTGCTATAAATCCTTCTGGTTTCAATCGATATATCAAGCACTCAATTTTACGAATTCACATTAACATTAAGAGTTATAGGGATAATAGGGGACCTAGTCAAAGTCATCGGTCTGTCCCCTTTGACCATGCCCACATGGAGCGGAGCCCGTATTCCCATACTGGACCCATTGTGATTCTCCTTACAGATTTTATTTTAGTTAAAGTTACAGTTATAGTTAATGGTTTTTCATTTTAGTTATAGTTACAGTTAGGCCTATAGTTAGTATTATTTTTTTTAGTTAGCCGACAGTTCTAGTTAGCGTGATAGTACAGCCAGTACAGTATGCGGTAAACTGCATCATATTGTTAGGTTATCTATCTATCTATCTATCTATCTATCTATCTATCTATCTATCTATCTATCTATCTATCTATCTATCTATCTATCTATCTATCTATCTATCTATCTATCTATCTATCTATCTATCTATCTATCTATCTATCTATCTATCTATCTATCTATCTATCTATCTATCTATCTATCTATCTATCTATCTATCTATCTATCATCTATCTATCTATCTATCTATCTATCTATCTATCTAAAACATTTATATAGCGCCCCTTCAAGGAATCTATTCAGAGGCACTCCCGACCCAGGCCCAGTCAAGAAGAAATGTCTTAAGGAGACTGTAAAAGGAACCAGAGAAATCACTAGGAAGGGAGCGAATCTTAAGAGGTAGATCATTCCAAACAACCACTGAGAATGCCCTACGCCAGAGGTTCTCAACCTTTTGAGACTCAAGGACCACTTTTAAACTATGTGTCTAAGTTGCGGACCACCACTAAAAATTGTGCCACAAACAAATTAATACAAAAGAAATTTTTGCCATAAATCCGCGTATTATTAGTTCAATGGTGCCATTTAGCCGATTCTAGCGATTGAAAAAAAAAATTGACAAAATTTGTCTGTTTCCATGTTTTTAATTATAAAAACTATAAATTGTAGGCCTTGCTCGCGGACCACCAGGCAGATGGCCGCGGACCACCAGTGGTCCGCGGACCACAGGTTGAGAACCGCTGCCCTACGCTGTGCTATGGCGGTACGAGCGTAATATTCTAAGTTATCAGGTATGTCCAATAGACATAGGCCTACCTGATTACCTGAGAAGTCGATAGCAAGTCGTTAAGTCAGTCGCTAAGTTTAAGCGACTTAGTCAGTCGATAAGCATGCGACTTAGTCAACTGAGTCGATAAGTCAGTCGCTAACTCATCAAGTCAGTCGGTAACTCCTTAGCGACTGACTACGGGTACTAATACAAAGGTGCTGTAACAAAGACATTTGGTATGCCAAATTGTCTATGTTGCTGATGTCCACTGCCTTTGCGCAGTTGTTCTCGTGAATGGTACCAATAAAACTCCTCCCTAATTCATCGACAACTGAATTCATATATTACTGAGTCACTACACTAAAACTTTAAAAATGTCAATAGATTAAATCCTTGAAACTGAGTGAGCCTTTTTTGATCTGGCTGAAGCTGTTCGTATCTTTGGCGTCATGTGTTGATTCTATGTCTCTTTCCGACTATGTAAATGTCATTCGTAAAGTTATCATAATATAGATTTTCGTGACGCGCAAAATTAAGCGCTTCGTCCCAATTTCTTCACAAATATCTATGGCGTACGCAATTTGTTTTGAGTCGCCTCGATTACTTTAACCCACTTATTGCTGTTTTTTACAAGTTAAATATGATGAACTTCAGCAATTGAGAACTCTATGGTACTCTAAGAACTATAAGTAGGACTATAATACCTCAAAATATGAACAAATAACATCTGTGTCTAAATAGTTGCATTGACTTCTTGTTTATCAAGGAGGTTTTAGTGAATTGATGCTCATAGTTTTCAAACATGTTTGTATTTGGGATTTTATACACGTTTCAAAAGATCTTACAATGGCTAACAAATCGACAGAGGCGCTGCTTAAGTCAGCTAAATTGAAAACAAAATGTTTCTGGAGACGTTTCTCGCAATCAAAGTTCGTGTAGGCCCCTATTCTGTGGACGATTATTTAAAGAATGCGGGTCAAATGCACATAATAATCATCATCATCACGACCATGAGCAGCATTATCATCAGAATCATTTGCGTCGTGCATGTATATGAAGCCTTGACGTTTCCACGACAATTTGCCAGCCGTACTAATCTTGGCTCGTATCTAGGCATGACCACGTGGAGCTCATGCGGGGACTCGAACGAAGTGCTGGACGCCCTTTGGCTGCTGAAACATCGAGACGGAAGGCCTTTAAGGAAAAGCTGTGTGTCTGCAATGAAGTAGTCCGCAAGGTGACTGGACTTCATTAGTTCAGCATCGAGCTTCTTAAGTAGACCGACGCATTCGCGTGCCTTCAGGTTTTTCTCGGTCATTCCATCTAAAAGATTTATCAAGCGCCCTGAGATAGAGGTCTGTGGAAGGCACGTGCTTTATGCTGGTGGCATTCCCACATGGAGCCCACACGGGATTCCCATATGGGACCCATATAGGGCTAAAATGGACCCATAAAATGTTCATGGTCATGCGCTGGCAGGATAGTTGGTGTGTTTCTTTGGCTGAAGCTCTAGAAGGTGAGTGACGCCTACATGGAACTACAATTCGTTTTCATCTGTTCAACAAATCTTCCGTCTCTTTCGATGTTTGGTGTCCATGCGAGCTATATCTATTCATCTGCCAGCAATTTCCGTGAGCGTTAGATGGGTCTGATGGGACACATATGAACTCTGTACTGGTCTTAAATGGAAATATCGGATCTATATTTCCATATGTGTCCAACATGAGCTGCCCGTGTTCATTCTGACAGGGTCATACGGTATCTATAAGGGCTCAATGTAGGCCCCATGCCAGTGGCTTTGAGGGATCATTCGTATCAATGACAAGATATAGTCAACTTGCTTCAGATATCTGACATTCTCTTTGCGCACATATTTAACGTGAACGAAAGATTCGTTGAAGAAATGACGGTCAATGATTTTGAGTCGCAAAATTTTGAGCTCAATCTCGATGTGTAACCGACTTCTACTTCAATTAGTCGAATGATTTTTGTCCAACTGAAAGGTAGCCCCTGCCCCCATACATGTGCCACGTACAATGTTTATTGTTTTGCATTGTCTGATCATTCCAACCAGACCATCACTTTCACTCTCAATGGAATTTTCCCGTTCACAGGCGTTCCTCTACAAAACCCGACAATAACTACATCAACTGCAACACTCCACAGTAATTCAATACAATGCAATACAAAACAGTAAACTGTAACATATTTAGTACAATGAAATGCAATATGATTCAGCATAATAATGACACAGAGCAACGTTGCAGTCATTGCATCACACAGTATTAATGCGTCATTTGAGATTGAAGTATGCTAGGCTATATGTGCATACATGTATGATGTGTATGATTTATATTTATAGGCTATATTCACTGTACCGTATCCTCGCTATAACGCGGAATTTGGGGTCCACCTTAATACCGCGTTATATCCGATTTCGCTATATATCGAAACGTATTATAGAGGGGGTCCTCTGTATATATATATATATATATATATATATATATATATATATATATATATTGACACTCCTCTCTGTTTTGACGGTTTCCTTAGGTACACAACTCAAGAGGCTCCATAGAGTTTATATAAGAAAACTTATAACCTGGATTAGGTAGAAGATTCTAGGACTCTCGTTGGTCGTGCTATTTAAATATTTAAATAACAGAAGAAATAGGAAATAATATTATATTAAATTGGGACGAAAACACGTCATGCTATATTGGTCTAATCTTACATTGTGCTTATAACCTACCATACCATAATCACACATCGTCACATAATCACGCATCGTCATATAATCACACATAGTCACATAATCACACATTGTCACATAATCAGACATCGTCACATAATCACACATCGTCCTATAATCATACATCGTCACATAATCACACATCGTCATATAATCATACATCGTGTGCACATAATCATACATCGTCACACAATCACACGTCGTTGATGCACACGGCACCAGATCGACTTCTAAAATAAAGATCAAAACATCGACTTGATCCTGTAGAGTTGCAAGGATAAAAAATGTCGCTAATTCAGACTGCAACAGATGAATGCAAACATCAAAGAACTTATTGCGCGATCTGAAAAACTGTGGCTTGTTAAGAAGCCACGGTTTCTCATTGAACTTTATTAGGCTAATTATCAGTGCTTTTTTTAGCCGGAACGCGACGGAACACCTTTTTTCAGCTACTAAAAAATAATTTATTTATTTTAATAATAAAAACAATAATTTAGTTTCAAAAATTTAGTTTCAGTGATTTGAACTGTTTCAGTGTTCATTGAGACCGGTTCCAACCCCCAACCCCGTTTTTCTCGGGATTTTAGCCCGCCCATAATTGTTCCGTTCCGGAACCTATTCTTCCGTTCCGGAACCTTTTTCTAGAAAAAAGCACTGCTAATAATTAATAATTTTTATTTATATTAATTTATTAGAATAAAATAGATTATGACAGTATTTGAACCACTTACAACCCTTGTTATAAATTATGATATTTTATATTATTCAGCTCTTAGAACTGATCATCGCCTGACGTGTTGGGTCTTACGATGACTGCGGTACATGTACACACGTTTCCAGATTAGATTAGAATATAACAAATGGAGCTTGATATACTTATTGCTGAGCAGAGCTCAGTTGCTATGATATGAGAAAAATCATGTACCTCTAAATCATAGCAGTGGTCGTTTGGCGCTGTGGACATGACGCTGGCAAGCACAGAAATAAGGTTATTGTGTGCGAGATTGTTCAAATCCTTAACGCCATCGAATTGTCCTGTAACTTGCTAATTGCGGTACATAAATTTTTAAAAAGCAAACAAAAGAATTGAAATTGTAATCGAAATTGTATTTAGCGACTTCCATCGCGCTGCCGATGTCTAATGCAGAAGGCATCGATGTCGCATCGAAACCAAGAGGTCGATATCTAGAAGATTGGGGTCTTAATACAGAGGATGAGAAGATGTGTCAGAAAATAATAATATATGTGAATTGAGATGATGTGGGTAACAGATAACTCATATTACAGTTGCGCTAGGATAGAATGATGGCGATTGTTGCATTGAATTGGAGTTTGTGACATAATTGTAAGAATTCGAGTTTCTACAGTAGGTTTAACATCACAAGGCACCAAACGGCTAAACAAACATTCCGATCAAAGCAAATCATGAGAAGATGGCGAACACCTGGAAGAAAGGAAATTGGAACGGAATAAATGCAGGAGCAGCTGTTCGTTTTCATCCGTGGCTGACCGTCTTTAATTTAGTGATCTGTGCAAGACTCAAAGCGAAGCAGCGGGAAAAGTAAACTGATAGGAACGCCAGAAGTGAGATGGGGCATTTGGTACGAGCATTGCCGTTTTAAGGCATAGGCACGCGAGGCCCGGGCCTAGGGCCCCGCGTAGCGGGGGGGGGCCCGCGGCGGCCCAGAAACAAAATAACAATATTATAAGTTCTGTTCTAACAAGTAACAATTCTGCAAAGTAAAGTAAGAACAATAACACATTTTTATTATTTTTTTAAACAAATGTCTGCGGTCTGCATCTTTAGTTAAATATAATTATTGGTAATAAAATCAGAGCGCTATAGAAATAAATCAATAATTTTAACGCTTGGCGACGATGGCGCACAACTTGCTGTAGGCTATTGGCTATTATGTTTGTTTTCATTTGTCTGCTTTTTCACAACGCTATTCAAGGAATTTTTATGTCTTAATTTTTAATATTAAATCTCTCTGTCCTAACATCTAGTCATTTTATAAATTGTTTTAAACTTTAAATTATAAAAAGGTCAAAAAGCTTATCAAATTTCGCACAGTTAATAGGATAAATAGAATGATGTTGGCGTGTCGACGCTCGGTACTGAGTCGGTAGTGAACTTGGCAAACTTATTTAACTTAACAAAATCACTTCATTTCCACCTCCTCCAATGTATAAGGTTGAGGTTTTTTAATAGTTTCTACTCTTTTTGTTATGCAGATTAAGATTCTGATTGTCAGTTATCACCGTCGTTCACGGTAAACCGATTTGCAACTTTTAGCCAATTATCACTAGGCCTACGATCAATTAAACGAAATATCAGACAACCCATCAAAAATGCGTAGAAATTATATGAGTGGTGCCGCGAAGAGAAAAAGGGAAGCAACTGAAATTGAAATGTCGAACAAACATCGAAAAGTATCTTCTTTTTTTCAAAGTCAGAAAACACAATCATCATTGCAGTCCGACATTGTTGAGACGTAAGATACTCTTACATTGTCTTACTCGTCTACTGATGTCATTGTTTGCGATACAGATGAACAGTTATTGTCGGTGCGATGATGGTCTACCAGTCGAAAGTACAGATGTTGTCACAACACCAAAATTCGAAGCCTATTTCGCAAGATGTAAGCCCTACGGAGTCAGCGGACTATCCAACTGATGCAGCCTTATGGAGTCCAATCACGGAGGAATTGCGATCTTATTGGATTCGTAAAGGTCCTGCTAGTTGCCATCATAAAGAGTCTGACTTTAGTACGACTCAACGCGTGTATCGAACGGGAGATAAGTTGCATAGACGTTGCTTAACTGATTCCTGTTTCCGTCGTGAACTGCGAAATGGTGAATCAGTTTGTCGCGAGTGGCTGCTCTTTTCTCCATCGCAGAAGTCTGTGTATTGCTTTGTCTGTCGCTTGTTTTCAACAACAACGATGGGTCATCAATCGTTCTGTCAATGATGGTGACAAACTGTACGGGTGAACGTTCTTTCTCAAAACTTAAATTAATCAAGAACGAGCTTCGCAGCCATATGATGCAAGAACGATTGAACTGCCTGTCTGTTATGAGCATAGAATCAGATGTGCTGGAGTCTTTGAATTTCGATGAAATTATAAAAGACTTTGCTCAGAGCAAAACACGAAAGCGATGTTTGTAAGAAACTGTCGTTACAAAGTCACAATCCATGCATAGCAAACATGTACTCATTATGATCACACTTTCAGTTTGTATAACAAATAAACAATGGACACTGTAAAGTATGTTAAACTAAACATTTATTTTACACTTGTAGTGCAAAGATTGACGTGTGAGCTGTGTTATATGAGTTTAGTAACAGTATACTATATTAATAAATTTAACAAAATGACACATATGCACGTACAATGCACTAATGCAATACTCTGTATCTGAGACTGAGATATTGAGACGGAAATCGGATTACGTTTAAGGTTATTTAGGGTTTGTGCGGGTTGTGCCTAGGGCCCCCAAACTCCTTAAAACGGCTCTGGGTACGAGATATCATGTTGAGACAGATAACACTGCTATGCATGATTTTTGATGTTCTGCCAAAAACATGTTTTTCTAAAAGATTTTAGTCTGCTGATTTCAAAAATGATATCCGTTTTTCTGTATCACGTAGGGTTTTCTCGACATCTCTGCCGCATTTGACACCATTGATCACAGCCTTCTTCTTCAATGACTATCTTCTTGGTTTAGCGTCTCTGATACTGCTCCCCTCTGGTTCCAGTCCTACTTGTCTTCCCGATCCTTCTCTGTTAAAGCCTCCAGCCACTGCTCACAACCCCTTCCTCTTTCCTGTGGTGTCCCTCAAGGCTCCGTCCTGGATCCACTACTTTTCATCCTTTATACCACACCCTTAAGCCATCTCATAAAATCCTCCTCTGTCGACCACCATCTCTATGCAGATGACACCCAACTCTTCATATCCTTCTTCCCAGACTCTTTTTCCACCGCCATCACACAACTACTCAACGTGGTTAACCTTATTTAAGAGTGAATGTCATCCAATCTCCTCTGCCTTAACCCTTCCAAAACTGAATTCATCATCCTAGGCCTTCCTGATCAAATCAAGAAAATCCATGAGCCTTCCATAAACCTTTCGACTAACTCATCGTCTCTCACCTTCACCGCTGACTCCCCTGTTCGCAATCTTGGTGTTATTTTTTATCCACACCTCTCCTTCTCTAACCACATCTCCAACCTCTCGCGCTCCTGCTTCATGCACATTCGTGACCTCCGACGCATACGCCCCATGCTCGACCTTAAAACTGCCTCCACCATTGCTACCTCCATTGTTCATTCAAAGCTTGATTACTGCAATTCTCTTTTTCTCAACCTCGAATCCACTCAAATCAAGCATCTACAGCTTATCCAAAACTCACTAGCCAGAGCTGTCACTAGAACGCCCAAACATCATCATATCACTCCCATCCTCAAATCACTCCATTGGTTAAAAATCACAGAGCGAATCCACTAGAAAGTTCTATCACTATCCTACAACTCCCTACAATAATTATTCCCAGCCCAAGTAACTTCGTGATCTCTTCACCATTCAGACCCGATCATCGTCCTATCTCAGTCTTTCTCGACCCCCAGTCACTACTCACCTCAAGTTCTCCAACCGAGCCATTTCCATCACAGCACCACGCCTCTGGAATGATCTCCCTCCTGAATTCCGCACTTTCTCAGTGCCTCCATCATCATTGCTACCCGTCCTTCGTCCTCCTCCTCTTGTTCCTCTATCTATCACCCCCGGACTTTCCACTCAGAACTGAAGTCTCACCTTTTCAAATACTCCTACCCTGACTCATCTGATCCTCCGCCTTCCAATTCTTCTCGCCGTATACGACACCCGCCTTGACAGCTACTCTGCCTCGCCTGATCTGGTACCCTGGAATCGGACTTGGACCACTTTTGGACTACTCTCTGGAAACCCCCTTTGATTTGATGGACTATTTCTGGATGATGAACAGAGATTGTTCGTCAGAGGAAGAACACGCAAGAAAATCTAAGAAAACACGTTTCTGTCCCTAAGACGGTTTATGTCTCAGTTTCATTGTATACAAGATTTTGCCATATATTTTGTATAAAATTATTGTAAACATCTGGGCACTGTCATCTGTTTCTAAGATTTTGACATCAGGACTTTTATAAACCTTTCTTATAATTTTTTTCTGCAGTGTATCAAAGAGAAAATAATTTCTCAATAATGTAAAAATTCAATAAACTTATAATTTGATTTGTACGAAATTGTGACGTGATGGCCAAATTTCATCAACATATTTGAAATCAGGATGTCAGAATTGTATAAAATCAGTAAAAATAAATCAGACATCTGATTCTTTCTTTTAAAATGCATAGCAGTGTAAGTAATGAAAGACAAGCTAAGATTACACTGGTCAACAAATAAAAAAAATATTCTCGTTGCCAAGGATATTTGAACAATTCTTTGGTATTTTGGGGTCGCTGAATTCAAAAATGGAAGTGGTTTCTTCGAATTGGCTCTAGTTCTTGAGATAACGCCCCCCCCCAAAAAAATAAAGAACTAAATATTTTGATTTTGTGTTTTGTAGCGAATTTTCCCGACAAATTTTTTTGTTTTGGCGTGGCTTTTCTGTGCTTTCCCGTCTGTGCCGGTTTGGCCGGCCAGTGGCGATCCTTTTGTCGACCAGCTGGTCTTCCCCCTCGTCGCCGGTTGCCTCCACGAGTGTATAAGACGTTCATCGCCTTTACATCCGACCCTTGAGCCGGACAGCATCGCGTCCGCGTGTTTGTCTCCTTGTATGTGTGTTTGTATGCTTCTTTGTATGTGGGCGTATGTGTCTTTGTATGTGTGCGCATGTGTCTTTGTATGTGTCTTTGTATGTGTGTGTATATGTCTCCCTGTATGTGAGCATATATTTACTTGTTTGGCTCGGATTATGTCTTGATGTTAGTTGCTGTCCCTCTGTACTCTGTGAACGGTCCGGACACCCTGTCGGGACCATGTCCAGAAACTGTTACCTACCCCCACTACGGACACTTCGAATGCTATATAAGCTGGAATCTTTGATGGCCCTCAGATTCGTAAACTTATCATGGATTCTGATTTCACAAAATGTATGAATGGTCCTGAAGCTACAATTTTACACAAAGGGGAAAGAAAAAATATAACAGTAATAATGACGTTAGATGATAAATGAAATTATAGAAACAGACCCTAACTGTACAGCATCCTACCCAGGAAATCTCGTCGGGTAAGGGAGTCAAATCTAGGGAGAATAAGATTATGGGAACGAGGGCGCAAATCATACCCGGTCTTTAGAACGGGAGGTAGAAGGTCATGGAGGAGGTGACTAGGGTTTTTGAGAATGTTATTAAAGAGATCATGATCAGCTTTTTTGCAGAGTTCCTCAAAAGTAGGAAAAGAAGGAGGGAGGTAGCCAAGACGAACCAACTTACGAATAATTGCGCCCAAATGATCAAGTTCCTGCTTGTTGGCAAAGCCTAGACGTACCTGGGAACAGTATAGCATGCGGTTGACAGTGGTAGCCCGTATCATGTCATGAAGCCTGGAGCCCAAGAGCCCATGAGAAATCAAGATACGATGAGCGTAAAGGGATTGTTTAGCCTGTGTGCTTAGTTTTGGATATAAGGAGAGAATCAAAACTTATCGGTTATTTCAATTCCTAATATTTTTAATGAAGAGACCCTTGAGATTCCGCATATAGGTGGTGGATAGGATTTAAGGATCGTCTTGGGCTTGGTGAAGATAATGTCGCTGGATTTAGAATAGTTAAGATGAAGATTGCATCTCTGGGCCTAGGCATTTATGTGATCAAGTTCTGCGACAGTGGTGGAGATATTAGAAGCCAGTGTGAGAAGATAGCAGTCATCTGCATATTTGAAGATGCGATTAAAGTGGAAGAGAGGTTTTAAGCCAGACATGGCTACAACAAAAT
Source organism: Allolobophora icterica (assembly GCA_963556255.1). NCBI lineage: Eukaryota > Metazoa > Annelida > Clitellata > Crassiclitellata > Lumbricidae > Allolobophora > Allolobophora icterica. The sequence goes on along the minus strand of OY744604.1, from coordinate 86,018,616 downwards.
TGGTGGAACCCATGCCGGAGCTCTGTATGATACTTGCATTAATTCTGGCCAGGGACGATGTGATCCCATGGAACTTAGTGCAATGGGTGCGATTACTAAGGAGGGAAAGGATCCAATTATGAACATTGATGGGGATGGGTAAGAGGGCCAGTTGGTCGGCCAGGAAAGAGTGTCTGACAATGTCAAAAGCCTTATAAAAGTCTAAAAATCGCGATTTTTATCAATCAGCTTACCATGTTTAAATGTTATCAGACCGGACAATGCCATTATGCAAAATTTGAGACAATTTCAATACGATTTCTTACTGTGCTCCGTTTAACCATTAAATTCTCATAATTAGTCGAATAACTCAAAAACTAGAGCCAATCTAGCAAAACCGACTCCATATTCGGAATCAGCACCACAGGTTTACCATAAAATCACTCTAATATAATCGGCAATAAAATCATTGTTGACCAGTGTTATTAATCATTTATTATGCACCTCAATCAGTAACAACGCTCACAAAGGTGGACCAGAAAGAACCACGAGAGACACAAAAAGGGAGAGAGACATAGGCGACCACATATGGGAAAAAGGGGAGCATTTGCCCCCTGGATTTTGCAAATATTTTAAAAAAATAAAATCTTTTGATTATTATGACTATTAAAACAGTCACAACACGATTTTCAAAACGAAAAACCACTTAATTATATAGGTAAAGTCCTTGACCATTATTTATTTATTTTTAAAGTTGTCACGTGTTCTGTGTTCATGAATAGCTGGCAAATTGTCATTTTGGACCCATGCCCACAAAAATTCAGCGCCCCCTTACAAAAATGACTGCGGAAGCCTATGTTCACCATCATCAGCGGGGTGCCACTGTATGAAGCGTTGCCTTTTCACAAGACTTTACTTCATTCTGGGTTCTATTTGACTCTTTGCAGTAGCCATTCTACTCTTCTCCGACTTTACTCTGGACTTATATCTAGGCCATATGTCGTTCATCTTGTAGGCCGCGTACAATCAGTATCAAATGCATGAGCAAGGTAAAAGTGTTCGCGACGCCCTAAGCTAACGAAAGAAATTCCGTTGGCAATAACAACATTGCTATCTATATCCATTTATAAGTGGTTTATGACTCTGCTGATTAAACAGTCTTGGGTCTGTCTTTGTCCAGACCACATAGCTTGTAACTAAAGAGTTATAAAATTTATATGGATCCATAATATTTGATGTCATGTGGACTACAGGTAAATATACTTCACGATAAAGCTATTTACACTTAGCCTACTCGAGCAACGACAATTTTAGTAACTATCTGCTATTGAATAATAAAGACATACCAAAAGAGTCATAATCAGCATCCCATGACCATCGAATGATAATCATATGACCTTGTAATTGTAATTGTAATCGAGAATTTATATAGTGCCACTCATAATCAGAGGCGCTCCCGACCCAGGTCAATGTATTCACAGACAGAGAAATGTTTTCAGGCGCTTGCGGAACTGGACAGAAGTTGAGAGAGAGAGAGAGAGAGAGAGAGAGAGAGAGAGAGAGAGAGAGAGAGAGAGAGAGAGAGAGAGAGAGAGAGAGAGAGAGAGAGAGAGAGAGAGAGAGAGAGAGAGAGAGAGAGAGAGAGAGAGAGAGAGAAGAAGGACAAGCCTAATTTAAAAGGCCTGAAGCAAGGTCAAGGTCATTTACTTTTTGGAGTTAAATTTTGGTTTCGCAGAAACTACGAATGTTAGAATGAATATCGGTGTCGCAGAATCCAAAAAATGTACGAGCAACACTGTAAAACCATCGGATGACCTTGCAGTTCAAGGTTACTTGACCTGTTGTGGTTTTAATCCATGGTTTCGTTGGAGCTACAAGCGTTAGAAAGGCAGGTATTCTTGGTGTCTATTTCATGATTTTCTGGGTCATGGATTCCAAAAAGGTATATGCACAATTGTACGACCATCAGATGATTTGTAGTTCAATTTCATTTGACCTATTATGGGTAACCCTTTGTTTCCCAGAAACTGCAAGTGACTAATTAAAAATAAGGTTCCCTATCGTTAGGTCGTATTTCATTTTGTCGTAATCATTTCGTCGCAATTTATATCGTCGTTATTCAATGCGTCGCAATATAATTCGTCGCATGCAAATTGTCGTTTTCAGTTCGTCGTTTTCAGTTCGTCGTTTTTATGATTGTCGTCGTTTTTATGTCGTCGTAAATTAAAGTAAGTCAAGCAAAGTGCATTACAAGTTCTCATTTCACATCGCCAGTATGTCTTCCCGTTCACTTCTCTCTCCTTTGTATACATATAACCCTCGTAGACTGCCTTGTGATTTCCTCTGCTACTCGACATTGCGGCGATTACTAGGCCTACCTATGGTTTATGGGGTTTATATAGGTCTACCTACGACCAATTGATTAACGAGATATTGAAAACCAATTGATTAACGAGCTATTGAAAACAAACTCAAGCTGTGATTCATTACGATTCATTCTCTCTTAATTACGACCAAGCTGGAACTCACTACGACCAATTGATATACAACAGACCAAGTAGGCCTACGACAAACTGATTGCGTCTAGTTGGGCGCGACGAAATGATCTGCGACGTTATGGATGGCGACCAATTAATTATCGACGAAATGATTTGCGACTACATGGATGCGACGAAATGATCTGCGACGATATGGATGGTTACCAAAAATAATTATCTGCCCGAATTGGTGATCCATAGTGTAGATGACATCGGTCAGTGTGTGTTCGGCACGGTCTATAAATTTGTGCATTGTGTGATCAGATCAGTAAGTGTGTAGACAATTGATGCCTTTGCATTACTACAGAAGTTTTCAACCTGATCCTCACTGAATACTTCGCACCCACTGGAGTGATTTTTTCTTTACGGAGTTAGCATCTGTGAGGGTATATTGACACATGAAAACAGATCATGCGCACACGTATACAAATACACCGTCACCCCGTCATTGCGTAGAACTTGGGGTCAGGATGACCTACCGCGACATACTGAACACCCATTTATAATCGTAGTCGGAAACAAAATATTTATGAAGCGGCACTCTAAAGCTAAGCGTCGGGCACCAGCTTATTCGCGAGTGGTGAGTCGTGTCATAAGGGTTGTTCAGAATATCAAGTGAAGATCCTATTCCTGTTGCTAGAAAGACCAGAGAGAGAGACAGACAGACAGACAGACAGACAGACAGACAGACAGACAGAGAGAAACAGAGAGAGACAGAGAGGTGGAGACAGAGAGAGAGAGGTGGAGACAGAGAGACAGAGAGGCAGAGAAAGAAAGAGAAAGACACAGACACAGACAGACACAGATACAGACATGCAGACAGAGAGAAAGAAAGACAGTTAGACAAACAGAGACAGACAGAGACAGACAGGGACAGACAGACAGACAGAGAGGGAGTGTGCGAGAGACAGACAGAGACAGAGAGAGACAGAGGCAGGGACGTAGGCGTCATAAAACTTTCGCACACAGAATCAGTTTGAGTTTGTTCTGCAGTGTAATTCTAGGCGTTGGGGAGGGGAACGCGAAGCTACATCAGGTCGTCTCTCAATGCAGTGAAAACATCGCATAACACCGAATTATATGGCCAGCTATTGCTTTTATTGGTTTATGCCAACGCGTAGTTTTCATGGCGAATTCGTTCATTCGTTTACTTTAGCACCTACTACACGTAAAGAGCCATTATATCTGAATCTAAGACGAGGATATATGTTTTCTAGAGGCCGCGCAGAGTCGTCCAGAGGCCAGAGTAATTAAGTGAGTCTTGACAATTCATTTAAGTGACGATAGCGAGTTTTGCATGTCAGGCGGTCTTTCCTGGTGAACGATTCAAAATAAGAAGAGCACAGCAGGTGAAAAAAGCACGTGATCTGACAATTATCATGAATCTAAAGGTTACAGGAAGAGGCCAGTTTAAGAAGAAAGCAACAGCGCAGGAGGTTGATATGGAGTTAGCAGAGTATTGCGATGTGAAAGAAAATGGCATTCTGGGTCATGCAATCTTAAACTTAATGCGCCATTCAACACGAAGCCGTTGTTTTTCACGATGGCGTTTACCTGACGAATTTAATGAAATAGGAGAAAATGTAACAACTCTGTTTTGAAACACACAGAACTTTTAGGATTAAGAGAGGATAAACTATGCTGCACCGAGAACCAACAAGTGCACAGACAGCTGTTTTAGCCATATCACCATTAATACAGGACCTGGCCTGAGGTCCCGTTTGCAAAATGGTGTTGGGGGGATTTCTCACTTCCACTTAGTCAATGGGTCCCTGGACATGAAAAATCACCGAGATGCTTTTCTGGCACAATGCCACGAATGACGCTATGGCCAAATCCAAAATGACCGCGTCGGTCATGTTGGAAAAATCACCTTTTTTGTTTTTTAGAGTATATGCACGTGTAATACCTCTAATCTTACTAATTTCGGTATGTGGAATTCATTTCTGATATTATTTTCGCCACTAGGGGTCATCTTCACCTTGAAAGGTCACGGTCAAGGTCATTTTGTTACATCGACAATTTCGATCATACATAGCTTAGCCGAATTTAGCAGTAGAAACAGGTGTAATATGTCTAGTTCAACTATTTTGGTATGTGGAATTCATTTCTGATATTGTTTTCGACATTCGGGGTCATCTTCATCTTGAAAGGTCACGGTCAAGATCATTTTGTTACATAAACGATATCGAATATAACTTACCCAAATTTAGCAGTAGAAGCAGGAGTAATATCTCTAATTCAACTAAATTTCGTATGTGGAATTTATTTGAAACAGGAAAGTATTTACTGTTACAATTATTATTATTAAAATTTGTCCCGCTACTGTTTGCTTTTCTTTATATCGCTGTTATACATCCTGACAATCTCTCTGACCTTTCTGATTCTCTTTTTTTGGGTTTTTGACGCATGTCGAATATGCTCTGGCTTTCAATCGCTACAAACTTGAATACATACACACATGCATGCATACATATTATACATACATCCACATTCCACACATCATGAATGCCTCCAGTTTGACCAAAACATATCGCAAAACATACTCTGGAGCTTCTTAATGAAACGTTGGGCCACACTAACTGATACTGATATGCGGAGTGCTGTGCTGTTGAAAGGTTCTTGATAGGCGCTACATAAATGCTACTTTACCTAAACGGTAATGTTGTCTGGCTTCTTGTTTGGTCTCATGTCTCAGTTGATCTTCGTCTGCACAGAGAACGGCGCCTTTAAGTGCATTCAAACAACTGTCAACATACATCAGCTTCGTCCGTTTTGGGAGATTAGCGGAGTTTCCGTGCAGTCCGAGGAGGGCCTCTCTCAATCTATCTCACTCTTCGTTTTATTCATTCTCTGTTTCTCTGTCTGTTTATCTGTCTCTCTATCTCTCTCTACATATGTTTCTCTGTCTCTCTGTCTCTCTGTCACTCAGTCTCTGTCTCTGTCTCTGTCTCTGTCTGTCTGTCTGTCTGTTTGTCTCAGTCTCTGTCTCTGTCTCTCTGTCTCTCTCTCTCTCTATGTATATATATATAATATATATATCAGTACTCTCACTGTCTCTATCTCTCTGTCTCTATCTCTCTCTCTGTGTTTGTCTCTGGTTCTGTCTCGATCTCTTTCTGTCTCTATCTATCTATCTATCTATCTATCTATCTATCTATCTATCTATCTATCTATCTATCTATCTATCTATCTATCTATCTATCTATCTATCTATCTATCTATCTATCTATCTATCTATCTATCTATCTATCTATCTATCTATCTATCTATCTATCTATCTATCTATCTATCTATCTATCTATCTATCTATCTATCTATCTATCTATCTATCCATAGGCGTTATATGCATACGGAAGACAATCGTGGTACATTAGTAAGAAAGTAGCCTCGTAATTTAATTAACATGGTTTTTATGTGGCAGAGCGAACATTTAACAATTCCTGCAATTTACAAGATAAAGAACAGCCAATTCTAAGCAGTTTTCTTTTGAATGGTAGGCGTGCGCGTAAGTGTAATATTTTTAATTGATACCCTAAGTCATCGGGTTGCCTTGTTTGTTGTTGTTGCATCGTTTTTCCCAAAAGCCTCTTTATTTGTTTTCAGTCCTTCGTAAATTTGTCTTCTTATTTCCCCTTCTTATCGTTTTTATTCTTTTCTTTTCCTTCTTTCTTTGTTTTCGTATTTCATTTTATGTTCTTCATTCTTCGCTCTCCTGATTACTTCTTTTCTCTTCGTCGTTATCTTCTTCTTACTCTTTTTTCTCTGTTCCTCTCGCCTCTTCGTTGGTTTTCTTTCTTAAGCTCAATCAGTCTAACTTCCTTTATCCTCTTTCTTCTTCATCCGAATTCTTTCTTCTACTTGTTCATTTCATGTACGACGACAGGACAGTTTAATAACGCTGAAGCACTTCAAGTCCTTCTCCGTTTGCTTTTGTGTGCCTTCTTTTCGATTTCCTCCTAGCCGTCTACTTCCATGTCTCCTTTCTTTCCCCCGTCATTCCTTCACAGCCAGCTGATATTGTTCGTGTCACTTGACCAACAGCTTTCGCTGAAGCCTTAAATATCTCGCATCTCCTCGCGCGATGGAATTTCCAGTCATGTCATCCTCTTCAGGATCGTCGCCTAATACATGGACACTGACAAACACATATAACATAAACACATACACACATACATACACACACAAATTCAGAGATACACAGTGATACAGCAGATGCGTGAGCATATCCGATATTAATAACCGAGGATAACCTATAGGACGACCAACAAGTACACATACTCGCTTTGTATATTTGTAGAAGGCAAAAATGTTTATATAAGTTCATAGTAATGATGTAAGACATAATATTGAACATAAATATATATTAATGATTAAAATGCGAACATAATGTAAGTGTGTATGTATATTTATACATAGTCTAATGCTTAACTGTAAACACGCGTACAATAGATAATACAACGTAAATGCCATATGATGTGGTCATAAAGTGAGGCACGCTAGCCAGACAGATGGAGCGCTCAGTCAGTAACGTAGAGTATGTGTTTGAGCCTCCACTGCACTGAGGTGATCACTGTGTAGGGATCTTGAGCAAATCCTTAACTCACAATTGCTCAGCACCATCGATATTCTGTCACATGGACGTGTGTGCACTTCTGAATTTTGGAAGGAGGGTAATTTCAAATGCATTTGTATTGCATTGTTTTGTAATTGTACCACAGCTGCTTCTGTATCACCTTGTCATGACGATTTTCTTGGCATGTTAACAGGGGTGGTTTGCCATTGCCTTCCCCTGGTTTTGCCTGCCGTGCCCGTTCGTTCCCCTTCTCATGGAAGGGTATTAACGGTCCGCACCACGTGAAGGTGGGCACGGAGGACTTTGGTTCATCAGCCCAGGTCGGATCCGAGTCTACGCTCAAAGAGACGTCGGTCAGGTCGCCTCCCTGCTTTACTCTGAACCAGAGTGACTGATGAACCTTTGCGGACCTAGCTTCTGTATAGTAACTTCAAAATTTTTCGGACGCATGACCCTAGGGTTGAAGAATATTTACAACCGCTTCTGCCAACAGCAGAATACCTACTCAAACCTATGAACCTGACGAAGAAACGAACCAAGGGCTGAGTTTGCCCAGATAAACTGGAATATCGTAGGAAGTCAAACTAAAGTACTATTGGTTGACGATTGACGTTTTCTTACTTCAGTGTGATTTCCAATGTCGGGTTATTGTACACTGTCAGTCGTTAAGGCGAGAATTTCTGCAATTTTTCCTAAGATGTTAATCGCCGTTTGCAAAGTGCCAGCTTTCATGACTTGAAGAGATTGGAATTGTCTGCAGTGATACTTCGTCAATTTATGCCACCTACCGGCACTGTCTGTGTGTCTGTCTGTGTGTCTGTATGTGTCTGTATGTCTGTGTGTCTGTCTGTATGGCTGTGTGTGTCTGTCTGTTTGCCTGTGTGTCTGTTTGTGTGCCTGTCTGTATATACCTCCATCTGTTTATCTATTTGTCTTTGTGTCTGTCTGTCTGTTTATCTACCTAACCTCTCTGCTTTTCTATCGGTGTGTACGTACCCTTGCTTCTCTCCCTCCCTCTAACTGTTTGTCCCTCTATGTGTGTTTGTACCTGTATGTCTGTATTTCCGTCTGTCTACGTATATATTCATATGTCACACTCTTTAACTCATTACTCGCCACATCTCTCCGAGTCTCCAATCGCCATCATTTGTTGGTTGCGATTGATTGGCTTCGTCGCGACAGACAAAGCATCGTTCATCACCTACGGACTTATTTTACTTCCGGCGGGGTCATACCCACCACATCACCCACCGACGTGTCAGACGACACACTAGTAGTAAGGCGAACGCGGCTTTAAGTAGGCGACACGCGCTAAACACGATACGCCAGGGTCCTCCTGTGTCCCGCTGAGCCATACGTTAGGGTCTTAGGAACGACAAACTGTCAGCGACGGGTATTAAGGGTCGTTATAGCCCACAGTAGATAAGTCATCCGGCTCCGCGAAATTAGCGGTTTCATGGTAACGCCATAAGTTTCCGTTACTTGTTACTGGACGTGTTGATGTTTTGTCGCGTTGGAGATAGATCATTTGAACGGTTAGGAGTAAAGAGTACCGGATTGTAGGCGAAGCAGTATTGAGCATGAACGATTAGCACGTACATTTTTCGGATGCAATTAAGGATGACCAGTTGTGTCGGATCCCATTTTTTGAAACGAGACTCTAGCTTGAACTTTGACCCTAGCTCTAGCCAGTTGTAATCCTGTTCTAATATCAGATTCTAGCATTAACTCTAAGTTCAGCCCTAAAGCGAAATGCAACCAAATGCAACTCCATTAAAAACTCTGAATCTAGGTCTAACCAAATTCAATCCTGTTCTAACTCCAACTCCAAAACTAACTTTAGCCGACTACAATCCTATTCTAACCTGAACTATAACTCAAACTGTAAACCTAAGTTTGTAAAATTGTAATACGCTTCTAACATTTATCACAAAACCCTAAATCAAACCCTGGCCAGTTGTTACCTTAACCCTAGCGAACAATACACCATGTTTACACAGCAAAGCTAAATGAGTTTACCATCAGGCCTTGCCAATCTGACAAACAGCTCATTTCTGAGCCGCTGCCAGAAACAGTTATGCCGTCACAGTTTTTTTATTGTATGCCAACAAAATGTCGCCGACCCAATGGATGAGGCTGGTTCCCTGGATCGTTATTTTAATGCCCTAATGCTCTTACATCATATGCTTGAGCAATTCATCTTAGGAAAATCTTAATGCTATTGCCCAAAAACGAGGAACGGTTTGCAACCGTCGCCCGGCAGATGGCATTGCAGCTCAGTCCGGCGACACCTGACGACGAGTAAAATTGTCCTTGGTCTGTCGCCATAGGACACACTATACTCGTGCTTTGTCATCTTACGAATTGACAGAGAGAAAGGTAAAACAGTACACGAACTGTCGGAGATTTTTTCCTCTCGCATGCACAGAGAGAACGCAGGAGATAGGCAGAGCTAGAAGCAGGAAGAAGAGGAAAACAGACTTTATTAGAGACGGAGAGGGAGAGAAGGGATGTATATATAGGGAGAGAGACAGAGATAGAGAGAAGGGAGAGAAGATCGGTGCGTTGAAGAAGAAAGCGTATATAATGTGCGAGAGTGTGCAGAAGAAAACACGAGGAAAACATGTATAGGCTATGTATAGATATAGACAGAAACAAAAATAAAGATAGATAGATAGATAGATAGACAGACAGACAGACGGACGGACGGACGGACGGACGGACGGACAGACAGACATACAGACAGATAGATAGATAGATAGATATATATATATATATAGATACATACATACACAAACACATAACAAAGTTGCTGCATGGTGCCCCCATTTTGAGTGTTTGCATTTCACCTGAAAATCTGAAATTTCAAGAATAAATAATATTTCAGTAAATAATATCAACTTTAAATCAATAATGTGAATCAAGAAATCAGATACCGTCCGTCGAGATCACGATGAAGGTCGGTCCTCTAAGACCATGACCAAGGTCAGATCTCTAACACTATATCGAAAGTTCGACCTCTAAGACTATGACCAATGTCTGACCTCCAAGACTATGACCAAGGTGAGACCTATAACCCTGGAAAGACAAAAGATAGACTCTGCTCAGAGATTCGACTGGAACACGGTAGCCGATTGGTTGAGTGCTCGGCTGGTAACGCGGACAGTTCGGGTTCTAGCCCCCATTTAGACGGATCCTGTGTAGGGACCTCGAGTAAGTTCTTCACTCGCAATAACTCAGCGCTATCGATTGATGATAGAGCACTGGATAGCGGTTGATTATAAATGCATAAAAATTCGAGCAATGAATGGGCCACACATTTTAAAAAAACGGATGACGAGCTGAGTTGGAAGCCATAGAAGAGACTCGCTTTGGCAGCCAAAATGCTCCTTTAAATAAAAGTTCGGCTTTTCTTGACGTTGGTCGTTGATCGTGAAGGTTGGTCGGCGGACCTTCATAGCACAGAAATTCCAAAATTAAAACAGAATTTGCTATTTACCTGTTAGCATTTGCGATGACAGTCAACCGTGTAAGGTATCCTAGAACTAGTTCACTAATGACGATGCTATAGAAATTGTCACAATTATAATCAGAATTGCACAGACAAGAACACTCAGAAAAAAGTAGAGTAGCTAGTACATAGTGCTAAACTGAGAAATGTCAAAATTTGCATCATTTGTATGTTTTATTTATATGCTTTATTTCTGATTGCCATGGTAATTTCATGGGAGAAAATATCCCGGAGCTTTTCCTTTAGAAAGAAGGAAAATATCTGGGAGAAAAGTCCTAAATCTGTAATACCTAAACATCAGCGAGCAACTCTAGCGAATGACTATGTAATAGCTCTGCAATCTGGCGAATGCTTCAGAAAATACCCAATCAGAATAAAGAAGACCAAAGAAAACAACATAAAATCTCTTCACAAGTCTTTCACTGAAAACTGAAAATACTGCTCTTTCACAAATCCTATCCCGATTCCTCATCTTCCCTTCAACTACCTCGCCGTTTCAACTCTAAACACCATCTACCTTAGAGTAATCAAAGAACGTCTATAGCGACACAGGTGGACTTTCTAAAATTACCTCTGATCCTGTTCATGAGATTTCAATACGTAATACGAAGCAAAAAGCTTTAGAAAAGTAGAAGTTACATCACTCAAGATGCATTACTAAAATGCACGCAGTGAATAAATACAACACAACAAATCATGATATGAATTGATCTGACCCATATATCTGATCTGACCTTACCCTCCTTCAATCAGTATTATTATTAATTATAGTGCTACTACTACGACTACTACTGCATTTATTACTAATACTACTACTCCCACTGCTACCACTACCAACTACTCTACTATCACTGCAACTACTGCTCTTAATTCTACTTCTACTTACTACTACTACTGCTACTGCTACTGCTACTGCTACTACTACTACTACTACTACTACTATTACTACTACTACTACTACTACTACTACTATTACTACTAATACTACTACTGTTACTACTAATACTACTGCTACTGCTACTACTACTACTACTACTACTACTACTACTACTACTACTACTACTACTACTACTACTACTACTACTACTACTACTACTACTACTACTACTACTACTACTACTTCTACTACTACTACTACTACTACTACTACTACTATACTACTACTACTACTACTACTACTACTACTACTACTACTACTACTACTACTACTACTACTACTACTACAGAGCGCGTCTGAACGGTTCACGCTACTAGAGGCGCTTTACAAATGTTCAAATACAATAAATACGATACTTCTGCTACTATGATGCTGTTACATATGATGTCGGCCTTACCTACAGTTTCTTGATGCAAGTTGTTTACTTAATCGGAAAGTAAATAATATTGGAAATATAAGAAAAATTATTGGGTGGAATCAGGCCAAGAAAATTCCGTATCAAATCAATAAAATTACATTGTAATATTACAGTAATTTTTTCGTCGCTTATGGTTAAAACTTTAATACTTTAGTAATCCCGATATAAAAGCAGTACAGTGATCATTTATGATAATTTTAGTCTAAAATAAGAGATTATCTTTTAGATTCCCAATAGACCTTCTTTATTATTAGAACTCCATAACTTGTGCAAAATTATTAACGAAACGCATTTCGCCACAATTAGTCCACTAAAAGTTTTCATTAATAATAATAATAAATATAATAATAATATTACACTCTGGGGACGAGGACCACGTACTCCAAGCTTAACCTTTCAATCAACTGTTAGTATCTTAGAGACTGAAAGATCTTACCTGCCTCGGGCGAAAAAATAATAATAATGAGTATTCATAATGTGTATGGTTGCAGCGCAGAAGCGTTTCATAGAAAGTGACACGTTTTGTGATCAGATGGCATTCAAAAATTTAAAAATATTTAATATATTAATTTTTAAATTTGTCTACCTAATGTTTTCGCTCTCGCCTATTGTTTTTGATCTGGTGAAACGTCAACATTCGATTTTTTAACCTGGTGGTACAGCCTCGAGATTCCGTAGCTGCTCTTTATTAATTGAAATAAATAATACTAATTAGTTATCAGTTGACCCAACGGGAAAGAGATTTCTTATTGACTTGTTCTTTACCTAACTGCAACCCCGGGAAGTTTTCGACGCTTTTTCGATCACATGGTATCCTCTTGTCTATCGACGCAAAAGATACTTATTCTTCATCTCAGCAAACGCCTTCGGTGTGTCGAGAGTCGATTTATCTTCGATTAGGACATGCGACGCCCTTCAGATTCAACTATGAGTTTAATTTCGACTAAAAGTGTAAACAGTTACTCTACATCCTTTCAGTTCTCCGACAATAAGCTGTTTCTTTTCTTTGTCGAAACACATTCTCCATGACCAAGACACATTCATATATTCTTTTTTATCCGTTGGTCGATAAAAAATTCTTTCATTCCATTTAAGATCGGAATCCAAGAGAATTACTCCAGGATTCCCTGCGTCGATCACAAACACTTGATCGTCTGAATCGAGTGAGAGATAAGAAGCTGTGTCCAGTTTTTGTGTTTCATTTGACGGAATAAAACGACGGATGACCATCTGTCCATCTCTGGTCACTTCACTTATGAACCACCTCTCATCCAAGTTACCATCACTCTCACTTGACTCACTTTGCTCCTTCTCATCTTTTTTCACCCACTGGTGAAGGATAATGAAATTCCCGATAGATGTTTCCACTGCATGGAGAGGGTTCTCCACATCTCTTGGTAACTGAATGGATCGAATAAGTTCTGCTTCTGATCCGTAGATCTTCAGACCGGACCCACAATGACTGACCACCAACAACTGATCGTCTCTAGACACTGATAGAGTATATGGCGCATTATCAATGGTCAACCATTTGACGATTTTGTGTTTGTCATCTGTTCCTCTTGTAATCTTCCAGATGGATTGCTTATAACGGTTATAGACGTAGAGACAATTTTCCTTCTCACTCGATGCAATGTCATGGAAATCTGTGATCTCGTTTATTTTGAATTTCCTCTGAAGACGAAATGGACTTCGATCCTCAAAGACGCGAATTACTTGTGATCGATAGAAGACATAGATTTCATTTCGCAGTTTAGTCACTCCAAAAACTTCTTCTTCATTTACTGGGTCGATTGTGTGAGTGAAGTCGATGGAAATTGGACACACGACTAGAACAAAAGAAAATAATCTTTAATACGCAAATTACTCACTTAATGGCATCTTTCTTTGTTATTACAACTGACTGTCAACATTTAGTTTGTTTTCAATTATTGATTTCTTTGCTTGTGTATTATTATTTTTATTATTATATAATTCAAATTAAATTGGTTCTGGCAAACATTTTGTTATCTAATGCCTCTGACTCACAACTGAAATAAAGCAAAATTATTAACATATTAATAACTAATTACTATTATTCATTCATTATGTTTCTATTATACTATAGGAACTAGAATTGAGTGCTGTTGGTTGTTTAGAGTATCGAATCTATTATTATAGGTTTCTTTGTATATTTTTTATTATTTATTAATTTAACTAGCTGGTCATTGTCTTCTTCACAGTGGCGTGCAGAGGTTCTTTGATGCCCGGGGCCAACCCCTTCATTGGATGCCCCTAAATTGTTCTTTCCCTAATTCATACCCCTCCCCTCCCACTGCACTGTGCTCAATGTGCTGCCCCCTCTCCCTTTGTTTGATTAAATCCTTACAAAATAGACAATAAAATTACTTACTGTTGCGTCTTGCCGAAAAAATTCTAACAGACGACGCTAACCTAATTAAACCTATGAACGATAATACAATCATAACACTGCCGCTGTCAACCGCTGATTTCATAACACGCTAAAAGGGTTCGCAATGCATTAGACACTATTATTAGTACTTAAACTACGGCATACGATTCGTATGATACACGAAATTAGTCCGTCAATACAAGCGCAAGATACAAGAGATGTAACTGGGCCAACTCCAACCGTTGGATGCCCCCCACCCGGCTGGATGCCCGGGGCCGTCGCACCCTCCGCACCCCCCCTCTGCACGCCACTGCTTCTTCATTGGTTTGTCCAGGGTACTGAGTTTTTTGCTATTGGTTTTTACAGCTTCCATACCTCACTATATATCTTTTAAGTTCATTATTTCTTTTCCTAATTATCTGATTTTTTAACTTACCATTCTCTTCCTAATGAACCGATTTTTACTGCTCATTCTCTTTGTGCCGTCGGCTCTAGGAGCCCTAGCGATCGTCATGCCACACAGTCTCCGTTGCCGTCTTGCTACTTCTCCCAGTAGCCCTTGAGTCGCGCTTTGGCCTGGGAGTCCCACCTCAGCGCTCCGGCCTGGGAGTCCCTCCATCCGCGACCATCGGCGTGGTTTGGTGTGTGGCATGACGATTTTCTTGGCATGATTAACAGGGGTGGTTTGCCATTGCCTTCCCCTGGTTTTGCCTGCCGTGCCCGTTCGTTCCCCCTCCTAGGAAGAGTACTTCCTAGGAAGTACTCTTCCTAGGAGGGGGAACTCATTAGCATCATTTAATTACTTGCTTTCCGTTTGACTACCTGTACCTATCATTAAGTCTGAATATCTCACATTTTGTCTTTTTGCATAGGCCTACTTTCTCTCACTGCGAGCCTCTTGTGGTCTCTGTGCCTTTCCACTTGTACTAATCGATATTAATCTAATTTGTCCTTCAATCTCAACTTGTGGTTTCTTCTAATGTTTTGATTTCATTCAAAATAGGCTGCAATAAACACAATCTACGAGGCGTTCCGATACTATAACTAGAAACTTCTATTGGTAAAGTTTCTCTGTGTGCAACAAATACTAGTCCATACTCTCTTTCTTGGTCTCTATTTTTTTTATTTATTTTCACTATGTTCACATAAATAAGCGGACGTTTCTTATCTATTTCAACTACATTATGGACTTTGTTAAATAGCCTTCTCTTATTAATATTTATTTATCTAAGACCTATATGATATGTTTTAAATTTTCTCTGTGACGAGGGCGTTCATAATGTAGAGAAACAGGGCCTGTGCCCTCCCGTGTTTGTTTGAGTATGCTGTATGGACTGGCACTTATTTATGTTTTGCCTTACATGACACTTAATGTACTGGTGAGGTTTCATTTCCGCCACGGTTTAGTTGGGAGCTCATGAATATGCATTTGCTCCGGTGAAATTTTGCTGATAATTAGCGTTAGCTGCATAGTCGGTGAAGGCTAGATTTTCACCGGTGGCGATTGGTGCCCGCCAAATGCTGTTTGCCATGCATTTTGTGAGTTCATTTGAGTGCATTTGCACCGATATGGGCCGGTGAAGTTTTTGCCAGTACTTAGCGTTAGATGCATGGCCGGTGAAGGTGAAACTTCACCGGTGAAACTTTTGCTAGCCAAATGCCTTGTGTCTTAAGTTTCTTGGTACGAATATTCACCAACGATAGGCCGGTGAAATTTCTCCGGAACTTCACCGATATTTTGTATAGTAATAAGGGCCGGTGAAATTTCTCTTTTCACCGCGGTGGAAAACTTCACCACCGCGGGGTATAAATAGGGCCCCTTTGATTAGATAGTTTAGTCTAGTAGTCAGCTCGGTAAAGGAGTCGTCGTGGAGTTGAGTTAAGAAGTTGGAGTTGAAGCAGTTGTAGAGAGGGTTTAGTTGAGTTCGGTCCAGTCAGTTAAGCATTGATTTCGCGACATTGCGTTGTTTCGGAGAAACTTGGACATTTTCGTAACAATACTTTGATGAAAGTGAACTTTGTCAAGAGTTTGTGTTCGAATTGCGAGTTCTTGAGTGTCGAACTTTTGCCTACTACTTTGAAGAATTGTGGATTAAAGAAACTTTCTGCAGAACTGAGTTGTTTCTTAAGTCTCCTGCTATACTCCGGGAGCCGGACACGCGTTCGGACATACGGGCGACTCGGTCATCGGTATCCTGGTAAACGTGGCGCCGAGTCGTCCGCTGCCTTCCATTCAGAGTAAAAGGGTCAAGAGCCAGTTACGCCACAATAAGAACTTGCCAACGGTTTTCTTGAATTGATTCCTGTCGATGGTTACCACCATTGAAAGAGAGGATTGAATATTTTCAAAGAATACATCTCTCAGCTGATTCGATTCGTATATCTTCTGAATATGTTTAAGGGATGCTTGTGAATGACACCAGATCCAAACGACCATTGTCTGTCTGTCCAATTGGGAGTTCAGGATTTCTATGCCTTCCTGCTTCAGAGTACTGATGAGTTTATCAGTTTGATATGACCATTGTTTGGTTCTGTTTCGAAGGTCTTCGATCTTTTGATGAAGTAGCTGTATTTCCATTGACGTTGTACACTTTGCACCACGCGTTCCTACTTTGGTTTCTAATACACCTAAAGGGAAAAGCGTATTTGAAATGTAAAACTACATACTCGGATGTAATCTTAGTTACCTGCAGTTCAATAAATATGAATTTATATCAAATTAATAACTACTTTAAGGGAAAACCCAACCGAACATTTTCATAACGAACGTTTAGAAATTAAATGTCATTTTTGATCAGTTATTTATAACGCGTCAACATATAATTTCTCGTAAAATACCATGATAGATCAATTTTAACAATCAGCAAAATACGTTAGGATAAGAGTAGGTCAATCATAAGCCTTTAGATAAACTTTGGATTGTAAACCTCCTCCACTTTCTATGATTCTCGCCACTGTGTTCTGGTTGGTTCGTCGAAGAGTCTTGACGAAATTTGAAAACTTTGTCTCGTCGAAGGATCTCAGAAAACACAAAAACTCGGCGCTCTTGTCTCGGTTTGAAAGCTGGCGTTGAATTAAGTGACTTTGATCTTCCGTTATGCAGTTGAGAGACAAGAGTGAAACGATGAACTCTTTATTTAGTTGAATATTTTGTAACAGATATTCTCTGTTGCTTCTAATGATTGCAGATATTTTCTTCGTTTTTCCATAGAAATCTAAAGCGACACAAACTATAACAACTTGTGAATGGAATCGTAGCTTTGTTTCATCACAACATATCATGTTCAGCGAAAGATTCGTGCCCGAAATAAATAGAAACCTTTACGGCAGAAGTGATGAGATTGATTCAACTCGAAAAACAGCACTAAAGCCAATCAGGACCGTGTTAAGGGGTTCCGGGGCCCTGGAGCACTCTATGATGTTGGGGGCCCCACTATCCCTTCCATCCTCCTCCCTTCCCTTTTTCCTCCCCTCCCTATCTCTACCCCCAACCTTCGCCTCCCCTTCCCTAATTTAGTAATGTTCAAATCTGCTCAGACTCCAATCAAAAACAAATGTAACCATAATAGTAAGCACATTCATTTTACTCACGCATATATGCGTATCATTACAGAGCAACAGCTCAGTGCAAAAGTCAGTAAATGGATTGTTAAATTATTTTACACTTGTCAGTAGTCACGTTGGCATTTCATCATCAAACTGTCAACAAACACGCAAACTGGTTATGAATACAGGCAGCAGTCTACAGCGACCCTGTCATTGCATCACAAGGATCATATTAGCACCTTAGTTCAACTCACATAAGACTGAAGGCTCAAATTGTGTGAACAGAATTTAATGAATCAGATAAATTGCAAAGTTATAAGAAATGCAAAACACTAAAATTTTATGGCTATTTTAGGTTTTTATACTGATTGTACTGTCACTGTTATGCAGTACAGTCAGCAGAGGCTTCCGGTCTTACGTTAATGCGTTGGAAATGGGGCGTTTTGTTTGCATGTAAATTTGTTTCATATTGAAGATATTGAAGATAAAAATAAATCTTTATTTTCATCTTGAATTTCTGATAGTATTTCAGTTCTGTGTCTCTGTTTTTCTGTTTCTGAAGAAATTTGTCTACATTGAAACATAACATTTTAATATTCTAAGAAATTCTCCTCTCGATTTTTGGGGGCATTGCCCCGGCTCCTCAATTATTGGGAGGGCACGTGCCCCGGCTGCCCCCCCCCCAGAGTCTACGCCTATGGTGCCGGCTTGTGCGTAACTCACTCACTACGGTAACTTTGTTGTAGTTTAATCCTTATAACTTAAAGTATTGAATAACCATTCAATAATTTCTAGTAGGTTTTCTCGCAAGTATGCCAGTGGGTCTTTCAAACGTGCTGCAAAGCGCGAACAAGTTAAGGGAAATCTCGAAGTGTTAACTAACACCAAAAAACTGACAACGTTCTTTCAAAATACTAGTACTCTATCTGATAGTGTGCCTGTGACTGTGAGCGGACAGGCTGGTGATGGTAGTGAACCGAAAATAGTCGGCAGATCGATCGTTGACGAACTTGACGATGATGCACAAATTAATTTGCGTTCAAAGGAAAATGAGATGTCTGCAAGTGCAATGCAGTCTATCAACAACGACGATCATTTTTGAAACAATGTCTATTCCTTATGAGGCCGCAGAATCAGAAATGCTAGCAGGTTATGAATCTCAGAGTTACTAATCAGATCAGGCTGAAGACAAAGCAGTCGCAGTAGACATATCAGTTTATTTCAAATATATTATTAATGGTATAATACTAATTATCCTACGTAAAGGAATTGCTTTGATGTGAAAAATACAACACTTAAGGCACGGACCATACGATATCATTCTATAAAATACAAAGAAGGCCTACAATAATATTCTATTCTGTAATTAATATCAGATACTTTTGAAAGTATTGTAATATTGGTGCGGAGTAAGTCTCCAGGAAATGAGCCGCTCGGCACTGGACAGAATGGAGGCATCGGACACCTGCGGGCTCTGAGCTTATGGACGACGACGACGACGACGACGACGACGACGATGATGATGATGATGAGTCAAACATATTAGCTTCAGGTCCGGGTTAACCACTGGAGCACCGGAGCACGTGCTCCGAGGCCCTCGACGACCAAGGGACTCCGAATATGAGTGGTTTTTTCTGCGTCTCAAAATGCAAATTGAATTCACTTTTGGTGAAAAAATGGAACTCATTTTGATCAAAATGCGGCGACAAGTCACATTACTCTGCACTCAGCCTAGAGTAATAGTAATGTCAAGATTCTAGATATTTTAATTATCCCTGTGGTTACGTCATCACCTTGTTGACATGTTGTGCCGACCACTGGCGTAAACTTGTCCAAAATATTAGGGGCATGGGGTCTGGACCAGAGGTGCAAAAAACAAGTTTTTTCAAGATGAAAAGTTGTTTTTGTTGTTGTTTTCCCGTGTTTTTTTGTTTTTCTATGGTTTTTGTTGTTTTTGTTGTTTTTAAGATTTTCGGATTTCGGATCATAAAAATCATGAAAAATGGCACGAAGAGCCATTTTTCAGGATTTTTAATCATGAAACTCAGTTTAATTTAGTTGCGATTTCCGAAAATTAAAAATAATTAAATCAATGTTATTAAAATAACTTCTACAAATATAAGAAATTCATTTTTCTAAACAAAAAAACAAGGTTTTCTTCGTTTTTTTAAATTTAAAACCAAAATACAAAAAAACTCACCTCTGTTCTGTAATAATTACCGGCCTCATTTATGAACTATTTCATATCGGGCGCCCAGATTCATTCTCACTGCACTAGAAGTGCAAATAAGTATCGCCCAGTTAAAAGCTCGCACTACATGTAATATTAGAGTATTCAGCTTAAAATTTTACGAACCTAAAATCTGGAATACCATACCCCTAAATCATGCTGCTAACCCCTATTTATTCAAGACTAGACTGCGTTTGTATTTGATGGATACTCTTTAAGTTGCTCCCTCATCACTGTATATGTTACTAATGAAAACTTAAACAAATCTGCATACGTCTGCACATGGGCCTATCCAATCCTTGTGGCTATCTTATTAGGTTTCTAGTTAAGATTAGTTAAGTTTAGACAAGACACATTTCTGTTGTTGTCACCGTGGTCTCTACTGAACAATAGGGGATACGCCCTATATGCTATACATAAATAGACCTCTCGAGACTATTTTCTCAATGACAGTCATTTAGCTACGGTGATTGGTCCACTTTAGGTGCTCCTGCTTAGCGGGATTAAATAATCCCTTTAGGGCCACCTTTTGTGGCCAGTGATGATCATTCTGGTTTTACGTTTGTCTTGATTGACAACCTGTTCATTCATTGCTTGGTTACAATAAAGATTTTGATTTGATTTGATATCATCTAGGCAACTCAATGTCGCGATTTTGTACGGTACTTAAAATGCCTTGTGTCAAATATCTGGATAGCTAGCAAACTATTATTTGTGACCATAATGATACTTTCACAAGTGTTGTGATCATATATTAAAATATTTTGTAAAAGTAATCCTTATGGCTGTGATAAACAAGATTGACAGTAATACATGGAAAACATCTCACCTTCGAGGTAACGCCAGATTGCATGCTTGAACCGTTGTCGGGTAATTCTTCGATTGAAGCAAACGTCGACTGATATGAGAGACCTTATAACTTCTTCGTCTCTCTGCTTTGTTGATGAATTCAATATCCAATGTAGATATGACTTTTGCAGGATAATGTCCAACATCTCCAGTGGAAGATCATACAACTTAAATGGAAAAAATGATGCAACATTTACACTGGAAGACTACATTGAATGTTATGATTACATTGATTAGTTATGTAGAACTTTATTAGGGAAGTTAAATAAGTCAACTTGGCATAGATTTCAACAGCTCCAGTGCTGGGCAATATTTAAATAGTAGATACTATTTAAATAGTATTTAAATAGTTTATGACTATTGACCCCACTATTTAAAATAGGCCCGGTAAAAAAGAAAGGTCTTAAGAAGGCCATAGAAAGTACTTGAGAGGTTCCTAGGGAGGGAGCGATGGGAGAGAGGGAGGTCATTCCAGACGGTAGGACCCAAAACGGAGAATGCCCTAAGCTGCGCCGTAGCAGTACGAGTATAGGGGACAACAAAATCACCCCGAGACGCAAGGTACGGCGCCCTGAACAAGCGGAAGTTAAAATCAAGAGCTCGCAGAGGCAACCCGGGGCCCGCCATAGGACACAATGCCACGCCTTGGTGGAGACCCTGTAATGTATGCGATGCCGGACAGGAAGCCAATGGAGGACGTCTCGCATAAATTCAGAGACGTGGTCAAACCTGGAGATACTGCCAACCAAGCGTGCAGCCGACCGCAGAACCCTCTCTAGATAAGCAAGGTGAGTCTGAGGAAGTCCCACACAGAGAGAGGAGCAATAATCCAATCGATTGACAGTAAATGCATGTACCAGAGTGAAAGCCGCGGAGAATGAAAGGGAGCGGGATACAATACGCAGTTGGCGCAGCTGATAGTAGGCCTAACAAGCACGAGTCAGTTCGTGAATGTGCTTAGAGAAGGAGAGTTCTTGGTCTAGAGTGACACCTAGGTCACGAACAGAAGTAAAAAAGGTGAAGGGGGAATTCAGTAGCAAGAAACGTCAAAACAAGCTTAGCCAGCTGTTGACGAGTGCCAAACCATTATGTACTGAGTCTTCAAAGGATTGAGACGCAGACGATTAGATGACATCCAGGCATTAAGGGTGGAAGTAGCATCTGACATAAGCCGAACAGCAGCAGCAGCCTCAGTTGCAGAGCAGTGAGTGTAAGATTGGAGGTCATGAGTTATTAATAGAACGAGAATGTTGAGTTAACATTTCTCTGCTTTAGGATATTGTGCATATTCAAGATTCACTGGTTGTTGTTGCTTAATCAACATGTGCATTAAAATAGCTTATGCGAAATAATTTAAAAGAAGGATGAAATCAGTCGCTCCTGCGAATCCCAATAGTCGGTTGTAGCCAGCTTAAAGTTAGTGGGGGAATTAGGCACAAGTGAGACGCTCCACTGGCTTCCAGTCGAGCACAGGATTAGTTTCAAGATCCTCTCCATGAGAAGGGTTTCGATAATTGATGCGCTTCTAGAATGCATCAGATAGCTCTTCGTTCCTGTCTCCTAGGCGTTGCGTTCAGCTGCCTATGAGGAGTTGATGCTTCAGCGCCCTCACACGACGATACTGTCATGCGTACGATTTTCCCAAACAAGTCAGGAAACTTTCAAGCTATCAGATCTATTACATTGCCATGTCGAGCGCTCTTCTGTAGCTCCTGAAAGGTGCTGTAAAAAAAACCAGACGCAACATACGATGCTAAGCCATAGCATGCCGACTCGTTAATTGATATTTGAACCGCCATTGACACCTTTCGATATCTTATTTTGAATTCACAATTAACTAAGAAAAATTTAATTCAATATTTCAGCTAAAGCAACACTTTTATGATTTCTGACCTTAATTATGTTTACGTTCATTATCGTGGGGTCAAAGATTAATAGCAATCCAATGCAATGACTTATACAATGCCGTTATTAATGCACAATTCATCAATGATTGTTGCTTCAAGCGATGTCTTCAAAGTGTTAATGATATTGTCAAACTTATTCTATATTATTTAGATTATTTTACCGTTGTACTTGACGGAGCTTCATTCTGTTCATCTGCTGGATTAAATTAAACCATTGAAATAGTTAAATATTAGAACATAGAGTTAGAAAAAGTTGAAAAGCTTTCAAGATTAAATGTGATCTACATTTCTCCACTTTCCAAACATTTAATTTATTAAATCATTCAACCAGGTAGACTAGCTTTATGATTGTACGAAATCGTTTGATTTTTCTTCCGTTAATGAATATTCAACAAGACAAGCAACTATATGATCAAGTGACAACCAACAGCAAAACTTTGATATCTCGTTCTTAAGAATTGTTCCCAAAATGTTGCAATTAAACCAACCGATAAAATTCGAAATTCGAACATATAAAATCAGTCCACAAAGCCAACGTGAAAAAACTTTTTAAATCAGCAAAATATATATATATATATATTGCACTATTTAAATGTGCTGAAAGATGCATCCTAGGTAGAGATGACTATTAAACCTAAAAGAATAGGTCTTATGGTCGGCAAGGCACGATGTGTCAAAGTAGGCTCAGAATTGACAATAACCAGTTAGAACAATTTTCATAAAGCATTCAGTCCAAGTGCCGGGCTAGCAAAATCAAATCTCGTAGCCATGATCGACAAGCACTTTCCATTCCTTGTTGAAACTGATTGGTAAAAGAATGAATTAAGAGACATGGATGGCATTAGAACAAGAACTTCAACATCCAGTTACCCAATCGATAGACGTTGTGAGAAAATTGGGAAGTCATACTTCTTGCCTGAACGCCTAATCAGATTATCGACGCTATTGCTTCGAAATCAGCAAGTTACTCTCGAATTCTTTTTGTGAAACAGCCTCATAGGTTAAATACACGCAAGATGCCACGAGCTTCGATATCCGGCTCTAAAGAGTTTGAAGAGACCGTTAAACGAGACCAGGGCCACACGGAACCACGCTGTGGTAGCAGATACCCGCCGCTGAAAGTCGGGCTATACACACAGCCTGGAGACGCGCCAAAGGCTGGGACGATTTCCAGAGTCGTAGAAACGGCAGCTCTCCAGATAACGTGTGGAAGAGTCTAAAGGCGAATGGTTTAAATGGCTTCTCTTTCATTACGCTAAGGCACAGGTTTACAGTGTAAAACAAAAGCCACGACAGCACCTTAACGCATTTGTTGAAACTTGAAATTGCCTGCCGTTATATTTTATTTTCTAATGGTGATATGTTTCAATGGTTTCTGTTTCATTAGGCTAAGGCACAGGTTTACACTGTAAAACAAAAGCCTCGATAGAATCTTCACGCATTTGTTGAAACTTAAAATTGCCTGCCGTTAAATTTTATTTTCTGATAGTAGATTCTTTCCTTATATGAGATGTAACAGTTCTCAGTCGGCGCACTGAACACAGTGAACAGGATCAATATTTGACCTAATTACACACGAGCTTTGATTTCTAACTGACCTCGAACAACTCTAGTATTTTCGATGTTATTTCTGTATAAGAGTTAGTAATAAAGTGCTTTCTTTGTTTAAATACCAAACTTGATCACACTCAAACTTGGCATTGCTTTCCAGTAGGCCCTAATAATATTAAAGTTATTTTTTTCCAGCTTAGACCTACCTCTTTTGCGAACTGTAGAAAATGTATCCTTCCGGAGTGCACGATTACTTTCCATGTCGATTCGCTTTTGTTTTCCTGCAAAGGCGCCCATAGTGCTCGTTAACGGAAATTAGTTTGAGGTCTTTATGTTTGATTTTATTTGCCTTACTTAACGATGATGGTTCACATAACAAAGTTGATCTCCAAAGAACGTTTGTAACCTACATGAGAAATGGCTACCGGTGTAACAATACAATATAGACATAGGCCTACAAGTCTTGATTCAAGCAAGTACAAAGTCTTATTTCGAGTGTTTGCATGTAGGCTACAAACGTTCTTCGGAGATCGTTTGTTTGCTCAAGCGTCATCTTTTCATCAAAGCCTATCCGTCTACTATATAGGACCGGCTATCATGCTAGGCTGTAGGTGTTGTCTGTACAGCGCCCTTGTAGCGGCATGGTCGCGTTACGGCGCTCTAGAAATTGTCCGTGTTATTATTATTTGCATATTAGTTTAAGCTGTAATTGAAGTCTCTGACGCTGCAAGCCTGCAGCCCAGTGGCGTCTACCAATGGTGTAGTGTGGAGAACGATCTCCATCGAACTTCAAAAGTGGGGGGTTTGACATATTTTGACTGAAGGTGGGGGGTTGAATTTTTTCAATGTAGCTCTTTTGTCCCGTGTGATAATGTAGCCATATTCAACAAAGGAAAAATAATAAAATCCCAAAGGTCCAAAAAAATTTCACGCTTACGCGTGATGATTCTCTTTACTTTTTTTGGCCGCCTTCAGTCTAGACCTAAGCTCACCACCTATTCCGGCAGGAAACATTCAGCCAAGTCTTCCATTAATTCACTAATCTGTAGGCCTACCTGTCTCAGAATGACTGATTAATTCGTTTATTTTACGACGCCGTCATATCAATGATGATTGGCGTCTCTCCCACTGCAGAATCTCAGAAAACACCCAAATGTGTATTTCAGGGGGCAAATTTGGGGGGGTTGATTCGCCATTTACCATTGGGGGGAGGGTCAGACGCCACTGCTGCAGCCAGGTAAGTAGTTAGCTCAAGTAAGTAAGTAAATAGTCTTTTGCTATTGCAAGAGAAAACCTACATCTTTCACAATTGACAGTTGTTGTTATGAATAACTGTCGCTGGACCAGTAGAAGAGCGGCCTGCCTCGATAGCTAATAGCAGCTATTACAAGTGCATTTGACGCTCACTTGACGAAAGTAAACAGATCGATGAACTGTAAGCTTGTTGGAAGCCGACTGTCCCTGCAAAGGTGACAGAATCGGAGTATAGAGCCCTATGAAAAATGACTTCTGCCAGGATTTTCTTGGTTACAAATGGTGTTTTTCTGGAATCTTTTTATCCTTTTCCGAAGGCTGCTAGGAAAAGGACGTGAAGTCTCGACCATTTTGCTTTAGTTGTTACAAGGGTGGATTTAACATTTCAAAGTTTTAACTTTTTTATAAAACACCAAACAATTTATAAGACGCCAGTAGGAATAACACAACTCTGAAATGTTAAAACATTATTTAATTAACAGTCAAAAATTTCGTGTTTGCAGGCCATAACATTCTGTGACCGACCAAATGACAGCTACAGTCGGGTTAAATAAATTAATTGAAATGGACACATATGGACAAAGCTACTACGGCAAATCGAATATTCTTCCAGGAGAAGAAGCTGTGTTATTTGGAGAACATGATCCCGAAACTCCAAGGAGAGTAAGAGATTGTGGAGAAACCTCTTGGAGCTCTAATTTGTGAAATTATTACTAACATCAACAATTATAGTATAGCCAGGGACGTAACTAGCGTTGGGCTTGGGGGGGCTTAAGCCCCCCCAAACGAAGTTGAAGCCCCCCAAACAAGTCAAGCCGTTGTATGCTTACGGCTAAAATTCGTATGAACACTGTATAAATGTTGCCATGTTCAAGGTTTAAGCCCCCCCCCAAACGAAAAATCCTAGTTACGTGCCTGAGTATAGCTGTTTTAAATCTAACTACAGATTAAGTAATTCTTAGAAGTGTTGATATGGACAATTATTTACGAATTTCTGCCTGTTTTAGCGATAACATTCTTTGCTTTCACGGACTTTTCTAAATGCATCTGAAACATCAAGTTGTCTCTGCAATATCAGCATCAATGGAGTGAGCTCTTAGTACTGCAGGATTATTTTTTCAAACAAGCGAAGAAATGGGCTTCAGAAAAATACTTTATAACTCATGTTAGTTGCAAAGTGCAACTCTGATCTGTATTAAGTGAAAACATTTCCACAGTAATAAACAGAAGCCTTTAAATATTGGATGACGACCAATGACATTTCAGTCATCGTCAATATTTGAAATATTCGGAATTCGAATTCCGAACAGTCCCGAACTTGTATACGGGGGACGTTTGAGTTAGATGGTAAACAAGGGTGAAGTCCCGGCCAGGGTTTTAGATGCTCTAACACAGTTGAAACTAAAATCTAAACGATTTAAACGAATACAAGGTATTAGATGGTAAGTTAGATGAACAAATGGAGCTCTTCGTGTGCTGGGGACGGTTGAGTTAGACAGTCAAGCGGCAGCGTATACAAACGAATTTTAAGTTATCTCGAAGTGAAATAGCAGCTATAAGCAAGTCAAATGTTCCGAATAATTTGCGACAAACTGTTCCAGAAAACAATGGAATGCTGCATAAAAGCACGAGGTGATATAAAACCTTCGCTTGAAGGAGTCTTTTCCATGATAATCACAAATCTCTGGTAGATACTTATGTGAAGGTTGGTACGAATGTATGAATTTATTCGTTAAGTGTAACGAGTTTAAACGAACGGAGATACTTGAGTGGCAGGGTAATCCACGAGCGATTGCTTGATCAATCAATCAATCAATACTCGTTATTGAATACCATAGCTGACATAACGCAACTAGAACAAGCCACAGGGGTTATGTAGTCTCACGAGCAGCTGTTTAGCATCAATAAGAATTCTTGTAGAGAACACGGGCTATAAAATTGTTATCATCTTTTTCAGGTAGGGGGTAAAGCACCCAATGGTGAGCACTGCCTAAATGTGAGCATTTCCTAAAAATGTACCTAATTAGCATAGACGGTGGCGCCACTCCGCGGATATTCATAGTAGTAACAATAAGCGTGTCCGAAAACGTTAAATGAAATTTATTTGAATTTTTTCCACAGAAGGTGAGTGTTTTACAATAAAACGATACGAATGTACGTATGTTTCCTTTATTGTAAAATAATGATCGATAACTTGGTCGTATATTTGGCCACGATATTACTACTGTTATTATTAAAATGTACGTTATGTCCACTTTACAAGTGAGCGATAATAAGAGATTGTGTAGTGCCGTTTAATTGCAAGGAGTTTTTTCTTATGGCGACTGCCTGTTCCGTAATGTGAGCACTACAGAAGTACCGCATTGTGAGCATGGTGCTCACATTAGGACCGTCAATTTTTACTACATTATAAGTGACAATTCATCTAGTAATTAAAATTAAAACAAACTGATCAACTGTGGCCTACTGCGTAGGCTACACATAGCCTATGTAGGAGCCCATAGCCAAAGATATTTAATTTCTACACGACTAACGATTACTCAATAAGATCTTATGTTACATTTAAAAGTAAACTCTAGTTGCAAATCATTTCTATAATAAATTTTAATGCTTTTGTTTTAGATTATGCCCTATCTGAAATGCCAGGGTCAAAAGGGGCACAGGACGTTTCTGCAGTAAATATAAGCAAAATGTCCGTCAAGTCTGCAGCTAAGAAGCATGGAATTCCTACAGAAACTTTGCGTCGCCATCTGAAAAAGTTACAGATGGTTTTGGTGTACAAAAGGTGTTGGGGAGACACTCCATCCTGAGTGATGATGAAGAGCAAGGAGTTACAAAGAGAGTAAAACATTTTACATGGAAATTTGTGTTGAATGACTGCCAGTACCTACAGGTCATGACTTAGGCTATGTCAGTCAATGTTACTTTCCAAGAAGTTCAGTGTAATTTCCTAACTGTTTAACTCATCAGTTGGCTATTAGCCTATTATGCAAATGTTGCTTTAGGCCTATGTTTTATTAATAGCTTTAGTCGTATTCGACTGCTATTCAATTTAGAAGATCTTACAGATTTGTATCTCAAACATTTCTCCATTTTAGTATGAGCGGTTGGTTAAGCTAATTGTTTTAAGTAATTACTTTGAATCTTAACGGACTCATTACTTTTAAGTTTGATAATAAAGTTTGATAGACTATAAAGCTAATGGTCGCAGTAACAGCTTTTTTCCTATAAATCTGTAGAATACAAATTTTTTGCTGTAATTTATTAGGCCACACTACACAATTATAGCCTATCTAGTCTTAGGCCCTATATGTAAAACCTGTCTGCAATATATGATCACCCTGCATAGGGCACTTTAGGTGCTAGGCCTATTTATTGAAGTTTGCGTGTGCTCATATTTAAATCTGGTAGTCCAAAAGTGAGCACGGATGCTCACATTAGAAACCAGGGTGTGCTCACATTTAGTTCGGTTACCCCAGTGTGAGCACCTTTTTCAAAATTTTATTTTAATTTTTTTTAAATCCTGTCAATGATTTGTAAATATAATGCATGTCTGTTGTATAGACATTCATTGTGTCTATCTCTTGCAGCAATCAGAAGCCTGTTACACTCAATCAGTTTCATACAATTTCAAAATTTCGTTAAGGTGCTCACCCTTGGGTGTTTTACCCCTATACGGTAAATTTATTCGGTCTCGATCTAAGGTTGTGCTCACTGCTGCGGAGGGGAGGAAGCAGATCACGAAGCACATGATTGGGATTTCTCATAATAGCAAGAAAAAGTCTTTCGTCTGACTTATTGACCAATTGGTTGACGCTATCAGCATCGTCTGGGAGGAATCCGCTACGGGTTAGTCGCCTAAACAGATGTTTAATCCTGTCTATCCTTCTTGTTAGTAAACCTCCACCAGGCTGGGGAGACGTATAAAATATGCGCCACCGTTGTTGCCATTGTGACATCGCGAAGGGCTGTTGATTGGAGACCATGCGAGCGGAGCACAAGCAAAGCTTATATCGAAGATGAGCTGGCTGAGAGGACCTGGTCGATATGAGCTGTCACTCCTAGGTCCGACTGCAACGTGACGCCTAATATTTTCATGTACTGGACCTTT
Source organism: Allolobophora icterica (assembly GCA_963556255.1). Lineage (NCBI taxonomy): Eukaryota > Metazoa > Annelida > Clitellata > Crassiclitellata > Lumbricidae > Allolobophora > Allolobophora icterica. The sequence goes on along the minus strand of OY744604.1, from coordinate 85,988,818 downwards.
TCTGCTCCGGGGATAACTTCCACGGCAGGACCACGCTTATTCTGCCTCTTTTTATGTATGACCATTTCTCTGGTCTTGGTTGAATTAAGACAGAGGTTGTTCTTTGCAAGCCATTCCTTGATATGCCTGAACTCTTCTGTGGCAGTGCTCAAGTACGAAGATCCTATCAGTAAGTAGGAATCGTCAGCGTATTTGAGCAGAATGTTAAAGGTATAGATGGGGGTGTAGGTCTGACGCTCCTATTGAGTACAAGGCAGGACCTAGCGCCGATTTCTTCACTACACTGGCATTGATGTAAGTAATCAGAGGAAGTTCCTCGGCGAAACGGGTGATGTGTCCTCTGTTCTTGAGATAACATATAGGCCTAATCCAGTTGTCTAACCTACTCAGCGTTTCGGCGAGCGTGGAATGGCGAATGGTATCGAACGCCTTTGAATAATCAGTGGATATGATCACCGCGAAGATATTTGCCCTCAGTAATTCCGTGAAGTGATGTAAGATGGATATGACAGCTGCAGTCGTTGACTCTGTTGGCCTAAACGCATACTGATCACTCATGTCTTCACTTGCCGGTGATGTACTGAAAGCTGAGTAGAGTCTGGTATGCACGACTATTCTTTCAGTTATTCTTGACAGTATGGGTACGACGGACAGGGGGCGATTGTTCGATGGGGTCACTGGATCAGACAACTTGGCAGTGACGTTAATCAGCGCTATTTTCCATTGATTGGGGACATGCGACTGCTGTATGGATCTATTGATCAGGTGGGCCAGGGTATGTGCCATGACAGGCACCAGCAAACGCAAGAACCAGTCATTCAGACATTCATTATTTCGTATATGTCATGGTAAATGAATATTTGAAGGAATTTCTATTGACGTTTTTAGAGAGCAAATCACCTTAGAAAATTCAATTCCTACAATATATATGTAAGCTAGTTCTATTTGAATTTCACTGAAAAAACGAGCAAGATACTCATTGCTCTCACCAGGGGCGTCTACTCCATAGCGACCTTGGAGCAAATGCTCTATCCAAAAAATAAGGGAGGGAGATCTGTCAGTGTATGTGCCATCATTATTGGGGGGGGGGAGGAAAAGGAAGGGGAAAGAAGAAGTTGCTCCAATGACTTCGGGGGATAGACGCTCCTGGCTGTCACTGTTACTTTTTAAGAAAGTAAACAATTTATGTACGGTGTGTGCATAAATGCATGTTATAAATGTATGTATTTGGGTTTTTCCTTTCAAAGGAATTTAAACTAGCTATATTGCAAATCGAAAGAGGCTAAGCTAAGAACGTTTTGTCAGCTGCTTATTGCAATAAAACGTTCGGGTATTTGGTGTACGACTATTTAAAGAATACGGTTAAAGGCATTTTATCACCACCACGGTCATTGAACATTCTTCTTCTTCTGGTTCTCTGCCTTCAGGCAGGTTATAACGTCCGACGTCACCATTTCTCTCGATTTTGAGCCTCTTCTTTGAGTGTTTTGTATCCCTCCTTCATCATCCAATCCAGCATCATCTGTCTTGGTCTTCGCCTTGTCCTCTTCCCTCCATTCTTCCCTGGATGACATTTCTTAGGAGAAAGTCCCCTCTCAGCGTCTGACCGATCCATTTCTTCTGCCTCCTTCTTAATGTGTCTATAAAGGACCTATCTTCTGCAATCCTTCCCAACACTTCTTCATTTGTTTTATGTGCTGTCCAGCTGAACATTTTCGGATTTTATTTATTTTATTTTATTTTATTTAGTTTAATTTAATTTAATTTTCACTTTCCATATTTTCTTTTTTTCTGTTCTTTTTGTTTTTGTTTTCTTTCTCTTTCTAGGTTGTTTGTGACGTTCTTGACTTGTTTCGTTTCTTGCACTTGGGTAACCCGTTTGTTAGCCGCAGTGCGTTTGCAGGCGTAGCATACTTACTTACTTACTTGAATCAATGAATTTATCCTCGATGAGGACATGCAACCAATCCGCACAGGGCCATCACCATTGCTTAGCTACTTCGACGGGTTATTACTTATCGACGCAACGCTCTATGCGTATTTTACATCTCAGATTTCCACAAACCGGAGGTTTTAAAAAAAAATTCAGAAATTCCTAAAATTTTTCTCTCATACCTCATAAATAGTGTTAATTATTATAAAGATAAATAATTGGAATTAGTAGATCAAAAAATATTTGTCAGTATTATCAGAATCTGTTAATAATATGTGAGTTTAATTTCGACAAAGAGTGTAAATATTTACTTTATTTTCTATATATTGTCCGACCACGATCAGTTGTTTCTTTTCTTTGTCGAAACACATTCTCCATGGCCCAAACATTTTCATACATCCTTTTTCATCTGTTGGTCGACCAAAAAATTTTCCGTTCCCTTAAGATCGCAATCCAAGAGAATTACTCTAGAGTTCCCAGCGTCGGTCACAAACACTTGATCGTCTGAATCGAGTGAGAGATAGGCAGAGCAACAAAGTTGTTGTGTTTCATTTGAAGGAATACAACGACGAATGAACATCACTTATGAGGCGAATCTCATTCAGCTTACCATCACTCTCACTTGACCAACTAATCAATTCCCGATGGATGTTTTCCACTGCATGACGAGGGTGATCTTGGTAACTGTATGTAGTTTGCCCACCTCTGATGTAATCCATGTGAATGTATAACGTTCACACGAATTACATGCACGTGTTGCAATTCAGTGCATGTGGTTTACGAACAACTTTCTCGGCCACCATGCGCTGGTTACGTGGCCAGGACCGAAAGATTTGACGGATTTTGAGCTCATCCGGGAATATCCAGCTCAAAAGTCTATGGGTAGCTAAGTGAAGGCATACCACTATGCGAAATATGATCTTAACTCTACTTTACTTGTATTGACGAACGTATGAAGTTGATTTAGTCCTATAGATTGGTGTTGTACGGATCCCAGAGTATCGTATAGTGACCCTGTCTATGTCGTATATAATAGGGTGATTCAAGTTCTGTAGGAAAAAAATAAAAGTAAACAATTTAAAGAGGCTCTTTACTTTTTTTGTTCCTTTTAGTCCATAGAACAAAACTGTGAAATATGGCTGAAATTGGTTTGTATTTAGAACTGCCTCAAAGAGCTCAAATATTTATTCGGAATATAAATTTTATTCAATTTAATATTTTTATTGTAAAGCATTTTAAATTACTCAGTAATACTTACTTACTTATTTCTTAATAAAGAACTAAAAAGAACATAAAACATAACCATAATTTATGAAAAAGAAAATATTGGAAACTATTTGAGAAATACTTTTTAGCATTATTTAATAAATAAAGGAAATAATATTATGGCTGAAACCAGGTCAAAGACATTCATTCATCTTATTGGAGAACCTCAGGAAACGTTCTGTGGCGCTATATAAGTTTTCGGTTCTGAAATAGAGTATTGCCTACATGCTTGGATGTATAAAAAGTTTATTTTATTCATCACAAGAAAGATAAACTTTCTCAGAAAGAATTGAAATTGAAGAAGACAGAACATTTCTTGTGGATAAGTGATCAGAAAGAAAATATACCATTGCATGCAAATTTTGGCAAAGAAAGAAGAAAAAAAATCACCAAAAGATAACTTAAGGCGTATAAAAGAGGAAGAAAGGAAAGAAAAAGCAGCGGAATATCTAAGTCACAAACAGTTATCTACATCAAGTTTTGAAAGTGAATCAGATGACAGTGATTCAGAAGATGAGTACTAATGAAAAGTTTTCAAATTTTGTGGAGGAACACTGTGCGAAAACTCCAATTCCATCGACATCTGACTATGAGAGTCAGACAAAATGAGTTCAGTTCTGCGAATATCTTTCCACCAAATCTTGCTTCTGCACTGGATCGAACAAATGTCAGCAACAGAAAGGCAACCTACATCTCAGCGGCAGTGAAGAACTGAACTCATGGCAATGATAATGTATCCGTTTTAACCAATTCATCACTTTCTTTCAGCAGCATTCGAAGAACCAGATGATTCATTGATTCATACAGTATGTTCTGCAAATGTTTAAGTTGTCAATGACAGTGCAGAAAGAGGGATTGCACTAGCCTTAACCTTCAACTCGACAAAGCGAGATCAAAAACAATTCTTGTTCCAAATTGTAGAAGACCATCGAAAACAATTTCCAAATTCAAATAAAAAGCACTTTTTCCTGAATGTAGTCATAGTCACCAATTTTTCTAGTTAATACAGTACAGAAATTACGGACTTATAATTGTATACTTTCTAACGAATTTCATTTTAATTCATTAGAAACATATTGGCATTTAAATTTATAGACAAGGACGTAGCCAGACTTAAATTCAAGAGGAGGCAAAACCGGGAGACATCCAGGAGAACTAGGGTGTGGAGGTATAACCCACTGAAAATTTTTTAAATATAAAATTTATCAATGTGGCTATGCCTATGGTAATAGATATGGCTTCTTAGGCAGTGTTACATTGTTTTTTAGACTTGACTGTTAAGCTTTTCAGTAAAATTGGTTGTTTACTGAAATTCGATTTTTTGGACAAAACGAGTTAAAGTTAACTAATTTCAAAGTCGTTGAGGCAGTACTAAACATCATCCAAATTCATTGAAATTTTTTGTGGCTTATTTCAATGCCAAAAGGAACAGAAAAAAGCAAGAGCACAACAAAAATAAGATTTTCCATTTTTCTGAATCACCCTAGTATATAATTATTATTATTATGATTACGCTAATTCATAAACGCGCTGTTCAGATATCCAGAAGCATACAGTTGTAATCTGTTACAAGTTGCGATTTTGTCAACTTCATTTTGCGAATAAACGAAATTGATTGATTCATTGACTGACTGATTACATGCGTGTTACTAAACGACATTACTTTACATCTAATGGTTAATTTAAATGAAAGAAGTCGATTGGTTGAAAATCAATGGTAAAGGTGTGAAAATCACTTTAAAAGAAATGCCTTCCCCTTCTTACGATGTTGCTGAAAAAGCAAATACTTCGGTCAGCGCATTTTGCGATGATAAATAAAATAAGCTCTTCGAGTTGATTCCTCGTTCATTTAATTTTCTTCCTCTAATGTTTCACTTTGATATCAAAGTGCTATTCCATTCAATTGTTTTGTGTTACAGTTCATTACATGTAGGCCTACTGCTTGTTTTATTGTCTAAATAATGTGACGACTGTAATATTTGACTGCGGACCATCTGGACGTTGTTGGCATCTCGTCCAGACCCCAGAGTTTTGACATTTGCTGCCCTGCTATACGCGATCTTTAAGTTCTTGTTCTCTTTCAGGTCGAAATTTAATATTCAACTGTCATCCACCTCAGTCTAATTCTCTGGTTTTCTGACCAATTCGATTTCGACCTTACTTCGCCAACGGTTATTATCGACTACAAATTCGCTGGGTGCGTTATGCATAACGGCGCTCTGAAAGTTACTAAAGTGCCAAGATTTTGTTAGACTAGAATACGATTTAACGTTCCGTTTTATTCATATTGAACTCGATAAATAAAATCAAGATTTTTAACACCTTGATTTCACTTATCTGACCTCCTTTGAACTCATGTATTTTTGAGACACAAGGAAAATCCCTGGTGATGAACAATGTGTTGACAATAGCCTAGATCAAGCCAATAATGATAACTTTAGAGCAGTTCTAGAATCAAGCGCTCATACACGGACCAATTATTACGACTATCATCGTTATTACATTGTTAAACAGCAACTCTGTCAGGTCGTATAAGACAGGAGACAGAAAATACGACAACTAAATCTAATAGGAGCCAACTCTTTCGGATATCCTGCACAAGTAATCTAATTACGGAACCTTGGCTTGCTAACACAGAAACAGAGTCTCATCAGACGAAACCTAAATTACCAAGCTCAGTTAAACTAATGTTCAACAAAATTTAAAACACTAATTTTTAAATTTGTCTCCCTACTGTCCTACGCTAATTACAAGGAAACTTGCCTGTTTTTTTCTTACCTTGGCTGGTGATAGGCCAACATTCGATATTTTGACCTGGTGGTACAGTACAAAAATAAAGTTGGAAAACCGCGGCTCTTGAAGTCCAAAGGTTCGCTTGATGGATTCCCTACACTAATCGTACGATGTTGGAGTCATACAGTAGCAACAGAATAGGCAGCGTGTGCAAACTGTTAGAGCTCTGGGTTGTCTCTGGACACTTCCTCTACAAGCAAATATCTATGAAAGTGATGAAGACATTCGAAATATCCTACTGGACAGCGACTCACTTATCAGTGCATTTGTGGTCACCCATCAATCTGTCGCATGAACAGCTGTCTCAGTGCCTCCCAGAAAGAATACCCAATCTGAACTGGAGCGAGCTGATGAAACAGAAGAGCCACCGCCCACGAAATCGCACACTTCGCCGCCAGCCGGCGACACACGTGTAGCCCATCACGACTGGTCGTCCTGTTTACTCATGGCCATCGAGTTTGACACGTAGATCGCTTCATTCATTTCTTGTGGTAGAACTTCCTTAACCAGCATATTGGCAAGGTCATGCAATGTTGGCCGACGCTGTAATCCACTCCAAAGGCCGCGAGATTCTTTACCTGTTGCTTATTAATTGTATTAATAATACTAATTACTTATCAGTTGACCCAACGTGAAAAGGATTTCATAGCACCTTGTTCTTCACCTATGTGCAACGCTGGAATGTGGTCGACGCTTTCTCGATCACATGGTATCATCTTGTCTGTCGGCGCCAATAGATAGGCCTACTTACTCTTCATCAAACGCCTCCGGTGTGTCCAGAGTCAATTTATCTTCGATGAGGACATGCGACGTCCTTAAGATTCAACCAATCAACACAGGGCCATCGCCATTACTTAGCGCTTTAGACGGTTTATTACTTTTCGACACAACGCTAATTGCGTATTTCATGTGTCTGATCTCCACACACCTAAGGTTTTAAAAAAAACTATAGAAAATCTTATAAAAAATGTCTTCTATGTCTCTTCAACAGTGTTTAATATGACAAAGATAAACAAATCGAATAGGCCCAAATAGATTAAAAGAAATATTTGTCACAATCTGTAAACCCAAAAAGTGAGCTCAATTTCGACGAATTGTGTAAACATTTACTTTATATCCGTTAAAGTCTCCGAGGATCAGTTGTTTCTTTTCTTTGTCGAAACACATTTTCCATGGCCTAAACAGACCCCGATGTTTTTCTTCATCTGTTAGTCCAAAAGACATTCTTCCATTCGATTTAAGATCGGAATCCAAGAGAATCACTCTATGATTGCCATAGTCGGCAACAAACACTTGATCGTCTGAATCGAGTGAGAGATATTGAGAGTAACTCAGTTTTTGTGTTTTACTTGAAGGAATAAAACGACGGATGACCATCTGTCCATCTCTGGTCACTTCACTTATGGACCATTTCTCATCCAACGTATCATCACTCTCACTTGACCCACTCTTTCCCTTCTTATGTATTTCCTCCCACTCGTGAAGGACAATGAAATTCCCCATCGATGTTTCCACTGCATGAATTGGGTTCTCCGCGTCTTTTGGTAACTGAATGGATAGAATAAGTTCTGCGTTTGATCCGTAGATCATCAGAATGGATGATTCTCTGACCACCAACAACTGATCATCACTGGTCACTGACAGAGTTCGTGGCTCATAATCAGTAGTCAACCATTTGACGATTTTCGGTTGGGCATAAGTTACTCGTGTAATCGTCCAGATGCATTTCTCCGTTCGGTCAGAGACGTAGAGACAGTTTTGCTTCTCACTGGATACAATGTCAATGAAAGTTTTGATCTCTCTTATTTCGAATTTCCTCTGAAGATGAAATGGACTTCGATCCTCAAAGACGCTAATTACATTTGACCAATGGAGGATGTAGATTTCATTTCGCAGTTTAGTCACTCCATCCACTACGTCTTCATTTCCTGCTTTGATTGTGTGAGTGAAGTTGATGGAAATTGAACACACGACTGAAACAAGAAGAGAATAATTAATCTTTAATATCTCTCTAATTTATTTACTAATATTTCTATTAAAATTGAGGGCTAATATTTAGTTTATCAATTATTGATTTCTTTGCTTATGTATTATTATTATTTTTGCAATTATATAATTCGAATTAAACTGTATTTGGGAAAGATTTTGGTTATTTAATGCATCTGATTCACTGCTGAAATAAAACAAAATTATTAATATATCAACAACTGATTATTATTATTCATTCATTATGTTTCTATTGTACCATATGAACTAGAATTGAGTGCTGCTGATTGTTTGGATCATCGAATCTGTTGCTAAAGGTGCATAAATATTATTCATTGTAATTTATTTTTATTTATTATTACTTATTAATTTAACTACCATTGTCGTTTCTTTTTCTGTGTATCGTTCTGCGTTTGTTTGGTTTTCTGCTTCTATATCTCGCTACAAAACCTTTAACTTCATGCCATTCTCTGCCTAAGTATCTGATTTTTACTATTCATTAGCACCACATTATTACCTGCTTTCCGTCTGGCTTCCTATACCTATAATTAATTTCTGAATATCTCACTTTTTGTCTTTTTATATACTTTTCATCTCACTGCAAGCTATAGCTGGAAAGAAACAGAGGCCAAATGTGGCGTCTGTGTCTTTCCACTTTTACCATTTGATATTTTATCTTCCAATCTAACCTTGTGGTTTCTTCTAATGTTTTGATTTCACTCAAAATAGACTACATACCTCAATTTAAATACAGTTACGATACTATAGCTAGAATCCTCTATTGGTAGATACGTTTCTCAAGGCTAAGAGCATCTCTCTGTTACAATAAGCATTGTTCCAGACTGTCTTTGTGGGTCTATATTTGCATTTATTTTCACTAAATTCACGTAAATTAGCGGACTTTTCATGGCCATTTGAACATCCTGCTAATTTAGATAAATAGCGTTCTATTCATAGGTTGAAGATAATGATTGATGGACAACTGGTGGAGCAGGTTAACCAGTTCAAATACCTGGGAAGTGTAATATCAGAGGATGGATACTGCAAAACAGATATTAAGAGCAGAATAGCTCAAGGTAAGTGTGCTTTCACGGGAAAGAAAGGGATACTGACTGGAAATATGAATCAGGAACTGAAGATAAGGATGATATAATGCCTGATCTGGACGGTCGCAACATATGCAGCTGAGTGCTGGACAATGACGGGGGCGGATAGGAAGAGATTGGAGGCTTTTGAAATGGGTTTACGTTGAATTGAGCGCGCACATTTCGCCGACCTTCATCTCAGCGACCTCAATTCGCCTACACAATTCGCCGCCATCAAACACAGCGACTACACAATTCGCAATTCATTTAAGCGCTGCTTCAAAAGGGCGTTGCTAAATACCGGGCGTAAACAACACGTGTTCTAGACTAGAAATTCAAAGCAAAATCAAAGCAAAATTGGTTGACCATCTTCTTCACGGATCCGAAGTTGATTGATTGCTGCCGCCGCACAATTCATTATTATTTGACTAGAACTTCAAAGCAAAACCAAAGGAAAGTTGGTTGGCCATCTTCTTCACGGATCCGATAACTTAAATTTAAATTTAAACTGTTTGAAAGTTTCATCATTAAAATAAAATATAGGTTATCATAAGAGTCGCTGAAATGAATGGCGGCGAATTATGTAGTCCTGTGTTTGAAAATAAAATATAGGTTATCATAAGAGTCGCTGAAATGAATGGCTGCGAATTGTGTAGTCGCTGTGTTTGATGGCGGTGAATTGTGTAGGCGCTGTGTTTGATGGCGGTGAATTGTGTAGGCGCTGTGTTGCGCGGCGGCGAATTGAGGTCGCTGAGATGAAGGTCGGCGAAATGTGCGCGCTCAATTCAACGGTTACCTTTGAAATGTGGACTTGGAGACGAATGCTGAAAATAAGCTAGAGAGACAAAGTCACAAATCAGGCAGTCTTGGATAGGGCAGGGGTGCAGAGAGAACTGCTGCAATCAATAGGCAGCAGAAAGCATCGGTGGCTGGGCCACACACTTAGCGGAGAGGGTATGCTGGTGACGCTGCTGGAGGGGCGTATGGAGGGGAAGACAACGAGAGGCAGAAGAAGATTGAATATGTTGAGCGATCTCGATAACGGGGATTCATACCGACACACTAAGAGGAAGGCGCAGGACAGAACAGGATGGAGGTGGTCGGTGGAGAACAAGAGGTCGTCCATGTCACAAATCTGCTCAACAGCAGAAGACTGAGAAGAAGAAGAGCGTTCTATTAGTCATTTCTTTTAATCTAAGCGCTACATGATATGTTTTAAGTTTTCTTTATGACGAGTGCAACTTGCCAATGATTTTCTTGAATTGATTCCTGTCGATGGATATCACCGTTGAAATAGATGGTTGAATATCTTCAAATAATACATCTCCCAGCTGATTCGATTCGTACATCCTCTGAATATGTTCAAGGGCTGCTTGTGAACGACACCAGATCCAAACGACCACTGTCTGTCTGTCCAGATAAGAATTCGAGATTTCTATGCCTTCCTCCCTCAGTTGACTGATGAGTCCATCAGTTTGATGTGATCTCAATATGATACTAATTCGAAGGTCTTCGAGCTTTTGATGAAGTAACTGTGTATCCATTGACGTTGTACACTTTGCACCACGAGTTTTGACTTTGATTTTTATTACAACTAAAAGTAAAAACCTGTTTTAAATGTAAAACTACTTACTCGGAGGTAATTTTAGTTAACTCTAGTTGAATAACTGAATTTTAATCAAATTAAGAGTGCTTTAAACGAGAAACCCAACATTACATTTTCATGACGACCATTTTAAAATTCAGTGTGATTGATCAATTTCAACAATCAGCGAAAGACGTTAGAATAAGATTAGGTCAATCAAAAGATAAAGTTTGGAGTGCAAACCTCCTCCGTTTTCTATGATCCTCGCCACTGCGTTCTGGTTGCTTCGTCGAAGACTCTTGACGAAATTTGAAAACTTTGTATCATCGAAGGTCCTCAGAAAGCACAAAAGTTCGGCATGCTTGTCTCGGATTGAACGTTGACGTTGAATGAAGTGACTTTGCTCTTCCGTTATGCAGTTGAGAAATAATAGCGAAGTGATAAACTCGTCATTTAGTTGAACATTTTCTAAGAGATATTTTTTGTTGTCTCTAATAACTGCCGATCTTTTATTGGTTTTTCCATAGAAATCTATATCGACACAAATTGTCACAACTTTTGAATGGCATCAAAGCTTTGTTACATCACGCTATATCATGTTCGGCAAAAAATTCTTGTCCGAACTAAATCAAACCTTTACACACTTTGTTAGATAGAAGTGATGAAATTGATTCAACTCGAGAAACAACACTCAAACGAATATGTTTGACTCTTCATCATCATCATCGTCATCATCATCATCATCATCATCATCATCATCATCATCATCATCATCATCATCATCATCATCATCATCACCACCACCACCATCATCATCATCATCATCATCATCATCATCATCATCATCATCATCATCATCATCATCATCATCATCATCATCATCATCATCATCATCATCATCATAATAATCATCATCTTCATCATCATCATCATCATCATCATCATCATCATCATCATCATCATCATCATCATCATCATCATCATCATCATCATCATCATCATCATCATAACCACCATCATCATCATCATCATGTTCATCACCATCAATAACTATAGGCTCAGCGCCAGTAGGTGTCAGACGACCTCTTGACAATGTGTCTCCACTCCATAACAATGTGTCTCCACTCCGGCGGGGTCCATAGAGTAGTGGTAACATTAGTGGCGTGAAGAGCAAACGGTATTGTATTGTATTGTATTGTATTGTATTGTATTGTATTTGGATATTTATAAAGCGCTTCTAGCGGGAGGGTCATTCAGAAGCGCTCCCAGTGCGAGAGACCCCGGGAGAAAAAGCAAGTTTTAAGAAAGGTAAAAGAGGAAGAGACGTTACCTGAGGGAATAGAAGAACGAACGAACGGAGAATGCTCATTCCAAAGAGCAGGGCCAATGGAGGCAAAAGACCTAGATTGAGCCAGAGAAGTCCTGACACGGGGAACGAGGAGGTCAAAACGGTCAGATGAACGAAGAGGACGAAGAGAAGCAGCAGAGTGAGGGCGTTGTATTAAGTCACATAAATATTTCGGAGCGAAACCAACTTGAGCCTTACAGACAAGGATGAGGACCTTCAATTGGATGCGGGCAGAAAGCGGGAGCCAGTGGAGTTCTTCTGCCATAAAGGTGGTGATATGAGAGAATTGAGGAAGACGGGCAATTAATCTAGCAGCAGCATTGAGAACGGACTGAAGAGGAGCAAGACGGACTTTAGGAAGCCAATGAGGAGGGAATTGCTGTAGTGAAGTCTAGAGCAGACAAATGCATGGACAATTGAAGTGAAAATTGGAGATGAGAGAGAGCGACGGATAGCTTTAAGGCGCCTTAGGAGAAAATAGGAAGTGCGAGTGAGTTTGGATATGTGTTCAGTAAAGGTGAGAGAATTGTCAAGGGTCACTCCTAGATCACGAACGCTAGACGAGAAAGTGAAAAGCGGAAACTCCATAACAATGTGTCTCCACTCCGGGTGTCCATAGAGTAGTGGTAACATCAGTGGCGTGAAGAGCAAATGGTAGCGGGATCGCTTCCCGCAACCATCCCAAATTTAGATCCCCTCAGCCTTTCATTCGCGAGATGGCGCGTTGCTAAAATGAGATGTAGGACGTGATGGGTGCCTTGCATGGCTGCCATGTACAGTTGAATTCAACGCCTGTAATAACTTGTGATCATCCGTTCATACTGATTTGTAATCATACTGCGTTATTGTCAGTTTGAAGATGTTAAACGAATATTATTATTATTATTATTATTATTATTATTATTATTATTATTATTATTATTATTATTATTATTATTATTATTATTATTATTATTATTATTATTTGTACATTTGTTTATCAAACAAACAAAACATCACTCGACAAGTTCTGGCCGCATGAAAGTTCCTATGAAGGCAACAGCATTGAAGCGTTGTATGGTGATTGACAACCGCTGGAGTAGATAACAAGTCTCCCTAGGGTCTCCGGTGGTTATTATTATTATTATTATTATTATTATTATTATTATTATTATTATTATTATTATTATTATTATCATTATTATTATTATTATTATTATTATTATTATTATTATTATTATTATTATTATTATTATTATTATTATTATTATTATTATAATAATGTCCAGTGCCGAGTGGCTCAGTTCCTGTTAAAATTCACTGTGTCAAAATATCTGGATAACTAGCTAACCATATAGGGCGTGTGTGAAGATTATAACACTCTGAAAGTTTCCAGATTAGGCCTTTTTTTAAATACTTTATCAAAGTAATCTCTTGTGGTCGAGATTATCAAGTTCGACAGTAATGCTTGGAAAACATCTCACTTTTCAGGTAACGCCAGATTGCATACTTGAACCGTTGTCGGGTAATTCTTCGATTGAAGCAAACGTCGACTGATATGAGAGACTTGATAACTTCTTCGTCTCTTTGCTGTTTTGATGAATTCAATATCCAATGTAGATAAGACTTTTGGAGGATGATGTCCAACATCTCCAGTGGAAGATCGTACAACTGAAATGAAAAAAATGATGCAAAATTTACACTGGAAGACCACACTGAATGTTATGATTACATTGATTAGTTAGCCTAGAATTTTTATTAGAGATGCTGAATAGGTTGGCTTAGCATAGATGTCAAAAGTTCAGAAGACTTATCTAGTAGGCCGTAGTTAAATCTTTGAAGTATCATTTTAAACTATGTAATATACGCTTGATATCAGAGTGCAATATAGGTTACTTCATAATACTCTCAATGTGTGTAACTTTCATACTGAGTAATTTCTACTCTAACTTATCTGATAATTTCTTGAATTATTTAAATCTATGGCCTTGTTTGGTGCTAACTGAAAGTTCTAATCTCTCCCGTATTCATGCTTCCATCTCATGTGCATTGTTGTGCAATCTCATGAGCTTCAGTCAAGAATATTCTACATAATTCTTCCTGGTTTTACGAGACATTGCCGTGTTACTCTGATCTCGACTGCATGAAATTTTATTGGTTACTGAGCACTACCACAATCGCTACTAGTTGTGTGATATCTTTCGAATATGAGTTATTTATGCAACCAGAATGTTGAAGTGTCATTTCTCTACTTCAGGATTTGCGCATATTCAATATATCCCGAGCAACTCAGGAGACTTTCAAATTTTCAGATCTATTAGATTGCCATGTAGAGCGCTCTTGTGTCATCCCTGAAAGGTACTTTACAAATAACCAGACACACAACTTTCGATACTTAGTCATAGAATGCCGACTCATAAATTGATATCTGAACCGCAATTACGCCATTTGAAAATTGCTATTTCAATTAACAATTAACCTGATAAAAAATTCTAATTCTAACTTTCAGCTGAAACAACAGCTTTGTAATTTCTGACCATAATTACGTTTAAGTTCATTCGTAGATTAATACTAATCGAATCTGTTGACCTATACACAATTGTCGTTTGTCATTTCCAAAGTGTTAAACTTATTCTATATTATTTATATTACCTTACCGTTGTGCCTGACGCAGATTCATTCCGTTTCCCTGTTGCATTTAATAAAACCATTGAAATTTGTTAAATTTAGGAAAAAATAGAATTAGATAATTGTAATTGTGACCGAAAACTTATATAGCGCCATTCAAATCAGCGGCGCTTTCAACCCGCATCAATGCCGGCACCGGCAAAAGGAAAGTTTTCAGGCGTCTACGGAACTGGAGAGGAGAGAGGGCAAGAAGCTCTTGGCGGAGAAACAATGGGAGACAGTTCCAAGCAGAGGGGCCAGCATAGGCGAAACTTCTGGATTGTGCCGTGGAAGATCGCATGCGAGGGACAACCATAAGGCCGCGAGCCGAAGATCGCAAGGAAGCCCTCGAAGGCAAGGAAGAAACTGGGTTGCAAAAATTCATTAGGTAAGACGGAGCAGAGGCAGTAAGGCAGTTGCGCATGAGAGTGAGGGTTTTAAACTGAATTCGCTGTTGAGCAGGGAAATAAGTTAAACAGCTTTCAGTATTAAATGCGATGTGCATTGCTCCATTTTCCAAACATTTAGTTTATTACATCAATCAGGTAGACTAGCCTTATGAATATATAAAATCGTTCGATTTTTCTTCTATTAGCTGATATTCAACAAGACAAGCTATTTTTAAACTATTTTTTTAGTTGGAAAATAGTTTTAGTTTAACTAAAAAAATAGTTTAGTGCCCATCACTGGCTACTACTACTGCTGCTACTGGGTAGGGGCGCTATATAAAACCTAAATTATACTACTACTATTACTGTTGTTATTATTACTATAATAAATAATAAACTAGGAGGACATGAATGGCGACATTGCAATAAGGATAACAATCGGAACAACAGAACAGCAGAGCAACGAAGAAAACTCCACCTAGGAAGGAAGAGTATATAACATGGATATTAAACAAATAAATATAAAAAATGGCAGCTTTATAATGCTGAACGATGTCTTGGCCGAAGGAAGAGTATATAACATGGATATTAAACAAATAAATAGAAAAAATGGCAGCTTTAAAATGCTGAACGATGTCTTGGCCGTGCTGGAGTCGGGATCACCTCTGAGTACCTCCCTTGAAGAGGTGCTATATAAATACTCGAATGAATGAATGAATGTTCAGGTGTTGCATTCCTGCCCGTCCCTGACCATGCCTGAAAATGCCTGATCATACCTGACCTGACCTTACTTCATTTTACCTTACCTTTCCTTACTACCTTAACTTCTCTTACTTGCCATTACCATTAGCATCACATCAATTGAGATTGCATAACATAATATCAAATCATTTTATATATCGTATCACATTTAATCTGTCTAATGCTATGTACGCATGTGTCCATGTATGTGTGTGTGCATACATCTGTGTATGAATCTATGTATCAATTCATGAATATATGGGCAGGCCCGTAGCCAGAGTCAAAATCAAGACGAGGCAAACTCCCACTCACCTTCCCACCCTCTGCCTTCCCGCCCCGAGCCGCCGCCCACCTTATTTCCTGACTTCCCTGCCTTCCCTTTCCAAACCCTTCTCACTCCCACCCAGCCCCTTCCTTGAAGTGAGAACTGTTGGGGTTCGGGGTATTACCCCCGAGTTTTTTGGATATTATTGATGCTCGTACTTGAGTTTTAGAGCATTTTAAAGCCAACAAAAGCAGCATTTTGTGATGCCTAAATATGTTTTGGAATGTTGTGTACAAGTCTGTCTGTATACACTGAGGATGATCTGTCTCATCCTCTGTTTTCACCACGCTGGTCCATGCTTTAATTTGCTCCCAAATCGTCTACTGCAATTTGCTTCTTATCGGTCTTCCTAAAGTCCGTCTCATGCCTCTGCAGTCAGTCCTAAATGCAGCTGCTAGATTAATAGCACGTCTGCCACGCTACTCACGCGTTTCCTCCTTCAAGTTTTGAGCAACTGCACTGGCTTTCTCTCTCTGCACGTATTAAGTTCACAATCCTCATTCTGGTGCTCAAGTAACAGCAGTGTCTTTCCAATAAATATTTAATTGATGTAATTCTTTCTGTCTCCTCGCATCGTCCACTTCACTCCTCGAACAGACTGGATCTTTTAGTTCTTCATACTAGAACAGCTTTGGCGCAGTCCCGATCTTTTGTCTCAGTTGGTTCCTCTCTCTTGAATATATAGTCTCCTTCTACTCACATTTAATAGGTAACCCTGGTCTTCTTTTGCTTTCCTCAAAACTTATTTCTTTTCTTGTGGCCTTGCACACTGTGAGCGCCTCTGAAAGGTTCACCCTACTAGAGGCACTTAATAAATGTTTAAATACAATGCAATACCATGCAATACAATCTGCAAGTTGTGTTACACAAGAGGATATAATGTAACAAAATTAAAAAGTTCTTAATAGTCGACAACAAAAAACAGAAAAGTAGACGTTTAATAGGTTGTCGACTCATCATGATCTTGTCCTGTAGCCGACTAGGTCTTCTAATTTTATTTAAAGTTATTTCCAAACTTAATTCGTAATAATTATGATTGAAAACAGATATCTAATTTTTTAAGCGCTGCTGCTTGAGTATATAAGTGTTCGGTTATAATTACAATTAGGCCCGACTTACGAATACCGGAACTTATGATTTACGAAAGAAAGCAAATGGCGATTTGAAATTGTAAAGACTGGATCCATATTTACCTAGAAGGCCTTCGTATATATAAAGGTCAGCAGAGATAACTTATTGATGCTATTTAGGCCAAACTTCTAAAGCGCCACTCGAAGACCAAACGCCAAGCACCAGCCTATTCCCAAGTGCTACATCAAACCAGAGGTGGCTTTCCAGAGAGCAGCCCAAAAGAGGTCCGAGTCCGTTTTTCAGAGGGCCAGATCAAGACAGGAGGCAGAGCAGATGTTATTGCGGGTGTCGTTTAGGTCGAGAATTGGAAGGTGATACTTCAATTTTGAGTGGTGAGCCCGGGGGTGATAAGGGAACATGATGGAGGAAGGGTTGCAATGATGATGGAGGAACCGAGAATCTGCGGAATTCAGAGAGGAGATCGTTCCAGAAGTGTGGTGCTGTGTTGGATATGGCTCGGTTGGAGAACTTGAGATGAGTACTGACCAGTGGTTAAATTGCTCATCCAGAGGTGGTGGGTCTCTAAATATTTGCAAATCCAAAAAAACTACGGCTAATCCTAAATTACATCAGGGACGTCATTTAAGCTTTTTCCAGAGGAGGCAAAAAAGAGGTAAAAAAAATTTCCCGCCCTAACGTGCGAAATGTTTTTCACCTTTTTGGGTGTTTCTTTAAAATGCTTTGTGTTTAGTCTACATGTGCAAAACTGTGAGCCAATGCTGCAAATGAGTCTCGTTTTTTTCTTTTTTTTACCTCTTTGTTCTTCCTCCTTTTCTTTTTTTCTTTTTTCCCCAAAACTCAGGGGGCAAATGCCCCTCCCCAAATGACGTCCCTGAATTACAACATGTATGAAACACGACACGCCACCGATAATTGAAAGTAAAAACATTAACAATTAAGATTGAAACATAATATTACTTGACATAACATGTTACAGAAGACATGTAAATGCAATAACTTACAAAGCACATAATGAACAAATACCAAAAATTAATATGCAGACTACTTTCGAATTGAAGAGCCCAGTAAGTAAAGCAGTCTGACTATATATAGCCTTTGATCATAACAGATGTAAACCCAGTGAAGAGCTGAAAATTAAGCAGAAGTCTCAATACTGTCATTCTGTCAATGCCACAGTATGCTGACTTAGAAACATTTCCATAATGCCCTGCATGTTTCTGTGGCTGTAGACGTTGCACGCTAACCACAACACTATCTATCCCGCAGAAATTTGGTTCAAGGCTCCCTAGCCAACCCAGCTATAATGAGTACACCGACAGTCCACTGTCGGTGGGAAGACGAGACGGCGAGGGAGAGGACTGGCCACCCGCCCTCATATGCCAAGGCTAAGAAAATGAAGTCGCTAACACTTCATACCTGTGGCTGTCTGATCAGGGCTAGATTAAGTGCTTAATTTAAGGGACTGCAAGAAAATCTGTTGCAGCATGACGACCCTTACCAATCCATCCACGTATATACGATAGCTTTCTTTGCACGCTGGCCAACTTTCTTTTCGACATTATCTGCAGACTGCATGCGCGATATACTATAACTAATCAAATAACGTGCATTTTTAGATTTTCAAGCTATTCCAGCTCAGCCTTCCGAAATTCCCAAAACGAGTTATTAATGAAGCAAACTACTGTGTTATCGCTCGGATGTAGGCCCAACTCTGCTTCTGCTGCCACAGCCTTGGGTTACTACCCTTCGGCAGCGATTATAAAACAGCAGGCGATTTAAGTAAACACATAGGCCCAAGTAGTTTTCTATGATGCTAGTAAATATTCAACCGCACTTTGAGGCTGACGAATGTTAATCTGATCTTCGGTGGTGGATCTCCCTATTGAGGTGATGGGTCTCCCTGTTGAGGTGATTGGTCTCCCTTCTTAGGTGGCGGATCTCATAATTTGGGTGGTGGGTCTCACAATGCAGGTGGCGGATCTCAAATCAGAGGTGCCGGATCTCAGATCCGGCGGGATCCGGCTGAATTTAACCACTGGTACTGACTGGGGGTCGAGAAAGACTGGGACAGGAGGATGATCGGGTGCAGCAACTTGTCTGGATGATGAAGAGATCACAGAGGTGCTTGGGTTTGGAATATTGTGCGGAGTTGTAGGTTAGTGATAGGACTTTGAAGTGGATTCGCTCTGGGATTTTTAGCCAATGGAGTGCTTTGAGGGTGGGAGTGATAACGGAGCCTTGAGGGACACCACAGGAGAGAGGGAGGAGTTGACAGTAGCGACTGGAGGATTTAACAGAGAAGGATCAGTAGTCAAGTAGAACTGGAACCAGAGCAGAGTAGACTGAGTAGTGCCAGAGACGCCAAACCAGGAGAGATAGAAAATCGAAGGAGGCTGTAGAAAGTTTAATGAGGCTGTCGAATGCGGCGGAGATGTCGAGAAAACAGAGGCAGGAGACTTGTTAATGGCTGACGGCTGAGACCAGTTTATTGCACAGAGACGAAAGTAGAGTTTCTGTGGAGTGGTGTTTAGTGTAGCCCGATTGTGTGTGTGTGTCTAGAAAAGGGGGCGGGGGTTGAAATACTCTATTATTCTTCACACGTGTTTTCCAATGTGTATGTTTGAATCTATGTATGGATTCGTGTATGTGTAGGCCTACAAAAAACTGTATATTTAAAATCTAAGTATCATGAATGTATCGTTGTATATTGCATCTATCGGCTGACACTGAGAACGAGACTGTCTATAGAAACGAAAAAAGTTACTTCATTTTGGACTAGGTATACGAGTTAGGAAAAGTAAGAAAGTCATCGTCTTCAGTTGATGGCTCATTGCTTGAATTCGGCAAAATGCTTCAATACCTTGGGATTTATAACAGACATCTGTGCAGAGGCCAAAATGTAATGGCTGCAGTCACTTCACTCGCGATTTATAATTGACGTCTGTACAGAGGCCAAATGACTGCAGTCATTTCAACGACAATAAAAGCTTTCGATGGATCGTTCTAGTTCCATCGACTCCTCGCCAGGTGGCGACGTCCAATTGTTTATCTTGTGACTGAACTTTTCTTAGCTTTTAAGTTAGACTTTCTGAAAGTTGGTCCCTGACCTCGAGTATAACCCGAAGTCATGAGGAATATTCCAGAACCGAATCTAAATCTGTCCTCATCGACTTTCTCTTTTTTTTTAATGCAAATATGATGAGTTTTAATCAATCGTGCATGTATGCAGATATGTATGTATGTGTGGATGTGCGTATGTTGTTAGAGGTCCTATAAGGAATGAAAATAGACTTGCTTCGGTTTACGTTAAAACAAATGATCATTATATTATTGTTAATGAAAAATACACGGCAATTTAAACCTTTTCAAAATGAACATAACTGAACTCAAGAAATCTCCGCTGCTTCAAAATCAGCAGCTTTACAAACAGTAGAATATTTCAGCCAACAGTTTCCATCACAGAAATCAGCAACTCAGTCGTTCGTATAAGACACGAGAGAGACAACACGATATCGTCAGACCAAACCTAAATTAATTACCAAGCTCAGTAAAACTATAATATTCCAAAAAATTTCATAATAATTTTTAAAATTGTCTACCAAGAGTCTTACGCTAATTGCAAGGGGAAATCGCGTACGAATTCGCACACTTCGCCGCCAGCCGGTGACACACGTGTAGCCCATCACGTCTGGACGTAAACCTCCGCATCGATCACATTTATTTGCTTATAGCAAACGTAGATGGAAACGTAGATTACTTCATTCGTTTCTTCCGGTATAAATTTCTTAACCAGCATATTGAAATTTCTTAACCAGCATATTGGCAATTTCATACAAATGTTAGACGACGCTGTAATCCGCCGCGAAAGCCGCGAGATTATTTAGCTGCTGTATATCAATTGTATCAAGCAATACTAAATACTTATCAGTTGACCCAACGGGAAAGAGATTTCTTAGCGACTTGATCTTTGCCTATGAGCAACGCTAGGAAGTGATCGACGCTTTCTCGATCACATGGTATCCTCTTGTCTGTCGGCGACAAAAGATACTTATTCCTCGTATCAGCAAACGCCTTGCGGTGTGTCCAGTTGATTTTTCCTCGATAAGGACATGAGACGTCCTTGAGATTCAACCAATCAACACAGGACCATCGCTATTGCTAAACGCCTTCGACGGTTTATTACTTATCGATACAACGCTCCATGCGTATTTCATGTGTCTGATTTCCACAAACCAGAGGTTTAAAAAAATTTCTGAAAATCTCCTCAACATTTTTTAAATCTCTTAAAATTTGGTGTTTTGTATTATAAAGATAAATAAAAGAAATTAATGGATTAAAAGATATATTTGTTAGAATCTGTTAATTAAGAGTGAGTTTAATTTCGATTAAGAGTGTAAACATCTACTCTACATTCGGATCAGACAGAAATGATGAAATTGATTCAACTGGAAAACCAGCACTGAAGCCAAGACGTCTTACTCGTCTAAATGCAAATAGCTCATCCATTTTCATTCGCTGCCACTCATAAGATATGAATTGAGCGTTTGTTCCCGGGCATTTATATAGAGCATGTTGAAAGTATCTATCTACCGTTGTTCCGTAATAATGTGTTTCTCAAAAATCTGAAAATCTTTTTCTGCGCAGTGACATAATACATTGGCATTGTAATCAGTGTTTCATGAAAAGTGAAACGGATAGGCAAACTGATACTGGGTACCTATCGGTCCGTTTCAACCAACGAAGTAATAGAAGAACTAGAGAAAGTGCTGCCGTGTACTGTCCGTTTGAAATCTGGAATGTTAGTAAACACTTGAGAGGAAAACCTGCATGAACATCCTACAGCGACGAATTTGGAACTCCAACTTCCGCCTGTTTATGAAACACATACTGGCTGTTTTCCTGTATGGAGCAGAGACTTGGAGGTGTACCAAGGATTTGGACACGATGCTCGATGCGTGCCACCGGTGGCACCTGAGGAAGATGATGCGCATAATCTGTACAGCGTATGTAACCAATGAGGAAATATACCGCCACAGGATGGACACCCCCGTGGCGAAGATGATTCAAGTATGGAAATTCCAGCTGTTGGGATACACACGGAGCGCTGTGAAAGTGATCAAGACCCAAAGAGCAAAGATTTTCGGCCCTCCGAAATGTTAGAAGAGACTTTGGGTTGCACATCGCCAGCAGACAAGCCTAGAATCGTGGCGGGTGGCTACATGTCGTGGAAATGGCAATGCTTCAGAGAATTGCATGCCTAAGGTAATGATGATGATGATGATGATGATGATGATGATGATGATGATGATGATGATGATGATGATGATGATGATGATGATGATGATGATGATGATGATGATGATGATGATGATGATGACGATGATGATTATGATGATGATGATGATGATGATGATCGTAAATTTATATTAATAAAAACATTTGATATCACAACGAAATGTTTTGATTTCTAACATGCTTGAAAAATTGCTCCTTAATTCTCATTTGTAGCCGTAAGGCAGATCTGCACACCTACAAATGATTCAAAGCTCTCTGGCTGGAGCCATAGCATAAACAGCAAAGAATATGAGCCTGAAAATTACCTCCAATGCCGCCCATGAAAATCCAGTTTGAAATCTCTTAACATAGCAAACGAAATAACATTTAACACTTTATCGACGAGTCTCGTTGCTTTCCCAGTCACTTTTAGTTGAGGCGCGTCCTTAAAGTGTTAAATCACTTTGCCTAGTATCCGTTCATTTGCCTCTCATGAGGAGAGAAAGTTCTGCGCCAGTATTTTGAGCTATAGCTAAAAAATAAATATTCTCATATCCTAGAAGCTGCTATAATTACTGTATATATTTGAATTTCAAGTAAACAATGCGAAGGATTATGTAAAGACTCAATAGTCGGTGCGTTAATTAAGCATTATTGTTTTTTTCGTTCAGATCACAAGGAATAATAAACTGTTGCAGTTCCTCAGTTTCAACAGTACCGAAACTCCATATCCTTCTTGGGAGATTTAAGGATGCTCAGTCTTCTACTATCTACGAGGGATTGCAGGAGGGTAGAGTCATCGTGTACCACGTATATCCCCTACCATTGGAGAGCCAGCACAAAACCCATATTTAGATAAAATAACATTCTAACCTTACCTCAAATATAGATATGTTCCAATGTGGCGTATTCATGTATCGCTTTCATTACAAACAACTACTGTCATCCATGAACTCTTATTTCAGTATGGGTTCCACTCATCATCAATACCAAATTCGAAATGCTTCAAAGTATCGACCTGAATTTGCCCGCATTTAAACGTAAAAAGGTTTTCAATTAAATGCCAGGGCCTGAGACTATGGAATGCCCTACCCATCGAAATAACCTCGGCCTTGCCCATTAAACGGTTCAAACTGTTATTAAGATCCTACTTAATAAATCAATTTACAACACCCATCATTCCCATTTGAATGAACCCAAATAACTAACTGACTGATAAGCTGGTATGCAGAAACTTATGCTTCCTAATCTATTGTAAATAATATAATATACAACAGATAAACACATACAGCTTATAATGGTTCGACCATCTACTGTGTAAAGCTAATTTACAGTTGTTGTTATGTACATAATTGCAATCACAATCTAATTTTGAATTTAGTTGATTTATTAGTTAAGTTAGTTACCTCTTGCTAGTTATCCTAAGACACACACATCCGTTCTGCCTGTGATCGTTGGGTGCCCCAAGTGGGCGGGACTTATCCCTTGGGGGCATCCTGTTATAACACCCTATGCACTACAAAAATGTTATTATTTTGTCTTTCTGGGTTGTTCTAATAAACGGATTTTGATTTTGATTTAATTTGATTTGATTTATATCATCCTGCATGAACATCGTCGTTGGTAATGATTATCTTCGATGCAACTTGTCTATAAACTCTGAACACTGTGTCAACCATTAACTCTTGACGGTATTCCTTCGGTAAGGCATTTCTTGTGTGCAAGAATCCCACAGTGGTCACACTTCTAGTTATGCGAACATTGCTCTGTTACTGAGGTTAGTTTTGTTTTAATGACTTTCGTACCATTTAGGAAATTGAATGCGGCGCTTTTATGAGGTACTTAAAATGCTCTGCATAAAATATCTCGATAATTAGCTAACCGCAAGGGTGACGATGATGACATTCTGACAGTTTTCAGATCATATTAAAATATTTTATCAAAGTAATCCCTTGTGGTCGAGATAAGCAAGTTTGGCAGTAATGCTTGGAAAACATCTTACTTTTCAGGCAACGCCAGATTGCATACTTGAACCGTTGTCGGGTAATACTTCGATTGAAGCAAACGTCGACTGATATGAGAGACCTTATAACTTCTTCGTCTCTTTGCTTTGTTGATGAATTCAATATCCAATGTAGATAAGACTTTTGTAAGATAATGTTCAAGATCTCCAGTGGAAGATCGTACAACTGAAATGAAAAAAATATGCAACGTTTACTTTGAATATTTCCCAAACAACTCAGAAAACTTTTAAACTATCAGATCTATTACATTGCCATGTCGAACGCTCTTACGTAGTCCCTGAATTGTACTGCACAAATAACCAGACAGAGCATACAATACTATTACTAAGTCATAGAATTCCGACTCATTAATTTATATTTGAACCGACGTTAAAACCTTTTGAAAAATGCTCTTTGCATTCATAATAAACCGATAAAAATTTGAATCAAAAGTTCCCCTCAAGCAACAATTTTGTGCTTTTGACTCCAATTATGTTTAAGTTCATTATGACGGTGTCATAGATTAATAATAGTCCAATTTAATGACTTATACATTAAGCAATTCATCAGTGATTGTGGTTTCAAGCGATATCTCCAAAGTGTAAATGACATTGTTAAACTTATTCTGTATAATTTATATTATCTTACCGTTGAACTTGACGGAGCCTGATTCTGTTCAACTGCTGCATTAAATAAAACCATTGGAATAGTTAAATATTAGACAACAGTACTGAATTTTAAAATGTTAATGCTATAGAATTTGAAAATATTAAACAGCTTTCGGTATTAAATGTGATATACAACGTTATACATTTCTTCCATTTCCAAACATTTAGTTTATGACATAATTCAATCGGCTAGACTAGGCTGATGAATATACAAAATCGTTTTATATTTCTTCTGTTAACGAATATTCAGCAGGACAGACAACTACTTGATCAACTGACAACCAACAGCAAAACTGTGAGATCTCGTATTTAAGAACTTAAAAATTTTGCAATTAAGCCAACCGAAGAATTCGAAATTGTATTGTATTGTATTTCGGTAACCAAACGTTGCAAGGTAAAAAAGCATATAATGCTCATAATTAGTTACCATAATCTGGCTAATACATTTTGGAGAAAAGCAGTCGATCAGCATAATTCGATATACAGTAGTAACATTATACTTAACTAAAGATTCGATAGTTCATCATTAGAGTAATTGTAACTTAACTAAAGATTCAATAGTTCATTATTAGATTTGCAATTGTAGCATTATACTTAACTAAAGATTCGATAGATCATCATTAGATTTGTAATTGTAACATTATACTTAACTAAAGATTCGATAGGTCATCATTAGATATGCAGTGGTAACATTATATTTAACTAAATACTCGATAGCATACCATTAGATATGTGATAGTAACATTATACTTAACTAAGGACTCGAAAGCGCATCTTGGGGCTATACCTGTGTAGTGTGTACGCTCGTTGAATTTCAGTTGATTAAACTGTGGGTTGTTAATTAGTGTACTTCGAACATGGAAGACCGTTACTTTTGCTTGAAAAAGTAACGGTCTTAGGCTGGGTAATTGCTGAATTAATGGTGGTATTTTATTCCATATGGAGGCCCCGATGTATCGTATGGTGAATAACCGGCTATTCGTATTCATGAGCCTATGGCTGACAAAATGGACGCAGATTCTTGTTTGGTGTGAGTGGAGGTCTGCTACTCGGGAGAAAAAATTACTGAAAGACAAAGATAATTGGCCATGCTCGTAGCGGTACATGAACTCCCCAAGCTGCATACGCGTGATCTGGTCGATTCTTAATAGCTTATACTATTGTAATTTAAGTTCTGTGTGGGCCCCATATATAGCCCCCCACCTTTAAGAGTGGGGGCTATATATCGTACTGCACGTTTTGAAAGGTGACAAGGCTTTTAAGACTGGATTTATATGTAGAGGCCCATACTATATTGCAGTATGTAAGATAAGGGTAAATAAGGGTATAGTACAGTGTACTGCGGCCCTGAGGTGGTACCAATGTTTTTATGGAGATATTTTCATGGAGATATTTTTTTATATGCTCCTTCCATGTGAGATGCTAGTCTATATATACTCCTAGGAATTTAGTCGATGCTACTGGAGAAATTAACTAACCCTCTATATACAATTTGTGTTGGCCCTCGAGGTAGCTCTTCTTAGCGGACTTAAAGAGTATATAATTAGTTTTTTTCTAAATTGAGAGTTAATTTATTGGCCCCAAAAACCATTCAGCAACGACTTTTAACTCTTCATTTACAGTACGGAACAAGAATATCTACGGAACAAGCATGGGTGGCGATCACGGGGGAGTCGAGGGGAATATGACCCCCACCTTTAAGAGTGGGGGACACACCATACATTTGTCCCCCTCACCCCAAATTTGGAAGAAACAGCAAAAAAGGTCAACAAATGTAAACGCGCGTGACGGTGAAAGAAAGATTTTCACGTGTTTTTCAGTTGAAAACTCTGTTTTTACCAGATAATTTGAGCAGTGTCTTCTTCCCAGAAAAATATCTGAAGGAAAGGTGGTAAGAAGAAATTCATTCAATTTTTTGGAGACGAAGTTCTGAAAAAAAGGTCATTCAATTTTTTTAAGAAGAATTCCTAAAAAGGTCATCAATCAATTTTTTCAGAGGAATTTCTAAAAAAGGTCATCAAAGTTTTTTGAGACATGAATTCCTAAAAAAAACGTCATCGACCGACTTTGTCCCAATACTGGTTCCCCCACCTGTCAAACAAGATCGCCGCCACTGGCAACAAGATATCTAAAGAAGTGTGGGAGTAAAATACATTAGAGTCATCAGCAAAAAAGGACAATGACATATTTGGAGATACGTTCGGTAGATCATTAATATAAATTAGAAATAATAATGGTACGAGATTAGACCCTTGAGGAACTCCAAAGTTAATGGAGCCTAGGTCTCAGGGAATACCACTGTTGCTAATTATTTGTGAACGGTTTTCGAAGTAGCTAGCAAACCATTTTAACTGAATGCCTCTAATGCTATAAGTATTTAATTTTTAAGCAGGATATAATGGTCTACGGTATCGAACGTTTCGCGAGGTCGAAGAAAATTCCAAGGGAGAATTCGTTATTTGCAATTCCATTAGTGATTTTATCCTGTATGCTCAGTAAGGGCATATAAGTGGCGTGTCCTGGCTGGAATCCGTGCTGGGAGGAGTAAAGAATCTATTCATTTGAGATATAGTCGTTGAGGCGCACTTACATTAATTTTTTTTAAACTTAGACTAAAGGGCAGGCTTTGGATTGGTCTGTAATTCGATACTTTATCATTTATTCCTTTACTAGCTGGTTTAGCCGGCGTTGCCCGGGGTTATAAGTTTCAATCCCTGTAGCGAATTCGCACTGTTGTATACGCCTTGTCGCGTTTTGCGACCTCTGCCGTGGACTGACTGCTTTGCAGTCGCCCTCTGGCGACGACTGCTTCGCAGTCTCCCGTGGACTGACTGCTTCGCAGTCGAAGACGGTGAACCCGGCGTTAGCGGGTTAAAGAAAACGCCAGAAATCTAACCGTCACTGCCCTTAGTAAAGCAGAGTCTTTGAACATACAATTTTGCTGTAGAACGATGAATATAGTTCGAATCGATCGTAATTAAATTTTGTGCGAAAGTAAACAACGTCGTTATGCGCATTATTAATGACGTTGGGAATACCCGCGCCATAAATAGAACCGCTTGGCAGTGGAAGAGCGTTATGCGCATTATTAATGACGTTGGGGAATACCGGCGCCATAAATAGAACCGCTTTGCAGTGGAAGCGTGAGGGACGGTCCGTTGGGTACAGTTTTGGGGGATTTTCACCATGTTAGCGGTGAAAAGGGGGTACGCGAACCCCTCCACTGGGTGTCCGATGCCGAGGCCGACACAGTAGTGAAGGTTTCGAGTGAAAAAGGTGCAAAATTGTAGAAGTTAAGCCCGGTCAAACAGACAGACAGACAGACAGACACACAGACAGACACACAGAATTCTCGCTTTATTTATATAGATTTAAAATCGGAACGACCTTAGCTGTTTTTAATGCTTCAAGGAAAATCCCTGAGTTGAACGAGCTATTGATTATCCTCGCTAGTGGGTGGGCTATATGGGGAAGGGTAAGCTGGGCAAGAATTGGGTCAATGTCATCGATGCCTTCACTGTGAGAGCAACGAATAGCACGGCCTAAGCACTCAATTCCTCGGGGGGGACGTTCACTGAGATCAAACGAGCCCGCGTTGGCAGGATTCATAAATTTTCAGAAGGAAATGGATGTATCTGGGATTTTTTGCTAGCGATTGGTCAACGCTCATTAAATATTTGATGAATAACTTATTAGCAATTAACTGAGGGTCGGTTATTTTAGTTCCATTTATTATCAAGGAGGTAACACTAATACCCTCACTGTCTCTCGAACCAATCAAAGATCTGCGAAAGCTCCAAGTTTTTTCAGATTACTGCTGTAGGCCTACTTAGAACAATTTTCGTAGGCAATGCCGGGCTAGCAAAATTAAATCTCGTAGCCATGACCGACAAGCGCTCATATGCGCCGAGTTGATCAAAATAGTGTGAGTGCCCAAAGACAGTAAAAGAAAAATTCGCGCGTTAGCGCGATAAACAATTTTTGATCTTTTTTGTTACAATGTTATAATGCCACAAAATACCATGGTTCTCTCCAATATCAATTCTCAAATTTTTTTATAATTATGATGTCAAATTAATGTTAAATTACAATTACCGTGGCTTCTGTCGTCCAGGAATTCTTAATTCCTTCGTTTTATAGGCCTAATTATAATATCTTTATGTTTTACAATAATTCACAACTAAATGAATTCTCTCTCTAACTGCATTGTGTCAAAACAAGCCATTCTTTTAGGAGGGTGTCTGACAAAATTAATTAAATCTTTGACTATATTGATCGTGTCTCTGCATTCTGGAATTCTAGATTTTGCTTCCTGAATGCCTAAATTAAGTGAGAACGTTTGTATTATAGTTTACATAGAAACTTTAGGTTGAACCTCCTTAATTCGACTGTAATCCAGTTATGATGAGTTATCCCGACGAACATGGCAGAACATACCCTTGTCCTCTGCATTTGTCCACTGACAAGTCAAGACGAAGCAAAATATCTGGTTTTATTGAGACCAGGTAGGTAGCCTATCTGCATTGAGCTGACCAAAAAAGTGTGAATGCCCAAAGAGAGTCAAAGCAATTTTCGCACGTAAGCGCGGACAATATTTTGGGATCTTTTTATAGGTAAGTAATGCCAATAGAAAAATAATTTCTTAAAAAGCGCTCTTTGCGGGTTGATTTCGGGTGGTGCCCAGGCATAGGTGGGCCTCGCATGGCCTAGTTCTGGTGGTGCTGGGCACTCACGGGCCTCGCATAGTCGGCGTCCATGCAAGCGCTTTCCATTCCTTGTTGAAACTGATTGGTATAAGAATGAATTAAGAGACATGAATGGCATTAGAACAAGAACTTCAATCTCCAGTTGCCCAATCGATTGACGCCATAAGAAAATTTGGGAGTCAGGCTCCTTGCCTGAAAGCCTAATCACTAGTAATCAGGTTATCGACTCTATTCCTTCACAATCAACATGTTACTCTAAAATTCTTGCTGTGAAACAGCTTCATAGTTTACATCACTCTGGCCTGTTTTTTTTACAAATCTTAAAAAACTGTACTATTTGAGCGTGCTGGTATCGGGAGCGCCTCTGAGTAGTTCCCTTGAAGGGGCGCTATATAAATTGTCGAATGAATGAATGAATGAATGAATACCTGTGTATATATTCCAGGATTTTTCTCATAATTCGTGAGGGTCTAACATCACTATGACTAAAACTAAGAGAAGCACTGTACTTGAGAAATGACATTATTCGAATCCATTGCCGGCAAGTGGAACTGATGATGATGGTGGTGATGATAATGATGGTGATGATGATGATGATGATGATGATGATGATGATGATGATGATGATGATGATGATGATGATGATGATGATGATGATGATGATGATGCCAAGGAGCCGTCACCCTGTACATGTATGTAATCGCAAAAATGATTGCAACAAGAAAACTCTCAATGTTTGGTCACTTCGCACTTCGCGGTGACAAATATTGCCATGCAAAATGCTAGAGTTTTGATATCCGTCTCCAAAGGATTTGAAGAGACCGGTAAAAGAGACCGGAAACACACGGATCCACACTGTTGAGGCAGTTCCCCGCCGCTGAAAGTCGGTCTACAAACAGGCTGGAGACGCGCCAAAGGCTGGGACTGTTTGCCAAGTGTCGTGGAAACGGCAGCGCTCCAGATAACGTCTGGTAGAGTCTAATGTCGATTGGTTTCAATGGTTTCTGTTTCATTAGGCTAAGGCACAGTTTTACAGTGTAAAACAAAGCCTCGATAGAACCTTCACGCATTTGTTGAAACTCAAAATTGCCTGCCTTTAAATTTTATTTTGTGATAGTAGATTCTGTCCCAGGGCCGGATTACCAACTGGGTGCCTTCAGTAAAACTGTGGGGCCCATAGAAGAAAGCCCAAAGATTGTATGCTGTAGAGTGTACATAATAAAATGCGTCATTTTACATGTATGATGCGTCATATAGCACTTGAGTTCCGGTCAGGTAGTAGATGTTTAAATCAGCAAGTAAAATAGGTCTTACTAGCATTTCTGGCTGATTTTGAGATGAATCTGCCTGATAATGGAAACTCCAATAGGGGCCAAACTTGTGCGAAAGTTGTGTACTGGTGTATATTTTGGTAAACATTCGATCCTTATTGTCTTAACCCTTCGTCGGGCGGAAAAAAATTTATACAACTAAGGGCGTGGGGTCAATTTTGACCCCATAGTAGTTATCATGTAATTCGAATAAAGTAAGCACTTAGATTGCACGAGAAGGTCATTATTATTATTCACTAAAATATCATCATTTGTTGAACTTCCTCATGACAAGACGTCATAAAATGACGTCATGGCAAGACGATGCGTCATGATGTCATGACGCCACAAACAACAGTAGGCTGTTCTTACCCTAATGTTTAGAGCCCTCAATACAATATAATGACGCTTCCTCATGACATGACGTCATGACGTGACGTCTTGACGTGCTGTCATGACGTGGTGTCATGACATGACGTCACGTCATGATGTCATGACGCCATATACAACCATAGGCTTGTAATACTGTTCTTACCCTAATGTTTAGTACTATGTTTAGCACCCGCAATACAATATAATGACGCTTCCTCACGACATGACGTCATGACGTCACGTCATGACGTGGTGTCATGACATGACGTCACGTCATGATGTCTTGACGCCACATATAAATATAAGCTTGTAACACTGTTCTTACCTTAATGTATAGTGCCCTCAATACAATGAAATGACGCTAGAATGAACATAGGAGACTGCTAGGAGCCTGTAAGAAAGTATTTCATCAATCAGCAGAGATGTCTGACAGAAGATTTGACAGTGGACAAGGCACACATTCTGATGACATGCCTTGCACACAGCCGTGGCTTTTTTGTCGGTCTGTCTGGGACAAACTTGGCAGCGACCTCGTTTCTTTGGAGGTTCCAGAGTGTCGTCTAACAGTCATCCTCTAACCAGTCCATGATGAATTGCATCGCTGTTCCTGTAGCTCTTGGCAAAGGTCTTTTACCCAGTTTCTTGATGACGCTTTCTCACTGGAGCTTTGTCCACCTTCAATTTCTCATAAGGGACGTAAATCTGAAGTGCCGCAATATCCAGGAGGTTGTAGAACGGCACTACCGACCAAAGGCTGGTTGAGAACTTCGTGCTGAGGGTTTCTATCATCTGGTCAACATAATCAACGACTTTGGTCTTGCTGTGGAAGTTGAAGTTTCCTTGGCGTTTTGCTAAAAGTTTCATTGGATATGTGAATAGTCAACAAGACGATGACCACTTTGTCTTTCTTACAGTTGTAAGAAAGCAATGACGAGTCGCCGGTCTCATTGAACCCGACGAGGGATGAGTACAATCTCGCGTCCTCTGGGAGTTAAAATTTTTTGGACAACTCTACTCGATTAGTACGAATAGTACCATCCAAAGTAGATTTCTTTATCTTCAGAACATCTGTAGCTAGGGCCAGCGAGGTGCAAAAGATATCAGTGGTAATGTTGCGACCTCCACATTCAAGAGGTTGTATGAGCTGACGGACAACGTTTCATCCCAGATCTTTGGTTGAAGCTGCATCAGCGCTCTCTTTGCTGCAATATACATGTATGCTGGCATTGTACAGTGTACACGTACTTCGTTTCAGCATCGCAGCACATCCATAACTTTATGCCGTATTTTGCCGGCTTTGACGGCATATATTGTACGAATTTGCACCGACTTCGATACGAGGCGAGCCTTTCGTC
The DNA here is from genome assembly GCA_963556255.1 of Allolobophora icterica. Lineage (NCBI taxonomy): Eukaryota > Metazoa > Annelida > Clitellata > Crassiclitellata > Lumbricidae > Allolobophora > Allolobophora icterica. The sequence goes on along the minus strand of OY744604.1, from coordinate 85,955,941 downwards.
AATTGTAAGGAATGGCCCTTGCATATAGGCGTAATTTGTGGAGGGTACGAGGAGGTATGTACCCCCACCCCACACTTTTTAGACTGGGGGTACCGTACTGGGGGTACCGTACACCCCACTTTTTTTAACAATATCAGTCAATATCTTATTATTGTACCTTCCCAGAGATCGCAGTCTCGGCCTTGCTTCGTGTATGAAAAAAACTGGTACCCTACTTTTTAGACCAAAGTTACGCCTTTGCCCTTGAATCATTGCACCTTGAGCGTTGTGTAAAGAGTAACAATAAATAAGGAAGTAAAATTGTGGGCTTTGTGTAAATTAAGACTTTCTAATAAGAAAGAAACATCAATAATCAGTAGTGGGGTCAAAAATGACCACATGACCTTATCTGTATAAATGTCTTGTAATTTTTTGTCCTTCTAAAATTTGCATGCAAACTCAATTGGAATACGTAGAGACAACCTATGCAATAATTCTCGTGAAAATTCACGGTAGCCATTTCAGTTTTTAATATCGAACCATGGTTTGAAAATGCACTCTGGGGTCATTTTTGACCCCACGCCCGACGAAGGGTTAAGAACTTTTCTTGGAGATAGTCCCCGGCGCGGCCGCCATCCGCCGCCGCCGCTAAGCCCTCAAGTCGAAACCAGTCGCTAAGCCATCGACTGCTAGTGACTTCGTTCACTTAATATTTTACTTGTTGTTTTAATCGCGGTTTCCAAGTTTCGATCTGACGAAGACATCAGCAGCAGGACATGAGGACCACTTACAATACAATACAATATTCGTTCGTTGAGGAAACAAACTGACATGCTACAACTTGGTACATTATAAAAGAAAGAGTTTGCTCTATTAGGAAGAGTTCTTATAGAGAATACGGGGATATAGTTGTTGTCTTTTTTGGTAAAGTGAATTTATGTCTTCTATTACAAAGATGGTGCAATATAATGTAATAGAAGAAGGGGGATTAAGCAGGGTGAGAATTGTCGGGGACTTGGGGTTAACCCCCTAGCCCTTCTTGGGACCCCACAGTTATGTCTTAATTGCACACCTTACGGGAGTCGTTTCCAACCCTCTCGGTTGTGTTGGTATGATTTAGCATTATTTGATTCTGAATCTCTGACAAAGTGAAGAAAGTTCCCTGGTGTATCATGCATGCATTTTTTTTTCTCAACAAAGGAAATGATTTTGATTCGAGTTTGACTTGCAAAACTGCTAGCGTTGAAATCAGCTGCTTTCAAATTTCGCTGACATCAGTTTGCAAAATACGAATAAACTATTCAACTCCACGTGGATCAAAGTCTAACCCACCCCAGTGGGAGTACATGATTCCTCTGCTACTGCCTGAAAGAGACATGCATCAGCAGTTTCGACCATCTGGTTGGCCATAAGATCGGGTAGGTCTTACTGCTATAAATCCTGCTCGCGACATTCTATTTACGAAGCGCTCAATTTCAAGAATTCACAGTAACATTAGTTTTCACAGTCATCGGTCTGTCCCCTGTCAGCGTTCCCCCTATTGAACCTGTATAGAGACCCTAATTATGGGTTCCATCTAGTGCCCACGTAATTGATTTCACGGCCAGTACAGTATGCGGTAAAATGCATTATATTGTAAGGTAATGACTAATGAGGTATGGTCAATAGAAATACCTTATTACCTGAGACGTCGATAGCAAGTCGCTATATCAGTTGATTACTCATCAAGTCAGTCGGTAACTCCTTAGCGACTGACTCCTGGTACTACTTAGAGAGAGAGAGATTGAGAGACAGAGAGAGAGAATGTGGGAGAGAGAGAATGTGAGAGAGAATGTGAGAGAATGTGTGTGGGAGAGAGAGAGAGAGAGAGAGAGAGAGAGAAAGAGAGAGAGAGAGAGAGAGAGAGAGAGAGAGAGAGAGAGAGAGAGAGAGAGAGAGAGAGAGAGAGAGAGAGAGAGAGAGAGAGAGAGAGAGAGAGAGAGAGAGAGAGAGAGAGAGAGAGAGAGAGAGAGAGAGAGAGAGAGAGGTCAGCTGTTTGATTGTGCAAGACATTTGCAACATTTGCTTCGCCCGCATTAGCCGAATTCACTCGGCAGTCAGGCGGACATTCGAAATTATATTATTTGACTGAAATTTTGTTTCGTTTGCATGTGTGGGGTCCGTGTTCGGCCGAACATTTTGAACATACCTTAATCCGCTTCTGTTTTGTCCTATATGAGATTTAACAGTTGTCACTAGTCTTGTCAGGGCGCACTAAACAGGATCAGTATTTAACCTATTTATACACGAGCTTTGATTTCTAACTGACCTCTAATACATGTAGGCTAACTCTAGTATTTTCGACGTTCATTCATTCATTCATTTCGAAAATTTAATATAGCGCCCCCTCAAGTTACCTACTCAGAAGCGCTCCCAGCCCAACCACGGCAAAATAAACTGGATTTAAGTAATTTATTAAATATAAGCGAACTATTCTTAGGCAAGAGGCGTATCTGCAATGGGAGTTGATTCCAGATGGAGGGGCCTACCACAGAGAAAGCACGACGCTGCCTAGTTGCGGTGGTATAAGAGTTAGTTATTGGCCCTAAAGTTTCTTTTCCGAATACCAAACTTGATCATATGCAAACTTGGCATTGTTTTCCAAAAAATAATATTGAACTTATTCGTTCAGATTAGGCATACCTCTTTTGTGAACTGTATGCTTCTGGCGTGCACGATTACTTTCCTTGTCGATTCGCTTTTGTTTTTCTGCACAGGCGCCCATATTGCTCGTTAACAGAAATTAATCTGAGGTCTTTATTTTTGATGCTATTTGCCTAATTTAACGATGATGGTTCACATAGCAAACGCTGATCTCTTAGGACCGCTAAGTGTAATAAGAGAAATGGAAACGGATGTAACACAGGGGATTTTTTAGCATGTTAACTGGCAAAGAAATTCCCCATCAATTATATGGCCAGCCACAGATTATGACAGGCCTATACAAATATATGCGCCGGATCCACAGCCATTGATTCTAATAGGCTTTTGTATACCCATAGCCGGCCAGGCACATATTCAAATAGGCTTGCATGCGCCGGAACGACAGCCTCAGATGTCTCCCTGATGCCCCCCTAAGTGTCTACTGATTTGTGTCTTATGTTCCATTGGAAATCCCCCGATTCCCCTAATGTCCCCCCTAATGTCCCCCAGGATATCACCCGTATGTCCCCTTGATGTCCCATAGATGCCCCCATAATGTCCCCATGGATGTCCCCCTAATGTCCCCACTGATGTCCTCCTGGAGTGTCCATCTGATTTCCCCTCTGATACCCCCTGGAAGTCCCATGATGTCCCCCTTGATGTCTCCTCTGATGTCCTCTGATGTAAATAGGTCAGTAGGTAGGTAGGCAAGTTAGTAAGACAATAGATACTTAGGTTGGGCAGTTAGTCACAAAGTAATCAAGTAGATATGTAGAAAGGCAGGTAAGTAGAAAGACAGGTAAGTAAACAAGTAAGTGAATAGTTCGGTTAATAAGTAAGTAGCAGCTGTACCATGAAGTTCAAGTTTTGAAATAAATTAAACTGTGCACTGCACAGTGTAATACAGAATGTAACAGTTGGTTCCAAACAAAATTACCAATTTAAAGCAGTCAGAAATTATAAAGGATGTGTCTATTTCCTAATCTTTAAAAATATTTATGCCACTTGGCCCATTATTAACCACAAATGTCCTTTCATTTTGTGTCACTGTCACAAAAAGAATTGGCGGATGGGGGCACCATCCAGACCTTCATATCGTGACAGGTCTCGTGCCAGTCCGACCTTTAGACGGTCGAGTTACTGCCTTCTACCATGTCTTCTAGGAGCTGCGAACAGAAACAAAATCGTAGAGTAATTTAGAAACAGCCAATTTGCAATCAAACAATAGCATAATAAGCAATTCATTATACTGATGGACCAATAAACTGGTGGTTATTGTTATGGTTATACAGCCAATTTAGAATCAAGTACTAGAGTAGTTTGCTAAAAATCCTACTGCAGGGGCTATGAAAGCTGAAACATTATTCAAAGCAGTCCTCATCCAAATATACATACATACATATAAATATACATTCTGGTTGAGTCATTACAAAAGAACCGATGCATCAACATAAAAGGACAAAAAGGAAGCAACAGCAAAAAAGAAGTGAATCCATCAACCTACAACAATACCAGTTTCAAGCTATTGCATTAACACAGTGCAGCGGGCAACGCTATGTCTATCTGTCTTTCCTTAATGCTGTATGTGGGTCTATATGTTTTTCTGTGTCTGTATATCTTATTGTTCATCCGTCAGTCTGCCCATCTGTCTGTCTTCCTATTACCCTCGACATATTTCAGATATAATATATATATGTGACTCCGAGTGATAAATGAATATCTGTAATTGCATTAAGTGACTGGTCGACTTACCTCTGTCTCTAACTATATAACGGACTTTGAACCCTCTAGCGCTAACGTACGAATCACTTCGGAAGTTCAGCACCACAGCTGCGCACCTGCGAAATGTGAAATTTAGTGGCTTCTTTTTCACTCCACAGTATTTTCTGCTCGAAGAAATAATCGAGGTAGCAGATCGATCCGATGAACAGCTTACCTAAGCAGAAATGTTTCTTACAACGAACTACTAATTTTCGAATGAATGAATGCAAATCGATGATAACACGAACAAACTCACTGAATTTTTAATGAGAATGATTGATTAATAACTGAATGATTGAATACGCAATTGACTTAATATTGGATAGATTGAATTCTGGATTAATTAAATTATTAAATGAATGGTTTAATCACTAACTCACTGATTGACCAATCGGTCGATTGATTGATTGATTGATTGATGAATACCGGCATTAAGCTTCAATCAAATGTGCAAAAACACTATATATGCTTTAATCTGTAATCTATACCACATTGCCGTGATGCGTTTACATGCGTAGCTATAAACTACTTACGGTCAGCCAGTCATGAGCACAACTGTCGATTGAAGCCGTGCTGGATGTTCCTTCGAGGTCGAATAACAGGAAAGATAGTTTAGTGACTTTCTTCTGACCACCGGTGATAAAATACATGCAGTCTAGATTCTGTGGATAGGACATAGGGAACTGTGGTGAGGTGATGAATCCATTTGGTCCACTGAAGGACGTATTACCACATTCCGGATCTGACTCAGCAAGAACAGACATCGACTGATCACTAACTTCCTTTTAGAGAAACTTAAATCCCCTAGATGCGTACACCTACATTGATTATATGCATACGGTGAAAGTGTAATGTAAGCTATAACTTCAATAACGCCTGTGTTCTATGCATAGGCATCAGCCGATGGCGCACCAGCACCAAACAGGTTAATATCAGAAGATCAGTTCGTAAGACTTCGATGCAGTTTAAAGACATCGCTTCAAGGCAAACGATTTTCTTTTATTATCTTACTTGGTTATTTATAAAGCGCCGCTGGCAGTATAGACTATTCACAGGCGTTCCCAGCGTAAGAGCCACGAGGGAAAAGGAGATCTTCAGCAGTGATGGGAAAATACTTTTAAAAAGTATTTTGAGTACAAGCATAAATATTTCATCACAAGATATTTAAAATACAAGTAAAAATACATTTTCATACAAGTATTTTAAATACAAGTTAAAAATACTTGTTTGGGAAAGGTATCTTAAATATTAAGTACAAAATGCTTCGAGACAAAGTTTTGAGCATTGGCCAAGTACTTCTTTTCAGACGTTGTCGTTATCAGATTTAATGCCTGACTTGTACTGTAACAGCGCATGTGCTTTGGCAACAATAAGTCATTGGTATTATCCGGGAAGAGTATGCAGCCTTGATCCTATTTTGTTACTTTTCTCGTTTGCTGAAAATTTTGTTAACATTTTACAGTTTGGTTCTAATGTATCTAATAGAGAATTTATTTTCAATCTGATTTTATAGTCAGTGTTCTATCATTCCATCATTTTTAAGATGTTATATGACAAAACGAAGGTAACTCAGATGGGATCAAGGGAGCAGTTTGGTTCTAATAAAGAATTTTAATTTCAATCTGATTTTATATTCAGTTTTCTATCATTCCACCAGACTGATGGGGATTACGAAGTGAATTTGAAGAGAGGTAATGGTTTAGCCGAGCAAGGACCATTCTTTCAGTTAATTTAGCTAGAAAGTAGAGATTGGAGATGGGACGGTAGTTAGATAGTGTTTCCTTATCAAGATTTTCTTTTTCGAGAGGGGAGTGACTAAAGGGTGCATAAAGGCCATTGGAAAGTCGCCGGAAGAGAGTGAGAGATTGATAATTTTTTCCTAGCTTCAAAGTCGCTTATATTTCCACCTCCTCGAAGACCGTTTGAACACTTTAACGACTAGAATGTACTAAAATTGACTGGGAAACCCATGAGCTCGTCGTTGAAGTGTTAAAGTGATAAAACGCAAAAAGTCTTTGTGTATACTTGCAATCTTTGGTTTGCACATTGCCTTTTGAACCACTGGTCGTTTAATCCACTTTCGATAGAGGTGTAAATGTAAGCGACTGTAATCAGAACAGTTTATTTAGGATTTCTTTTATTATTTTAGCTCAAATTTCGTTTAAAATTCATAATTCATACGAAATTACCAAACTGCTTCTTACCAGAGTTATCATCCGTAGAGTTTGAATTTTCTGCGAAAACAAACAGATATAAAATAAGTCACCTTCAGATCGATGATATTGTGAAGGTTCGGCCCTTCACAATTTCGGTTGGTTTCTTATAGCGACACGTTTTGAAACGCGCCCGATCGGCCTATTTTTTTAATTTTTAGACGTCCAATCACGGGCCAGCGAACTAGGAAACCTTATCGGATTGGCTAAAATTCGGTTGATGTTGGCTGCCGAACTAAGGCACGCTGGCTCTCTTGTTTGTGTTCTTTCTAGATGCTAGGACGCATCTCTGTTTGTGTTGCCAAAACTGCTTCAAAATAATTGTTTGATGACAATTAAATGTCAGTTACGGTTGGTAAGGTCGAAAAGGACCGTTAGATCTTGTTGACTGATTTTACAAGATGATATCCTTTTCGTACAGTGAAATTTAGATGATTGTCAGACTAGTTGCGAAGCCCGCTAATGGTAACCGGTCAAAAGACCCGGATGTAGTTAGTTTAGCTTAGCTTCGTTGTTCTATAGTCGATAAAGTTGGGTAAGGTGGCACGGAGAAGTTTAGCCTGGAACCACTGTGAGCATTGATTTGATACCCTGACGCCGTTAAGGTGGTAAGAGTTAATTTGCATAGGGTACGTTTAAGTGGTGGTAATTGACGGGCTGATGGTGCCATTGTAATCTGTTGCTTGCTGAACTGTGTTTGTGATTGTCTGTATTTGGTGCACAACTGTGGCATTGGCTACTTACCTGTAATTAAACACAAGTTTGTTATAGAACACAGAGTTCGAGTATTTGTTCACCTTAGACTTGAATAAAGGTGAGGCTGAGGTAATGTTCAGGTTAGAAGATAAGAATAGAGAGCAAGAGGAAGATATGGAGGAGAGAGAAGGTTCCCCGTTGTCTGATTCTCCGATCAATACTCTCGATGTTTCTACTGAACTGATTCGTGAATTGAGAATGCTGAGGGCTGAGAGGAATAATTTGGCCGCTGAGCTTTCAGCTATAAAACGCACCCAAGGGGCAGGTTGGGCCACAATGAACCCTGATTCATCCGAGGGATGGGTTACTCTCCATTCGAGGGTCGTGGACATGCCTAATAGAAATACCACAAGTCCGTCATCCTGGGTACCATGGTCTAGTGGTGAAGAAGTTATAAGAATGTCCAATCGATCAGGTGATCAGCCTGCCTTGGAGCTAGAGATGGGGTTATCGGCCGATAATAACCCTACTGATCGGGATATAGTGGCCCAAGCCCTACTGGGGTTAGCAGCAGCCCGAGGGGAGGGCACTGAGCGGTCGGTGCTGGAAGAAGGGTGCTCCATAGGCTTAGGTCCTGATGTGATGAAGGTGTATGAAGGCCCAACCTTAGTAGCTGGTCCCGGCGAGGGGGGTGAGTTACAATCAGGGTGAGAATTGTCGGGGGGTTGGGGGGTTTAACCCCCCAGTCTTTCTTAGAACCCCATAGTAAACTCTCTTCATTGCATACCCAAGCTCCACGTAAATCAGTGTATAACCCCCCCCCCCAGTCTTTTTCCTACAATTCTCATACTGGTTACAATATGTCTCCATGTATCCATATTTTTCACATTTTGTTTGCGCGTTATAACTGAACGTTCCGAGAATAAATAAATTTATGGACGGCCCCTATTGGGTCTACACGCTACAGTTTCAAAGACATTATGTCTGAAATTCCATGGAAATCAGTGTTCCTTTTGATCAAGGAAACTCAGTTACATGTAATTCAATCAAACAATAAATCGAAGTTTAGGCCTATATGACGCTCCTAAAAGATCCCTACTCAGAGGAGCTCCCAACCCAAGCCAAGCGGGACAAGTAGTCTTAAGCAGCGAGTGTAACTGAGAAGAGGCAGTGTTAGGAGGTTGCTGCATTGCCCAAGGTAGCTAGTTCCATATTGTCAGACAAACTACAGAGAAACAAACTCCGCTGCATTGTAGCGGATAATGAAAATGGGACCAACAAGGCACCATTGGCAGAAGAGCTCAACGCGTGGCGGCCAGTGCAGGAGGACATAGGGCAGCAGAGTTCACGTAGGTAAGAGGGAGCCGAGCCCGAGAGGCACCTCCACACCAAACAGGTTGCTCTGAGAATCGACCGGTGTTGACAAGTCGAGACGCAAACACACTGAATTGACCCGCGGTAAATCTGAAAGCTCTGATCTGATTGGCTTTTCATAATTTTATTTCTCCCGACAATTTTCGAAATGATGGGTTAGGCCTACTAGTGGCTCCATTACCGACGACTAAACAAAAATTTTAAAGTTTTCTGCCAGAAACAGCCTAAAGTCAACCCGCCATGTCTAGATTTCGTGTATATGAAGCCAATTTCTCGAGTGACGCGTCTCTTCCGAGCGTGGTTGTTGAAGAATGAAAAGGATAGCCTTTATTTTCGGAACGAAAATATTTTAAAAGTTGAACCAATTTGTCAAGTTTTAATATGAAAATTTTGTAAAGTTTGAACAAAATTTTAAGCTGGTGTAGATGGTCGCCTACAAACTTTACATAAAATTTTCCGTGTCAAAATTCTCAAAAAAAACTTTATCATGCATGTACAAAAAGAACACTCTCAAAATTATGATTTTTTTAATGAAAATCCATGACTAATGGTTACTCGCCTGATCTAAAACGGCATTTCAGTTCCGATATTCTAATGACACGAATAATTAGGCCTATTGCATGAAATATTAATGAAAATCACTAACTAACCGACGACAGCGTATTCTAACATAAATCCTTTGTTGTTGTTGTTGAACGAGTCTGAAACGAATTCTAGCACCAGCGATGGACAGTCGACAAATCGCAGTGAAGTCGTCCCATGTATATAGCCATAGTATTTCTTGTAATAGTTCGGGTTCGCTGTCGTTGTTTCGTCACATGTGATCTATATATGTATCATGTTAACAGATGACAACCAGATTTATATATATATATATATATATATATATATATATATATATATATATATACTGCTGTGCTATAGTCTAGTGGAAACCCTACCAGCTGCCCGCATGCAACCTATAAAGGACCCATAATCCCATAGCGCCTACAGGACCTATATAAAGTCCTAATTGGTCCCATCTAATACCTATAGAAAGGGTGGCAGAGTGGCGCGCTGTACGGTAAACACCCAGGGCAAGGTTCAATACCCGATAGAATAAAAAAATGATGAGGATGACGACGACGACGAGGATAATGATGATGATGAAGATGCTGATGATGATGACGATAATGATTTGGATTGAGCTACCGCCGAACCTACTGTAACGATTTTCAATGTTACCTTCCCTTGCCTTGTGCATGAGCTTGATTCCCACCAATATTCGCTCCTCGACCTGTGAGTTTGGGCATAGCTGCTTAGGCAGATCCTGCGATTTTAATCCTATTGGAGCATTTCAAACTGAACAAATCTCTACAGAATAACTCCAGTAGTCGTATTATTCACCCAGCTGCATAAAGTTCGAGTGTTTGAGACAGAATTACCAGCACTGTCGTTGTCAGCTGCGGCTGTGTCTACAGTTTAATTAACTGTGTTAAGAATTTAAGCTAGTACATAAATGACATTATGAAGAACAATTGATTATATATTTTACCACAAAGTGCTTGCCAGTCTGGGTAGTAGTCCGCCGAATTCGGCGTCTCCAAGTGGAACTCTGCAAATTTGAGTAGAATAGAACTGTTGCGACCAGCAAGGATGGAATATGTGCAGCGCATGTTGTTTGGATACAAAAAGGGGTATTTCGGAGATGTAACGACACCGTTCGGATCAGAGAACAAAGTGCTTCCACAGTCTCCTATGTCTGCGCAGTCATCAACATGATATAAGATGCCTCAGATAATGATAGGCTGGTTATATGTTTCACATCTAAGCGATACGAATCAACTGAATTCTTGTGCTTTGTTATACGAGTTCTAAAAATATAAATTACCAATTACCAAGTCTAAGTCACTTCAGTTTTACTCCGCTTAGCAAATTAAATTTAGGCTAGACGCCATGCAAGTTTATGCCAAGAATTAAGAAAATTTTTCTTCAACGTTTTTCAGGTAGGCCCTATTAAAATTCAGATTTTCTCAGAAAGCGACTGAGGAATGAAAAGCGAGTCTACAATCACTACCAGAAGTGTTAATTACCATAGTTTGAAGTAAAAAAAATTAGAAAGATATGCGTATGTGCTTTATTCGGTCTTTGTACAATCTTTGGAAGTTGAACAGAAACAAAGACAAGCTATTCCTTTGAATGACTATCCAATGCTCAGAACCGAGAAATGGGATGGTAAAGTAGTAAGTCCTTCTGTGAGTTTTCAAAAGGCGCAACATAAAGAGCCATATGTGCCTATAATTACAGAGATAAATTAATGAAGGTCATAGACAGGACGTATAGAATTTAAACTGGTCTTGAAACATTTCTTTTGGACGTTTGGAACGATCTCCCTCTTGAGATTCGCTACCTTCCTAGGGATCTCTCTGGTTCCTTCTACGGTCGTCTTAAGACATTTCTTTTTGATCGGGCCTGGGTTGGGAGTGCCTCTGAGTAGATTCCTTGAAGGGGCACTGTATAAATCTTATAGATAGAAGATAGATAGATAGATAGATAGATAGATAGATAGATAGATAGATAGATAGATAGATAGATAGATAGATAGATAGATAGATAGATAGATAGATAGATAGATAGATAGATAGATAGATAGATAGATATATATATAGATAGATAGATAGATAGATAGATAGATAGATAGATAGATAGATAGATAGATAGATAGATAGATAGATAGATTGATTGACTGTACTTAGGTTCACGGGAATTTCTGAAAGAGTTAATTTTCGTTTAGCGTGTTGATCTGTAAAGGCACAAGTGGAGAGTTAAAAGAAGGCCAGTATGACAGATTCAAGACTTTTGTCCCAATAGCGCCGGAAGAGAACATGGCCACTTGCCTGCTGATGTTGTTCTGTACTGAAGTTGAAATCGTCCAGTTTCGACTGAAGAGTCAGTGAGAAAGTGCAATTTCACAGAATCACAACTGGAAAAGTTCATTACCCACGCGGTTGTTTTTTCACCGCAGTATTTTATATTGTGATGAGAATGTCCAGAGGTATAACCTTTCGTCAAACAGCTTAGCTATGAACGTAGAACAGACATGAAACTGATAGAGCACGATTATCAGGTCTCTCGCCAGTGGCGGCGATCTTGTCTGAGAGGTGGGGGGGGGGCAAAGTCGGCCACGATCTCGTCGACGAGCGTTTTCGGGAAAACCTTGCTCCACAAAAATTTTTTCTGCCACTTTATCTCCGAAAAATTTCCATGTCATCTCCGAAAAAAGTAGATGACCTTTTTTTAGTCCTTCACCTGTTTTTACAACTTTTTCTTACACTTTTAAATTTCGATTTTTACCTTGTCTGGTCAAAAAGTCTCCGAAAACGCTGCGATAACCCTCACGCGCAATTACATTTCTCAGCCTTTTTTGGTGTTTCTTCAAAAGGTGGGGGGACAAATGCATGAAATGCATGGAGTGTCCCCCCACTCTTAAAGGTGGGGGGACATGTCCCCCCCTAGATCGCCGCCCATGTCTCTCGCTAACTGAAGTTTTATTACACACTCTACACTTCTCACATTTGCAAACATACAACTTAAAGCTCTATTTGCTCCAATCAACTTATCATCCCGTAAACTTTTCTGTCTCTGATCGTTTGATCCTTATTTGTAGGAAACTTACTGGGTCTATTAGCAGCGCTGTCTTCTATTCTAGGTTAGTCCTTATCTCCGTCGACACTTGTGTTGCAGCAGCTCTCGATTGTAAGATTTAAATGTTTAAAAGGTATTGTGCATGTCGTGTACAATGTTTAGTCGATACGCTTGCGATTTCAGCTTCTGAAAGGGTTTGATAGTTGAGGTTATATGTGGGTGTTTGGGAGTTTGGGTGCATCCACGAGCAAAATCTTTCTTTATTGTCCGGAAACATTTTATTTTAGTTAAGTCAATGGCAAATGTAGTTCAATTCATTGCCACACCTAAACACAATTTAAATCGCTTTAATCTTGGCATGTCAGTTATTGCAATTTTACCTTCGGTTGCCCATTTTTCTTAACTTACAATCATTACCAGATGTAACCTCCCCATATTTTACCTTACTTTTTCTTCTGACCTCAGGATTAGACATGTCCACCCTAAACTCACCTCGACATATCTAACCATTTCCTGAGCAAAGTCAGTAACAGTACCATCAATCGTTCACCCGAACAAATATCAGACTATTTTCTATTAAATGTGCTGTCCCATCCTTATGAAACAGCTTGCCTACGGATATGTCCATTTTTCTCATTTTGCACCATCACATTTTGCACCATCACATCACTGTATGGTACCTTACTTTACCATATCTTACCGTATCTTCCAGTACCTTACCTTGACATGTCTAACCCTTTCCTCATCCATCTGATATGGATATAAACTTACATCAAATATACCCATAAATAAATGCAATTGTTCAGCAAGCAGCACCAGCTATGCCTGCTTGTCTTACATACGGAATTGCTGAAAACAACTAACCTCTATCCAGTCGACATAGCATCTGTCCATATGTGGATCATTCGATATTCCTTCTAGGTTGAATGAAAGGAAAAAGAGTCCAAACGTTCTCGGTCGATCGACATCGATAGAGTAGACACAGTCTAAGCTCTTCGGATATGACAGAGGGAATCGCGGTGAGGTTATGGATCCAGCTGGACCAGTGAAAGACGTATTACCACAACCAACTGGAACATCTGAAATAGCAAACAGCTGCTAAGTTCTTTACACTACCGTCATCTCATCTTCTAATGCTAGAATTCAACATAATTCTCTAAAGCCTTTTTGGAATGAGCACCTTGATGACCTTTAAAGAAAAGTCCATGTTTTGGTGTATGGTGTGGAAGGATGCAGGTCGGCCAAAATCAGGCGAAGTATATCGTATAAAAACATATTGTTCTCTCAAATATAAAATTGGTATTAAACAGGCGGCATACGAATTCGAAAACAAGTTTTATGATTAGTTGTACGAGCACTTTCTGAGTCAGGAGCCAAATTAGTTTTGGAAACGCTGGAATCGAAAGTTTCATCGGTCCAGGGCTTCGAATGTCACTGGCACCGTAAACGTTGTGCACGATGATGATGGTATTGCAAGCGAGTTTGGTAAATACTTTGCTTCTGTGTATCACACCTCTGATATTGACAATGAAGCTGTTACTAATTTTAATGCCTTGCACAGCAAATCTAAACTAGAGTTTATCGCATAAATACTAGTGTTGAATGCATAATTAATGTCGTCAGCAGCTTTCGCCTTAACGGTTTTGATCAGCTGTTCGTTCTGACCAATGAGGTGAGTCCACATCTTCTGCTGTCCTTTGCGTAGATATGGTGAACCCCTCTATCTAATATTAATTAAACTCTACAATGCTGGCTTAGCTTGCTGGCATTTCACTTGATTACATTTATGTAGCTCTACTATCCTACATTATATAATCTAAATGTATTTTCCTCTACACTATAACATCTTGCATCATGTTGTGTAACTGAGAATTAATTGTGCGGCTTGGGAGATCATGACAATGGTAATGGATGGATGGATGGACAGATGGATGGATGGGTGGATGGATGGATGGACGGACGGGTGGATGAATGAATGGATAGGGTTGATGGGAGAATAGATGAATGGACGGACGGACGGGTGATTGGATGAATGGATGTATGGGTGGATGAAAAGAAGTGTAACAGAGTGGAAAATGCACCGCAGAACTGCAAGAGACAACAGAGCAACAGGAGCGGTTATCCACGCAGTTATGATGGGTGAATTTAGGAATGGATTAGCCGAATTCCAGCAGGTCAGCACAAACTGCATTCGCCAAGTCTTAGCACAGGGTAGAGAGAACATAATTCTTTACAATTAAATAAACACAGATCACTTGATGATTGGTGCAGAATCTGAGCAGTTAGTGAAGCATCAGCCAGGACTGGCGAGACAGGACAGAACGTCCAGAAGTCTGTCTGAATGCACATTGGTTGCTAATGCGAGAATTATCATACTGGATGAGATGGTCAGACAACAACGAGAAAGAATAAATTAAGCAGCCGGAGCAGAGAGTAGACTGGGTAACAAAAATAGGATTGGCATAGTGAGGAATTCGCATGATTGGAAAACGTGAGGGCGTGACTGGTCTGGTTGACTAGGAGGAAGTAAAGGGAACGAAGGGTTTTATCAGCCGAAAAGTCCAGCAGGACGGATAGGGAGCTGGGGGGAGGAAACCGAACAGACGGGATCGCAGCAGAATTGACTAACAAAAGATGGAAGAGAAAGAGAAGAACTTATGATCAGACAATCAACTTTTATGTTAAGTAATCATACTATTATTTTATGTACTGTTATCAATGTTATTAAACTGTTTCCTATAATTGTCCGCACCTTTTTTCAAACAGATTTATTTAACCCAATTTTAACTTTGTTACAGATTGATGAGTGGTTGGATGAATGGACAGGGCCTACGCGGTGCCTGGATGCCATGAATGCCGTTAGTGGGTGGATGGAGCGATGGATGGATGGACAAACTTTGCCGAAGAAAGAAAATTGGACACTAACCTCCAGACGTTATCGTATACCGGATTTGAAATCCTTGATAGTTTTGAGAAGCGTCACTGACGAAGTTTACTGTCACCGAATCACAATTCGAATAGCTTAGTGTTATCCGCCTTGGTTGTATTCCGCAGTGTTTTCTGTTCCGATGAGGGTTTGCCGGCACAGAGCCGTCAGATAAACAGCTTACCTGTGTAAACAAAGCATAAATTTAAAAGCCAGAGCCTGAATTTGCAACTAAGACCTTATTTGCTGTTTTAATTAACCGGCGGATTGATTAACTCGGTGGATGACTAGTGAAGTCTGTGGAAGGGTCGTTGTGATTAGGTTTGGTTGATTCTGCACCAACCTTTCGATTCATTTTCTCGAGATTCGGTGTGTCAACGATTAACTGATTTAATACGACCAGGAAGTGCTCTTGTATGACCACGTCTGCGTTGAATGTGTACTGGAATATATTTCGTTCTTCAAAGCATGCAAAAAATCAATTCACAGTAATAACTGACATAAAAAACTAACCGTTAGAAAATCGTGTCTGCAATTATAGTCCATCCCTGAATGATCCCATGTTCCTTGTATCTGGAATGAAGCAGGGTGATTCTTGTTAACGATCATGGAAAAGAAAATGTTCGTTATCGAAAATAAAATGATTTTGTTAACGATAACTATGACTGTAACTAAAAATATCATTAACTATAATAGGGGAGAGGAGGACAAAACGCCCCCACCCTGTCTCCCCTGTGCTGGATAATGACAGCTTGACTGTTCTGGGGTCCATTAGTTGTACCCTATTGAGATAATTGTCAGTCATTTGTATTTTTGATGGTGTGCTTAATTTTTATTCAAAAAAATTGTTTTTTCGTGTTTCCTTGTAAGGGTTTGCTGCCAATTCCTTATCATTAGAAGGTGCAAAACGTCAAGCAAAGCCAAAAGTACAAATATAGTTTCAAAGTATACGGTATACTAGAAGAGTGCCTCTCTTCAGTGCATGCATGGTTCTGGCTCAATGGTCTTGCTATAAACCCAGATGACTCTGAGGCAATCATGTTTGACTCACTGCGCTCTTTCCCTTCTCATTCTAGCGTTGACCTTGCTGGCACTGCTGTTCCAATATCAAAAACTGTTGAAACAATGGCGGTCACTTTGGACAGTAATCTCACATTCCAATCCCACTTAACAAACCTTTGCAAATCTTGTTTCTATCATATCAAGGCAATACGTCACATAAGGTCTGCTCTTACCAAAGACATGTCATAGACCATAGCCTGTTCTCTTGTCTGCACTCGCTTCGATTATGCCAACACTGTGTTTGAAGGCATGCCTAATCTTCAAGTCAACAGGCTTCATCGCATCCAAAATACTCTAGCTCTCGTGGTGTTGCGTGCACCTTCTCGTTCAAACTCTTTACCTGGCGACTGACTAAGCGCGCCTCAGATTCGCATTTCTGTGTGACTTTGCGCGCGTTAGAATGTTCGTAATAAATAATAAATAATAAATAAATATCGAATTATTATGCGCAGTAAATAGGGCTTTTATATGACGTTTTTTGTATAATATAGGCAATCTCACTGGGTAATACCAAGTGGGACAAAACGCCCCCTAGAGGGGGCGTTTTGCCCCACAATCGGAACGTTTGCCAGCAGTAGGCCTAGCATTAAGTTATTTAGCTCTCTATAGGTGCTCAATATCTATCAATATCACATTATTTTTGCTTATTCAGTTGCTTATTCAAGTGTTGATGGCGATTCACTTTAAGCGACCATCAACTGAAGCTTTAGGTATTATTATAGCGATGATATAGATAACATAAATGATGATATAGATGACATAAATGATGATATAGATGAGATAAATGATATAGATGACATAAATGATTATATAGATGACATAAATGATATAGATAACACAAATGATGATATAGATGACATAAATGATGAAATAGATGACATAAGTGATGATATAGATTAAATAAAAAATTTTTTTAGACAATTTCAGCTTCTTTTGCATTTCAATTAGAGTCATAGAAATTTTCTTGGGGGAGATTTTTTAATACTTAGACTTTTTGAGGGGTTCCTTGAATGTTTGACAGTTGTTGAAAAGTGGGAGGGTATCAAAACTACCTAAAATCTGTTGACATAAATAATCGATGAACTCATAGGGACCAGGCGGAGCGCCATTGGGAGCCAGATGTAACTAGGTGCTAACCAAAATTAACTAAAATAAAAAATCCAGTAACTATAACTATGACTAAGAAATAATACTAGCTATAACTTTAACTGTAACTAAAATGAAAAATCATTAACTATAACTGTAACTGCATCCAAAATAAAATCTGTGAGGAGAATTACACTGAATGAAAGGAAATCAAGTGAAACTGTTTTCGTTCGATCGACATCGATAGAGTACACGCAGTCTACACCGTTTGGATAGGAGAGAGGGAATCTGGGAGATGCTATGATTCCAGTTGGACCAGTGAAAGATGTAGAGCCACACTTTTCGCCTGGAAAATATAACATAATACGTAGAAAGTAATCTGCTGATCAGCGACTCAGCTCTTTAAACTCCTACCATCGTATGATCGTTAACACCAATACACGAAATAATATCAACAACTTCCATGAGTTTTATTCCAAATGTCAGCACAAACTCAGATTGAAGAGATACTGTTTCAGTCCATCAGAAATTGTAACGAAAAGCATGATGCTTTTGTTATAGAATGTCTAATTCCAATGAACTCCTGTATACAGCTACTGTTCTATATATGGGTAGAAAGTCAGCAAATCTGAGTTTGGTCCAGAAGGTGGGGTTTCTATAGATCCATATTAACAAGTGTTCTGTCCATGCCATTACCCGACGTCTTATTCGTCACCAGGTAATAATAGGCCTATGTCAGCATATTAATTCCTTTCGGCTTTTACAACTTGCTAATTGGAGCAAACTAAATAATTTTTGCGAACACTCATCGTCGAGTTGATATGCGGGTTGTCAGAGCTTTAACTTAGGGGTGAGTGAAAATTCAAACTCAAAGTCTTTATTGCAACCAAAAAAACATTAAAGTAACAAAGTTTTCAAATTAACAACACAAATGATTACGTGAAGAAATACAGATTTTCGATTATGTATAGGCCATACAGCATATTTAGTAATACTTGTTAGAGGTTGCAATGGGTGGCTCCAACAGGATGTAGTTCCGCTAGGCGGGGTCACCCAAACATCGTAATGCAATTTCTAAGTTCTGGCTGACTTTTCCTAATTAAGTTCAAACTCGCTTAACTAAATTCTAAACTAAATGGCTCAACGGCCGGGCCCCGGTGCACGTACATGCCCTATGATTGGATTGAAAATGTAAATGCTTCGGGATGTATTCAATACTCACCACAGTGGTTCACGAGAAATGACAGAAACGGATGCAATGTCCGGTTTAAATGTACCCTGAACGAGCCTCCGGAAGATTCGAGAATTCACGGTGGTTGACATAGAATTTCTTGGACCATTGCCGTACCCAAGAATATCACAGATCTAATTTTGGGCTTTTGCAACAGATAGATACAGAGAAACAGACAGAGTCAGAGACAGAGACAGAGTTAGAGACGGAGACAGAGAGACAGAGACAGATATATGGAGGGAGAGAGAGAGAGAGAGAGAGAGAGAGAGAGAGAGAGAGAGAGAGAGAGAGAGAGAAAATGAGAATCTACACTTGTTGGGAACTCTTCCATCTGGAGAAAATTCCAACCTACATCCCGCTGGGTACACTTGCCAATCGCAAGCCCTCCGTCTCTCTTTCCATCCTCTTCCATCCAACACTCTGTAACTCTCTCCCTCCTCCCTTCCTCTTTTTCTTTCTCCATCGCTCTGACTTTCCTCAGTTTTCTCTCTCTCTCTCTCTCTCTCTCTCTCTCTCTCTCTCTCTCTCTCTCTCTCTCTCTCTCTCTCTCTCTCTCTCTCTCTCTCTCTCTCTAAATTCCATCCACCATGTATGTTCCTTTGATCTCTCACTCTGCTTCTCACGTCTCTACGTTTTTCTTTCCAATTTCGTTGCACAGAAAAACTGTTAGGCCTATTTGCGAGATTGCCGTGACATTATACTTCACCATGCGCAGTTATAAAAATCCCTCGCATGGTGGGCATCACCTCTATTACTATTATGTTGGACAATGCTTCTTAATTTTTTAATTGGTGCATAGATTTTTAGAAGTAAATAACTCTAACCGTTTTGGGCTGATACGATTTGCTTCATCGCGCAAACGAAGAATATTGTCAGCTGAAACAGGGTCCGCTTCGTTGAGTTTGTTTTTGTCGCGACTTATACAACAGTTGTTGCCTTTTTTGTTTCTACTCAATATCGATTAACGATTTAGGTAACTCTTGCGGAAATTGCCGTTGCTGCAACGCAACAAATAAGACGCCTATCAGTAGTTTAAAAACTACTAAACTGCTTTTAGCAACACTTATCAACTACTTATTCCATCACGTATGATCTCTACATGAAAGAGTTTTGATGTGTAGACCTATTGCAGGGGTGGCGAACCTTTTTAAGGTGCGTGCCAAAATGCTGCTTAATCATTTTTAAAAATACCGTCGCGTGCCACTCGGAATTTTGCACAGTATGCAATTATTTTTCTCAAATAGGTTTTAGTTAACAACGCGTAAAAGTGAATTAAAGACGTAATATTAAAGATCGTTTTGAATGAAGTTAATTAAAATTAACACCTTCAACAAAGAAACTGTGGATTCATACAGGTATTTTGTATTTCCAAGTTTGAAGTTTTGGGGACACTCTGAATTCCGCGTGCCCTAATATTTTCAACGCGTGCCACTTTGGGCACGCGTGCCATAGGTTCGCCATCCCTGACCTATTGCATTGCAGGTCAACTCTCCCATGTACAGTCTCATCCAGAAGCAGAATTACAAATGTTCCAACTTACTCGACAACTGTAGGCTTGTGGATGAGTTACTGTTTACGTAAGCGAGTGTTATCAAGCTACACACGAGGGGCTTAAAGCAATTATCTTCTATAGATGGCCAATGGTAGTCGCAGGCCTACCAGCCGCTCGTCAGCTTAGTGGGGCAGTGCAATTAATTTCAGTCGGAACAAACGAAGGAGTCGGAGTGTTACTGTCCATAAAAGATAATAGTTGTATATCCTCAGAGGTAAATTAACTGCATGATCAGTTAATTAAAGATTTAATGATCTCACTGGAAAATTACTCATTCGTGTATAATTATACACTAAGTCTTGTAACGATAAATGTATGGATAATTACAGACAACATTGCATACATACAAAACAAACCAGTGCACAGCTGCCTAAGGCTAGATGTTGGACCAACCACATGAAACAATCTCCCATTGCATTTAAGTGCAATTGGTTTCGACTTTGTTCGGGGATCGTATTAAAACGATCTTTACAGATGGATATATTATATATTTATTTTCAAACATACACACTTAGGTACGTGCATGCAGATATAGGCCTACACACATTCATGCCTAAATGCACACTTACCGAAGTCGATCCTGTCTGTCTACAGATTTTTTACTTTTGACTTGGTTCCTGTACGCAAACTAAATGACTCTGCTACTGAAAAGCGTATGCGGTAGTAGATAACACCAAGAGGCAAACGACACAGGCACCATGTACTACTTAGAGTATACGGTAGTAGATAACACCAAGAGGCAAACGACACAGGCACCATGTACTACTTAGAGTCTTAGACGATCCCACCATTCCAGCACATGAATGTATGCAGCAATAGACCTTTGGCCCAAGCGTTCGACCTTAATACCCAGTGCTAATACCCAGTGCCTAATTGTGAATGTTGTTCAGCCTAAGTTGTTGAACTTTCGGCGAAGCTGAAAACAAACACCATCTGAAATTGGTTCCGCTTATAGACTGTAGTACACTCAGCTGACGATATCGTGTTTCCTCATACTAAGTAATAACTCTGCTACTGCAGAGCGTGGGTAGTAGCTGATAAAACCAGGAGCAAAACGACACAGGCAACACATTCCACTTAAAATAGGAAATAAAATCTAGTAATTTTCCAATTGCAACTATAAATCTACAGCTGCTGCTGCTGCTGCTGCTACTACTACTACTACTGTTATTGCTACTAATACAGAAAACAATACAAGCAACAGCAGTGATGGGCACTAAACTTTTTTTAGTTAAACTAAAACTATTTTCCAACTAAAAAAATTGTTTAATTAAAGTTGTTAACTGAATTTGGAAAATAGTTAACTAAACTAAAAATAAACTAAGAAAAGCATTTATACTTTTTCCAACTTTTACAACAAACATTTTCACAATAACAGCGGTTACGTGAACTGTAATATTGCAGAGCGTCAATGACAATTTTACCTTCAAACTATTGAATGTGTACTGTTCTAGCATACAGTTACAGGCGTACTTAGTAAGTAAGCGCCTTACTACAAACTGTATTATATGCAGAGGCAACCCCAGTGTTAATAAGTAAGTAAACGTCGTGTTGAGTTGTTGAAAGTGTTCAATGTTCATTGCGGAAAATAGTTGCGTATTGCTGATATTTTAAGGTAAACTTTTTAGTTAGCAAAACTAAAAAATTTTACTTAAACTTTGGTTTTAACTAAACTATTTTTTGTAGTTAAACTTCATGCTTAACTAAAAAAATTTAGTTAAACTAAAAGTTAGGGACTTTTAAGTTAACTATTGCCCATCACTGAGCAACAGCACAATAGAACAATGAGGAAAACTCTACCGTCGAAAGAAGAACATAAACATAGATATTAAACAAATAAATACAAAGAAAACTCAGAAATTACTGCTTTAAAATCAATCGGTCAATCAATATTCGACAAACCCAGATGACAATAACGCAGCAGATTGCAGAAGTACAATAATAATAGAATGGCTTTAATATGAGAATAATCGGTGTCAAGGATTGACCTGAGATGATGAGTTATGCCTTGGTAGTGACCAGAGTGCCGGGCCATTTAAAACATACCAGTAATTATTTCAAAATATAATACAAACTTGCGAAAAATAGTCAATATGCAGTATTACAATGTTCAAAGATATTACATAGCTATCTGTGTAGCCTTAAGGTGTTCCAAGAGATTACTCTTCCATACGTCTAGCCTGAAGCTTTCAATCGTACTATATATTTCGATGTTTAGCTTAACGCATTCAAGCTTCTAACATGTCTTTATATCTACCGTAAAAGCACTAAAGCGATGGCCGTTCCCACACCCCAGCCCCCCCCCCAAACTCTGCAAATGACTTACAACAACCAACATGTCGAAGTGATGGCAGTTTCTGGCTTGTTCGAGACCTGCGACGTTGCAAGAGAAGAATTCCCTTTCGCGACCGGTTGATTTGAATTCGTAGCTCGACCCAACGCTCTTCCGTTGTTCCACGTCCGTTCGTTGCGTAGTTTCTTGACCACGTTATCGGTTGACGCCCAAGACTCCGTTCCGTCACCAAAACGTCGGAGAAAACAAGACTTCCCTGGCGGAAGTCCAACAGCATCCGTTGGCGCTGTCAGTGTCGACCTCAGTTCCACTTCGACTATACGTTCGTCCGTAGAAAACGCCAGAGACCGTTGCGTCGTCACGCAATCGAAAAACATCTGCGACCATACGTCCGTCTGTAGTACACGTTTCGAACCCCGTTCCATCGTTCCCGTAGAATAATACGTCCACGACCTGCAGTTCAGTTGACTGGATTCGCCCGACGCCCGTCATCGACTCCTTTCGTCGACCGTTCTCCTTCGTGTCTTCTTGTCTACTGTCTTTGTCGAGTTACTCAGCCTTTGTTTCCGCAGATTACTCCTTTCGCCGATTCACCTTCAACTAGCCCATCCCTTTGGAGTCCACGGCCATCGTCGACCATCGCTGTATTAGCTATATATTTACAGACCTACGATCCCTACATTAATTAAAAACGATATATCTATATATTTGGCCATAGACTATAATACACCTTATACTACAGATCCGTTAGGCTTACGCTAATACAGACCTATATTCATAGATCTTCAGTCCTTACATTAGCTTCGTAGGTGGCGCCTCTGGCGTGTGATTTCACGGTATTGACATTAGATGAAGTCTCTTGATTTTTGCCACGCTAGTTGTTTTCTTTATCACCGGTTTTAATTAATTAGTGCTTCTGACCAAGCTAGCGTTAGTATTCTAGAGTTTTATTGGCCGTTTATGGATTATACCGGTGTTTATTGTTGAAATTAGCCGAAACAAAATGGCCGCGTCTCCTTCATTTGTTTACTCTGCTGACCTCATTCGTTCGCTTGGCGGTTACTCTTCTAAACTTTGCCGCGTGGATAAAAAGACTCTATTCGATTAGGATTATGGCGCCCGTCTCGTCAGCCGTCGTGGACCTCTCAGCGGCTTCCCTCTGCACCACGCCATGCCACGTCAGCTCCCTCTCACTCGGCTATCCACATCGCTACTCTCAACGTTCGATCGTTACGGACTAAGTACGTGCCGGTCGCTGACCTCATCACTGCTAATGATCTTGATATTCTCGTCGTCACAGACTTCTGGCACTCTGCCTCTGAGGATGTTGCTGTTCGTCGTGCAGCCCCCTCTGGCTTCTCCTACCTAGACCGACCGAGATCTGACTCTCAGGAAGCAGCCACACCAGGTGGTGGTCTCGTTGTCTACCATAAAAAGTCTCTGAACACAAAGAGGATTGATCTTCGCCAAGCGCCGTCAACATTCGAAGCGCTTGCTATTTCCATCTCTTCCAAACGTGGTCCTGTAACCCTCCTGGCTATCTATCGACCTAGCGAAAAAGGTGGATGATGTTTAAACTTGAAGCGCCGAGGGAGGTAAATGGAAGAGGAGTATTCGGAACAGGATTTGTGACAGAGCAGTGTTTTCGGTTATGATTGAAACACCATTGGAATGTAAATAGACAGCAAGAGGTTAGGTTTTGGTGATTTCGTAGGATGGATCAGACATAATACTGGCGGGAGTTTGTTCCAGAGAGGCCGAACTAGTGTTGAACTATTTGTAAACTTTAGTGATGAGGTGATGGAAGGGATAAGTGTTAGAGTGGAAGAGGATCGAAGTGAGCGAAGTGGTTGGACTGCAAACAGCTGACGGAGGTTTGAAGTGTATTGGGAGTGATATCAGCCATAACTCAATTTTAAGTCTCATGTGAGAATGCACATCAAAAATACTATTTACGTATGCATCAAATTTTAGGTATACATGTATGTATCCATTGATGTGTAAGCCGATTTTAACGTGACAAATGTTCATTTGTTGATTGCGATTGATTAGCTTCTTCGCGACCGACAAAGCATCGTCCATCGCCTGCGGACTTTTTCTTACTTCCGACGGGGACTTACCCACCACATCACCTACCGACTTGTCAGCCGACACAGCCGTGGTAACTAAGCAGGCGACGCGCTCTAAACACACCTCCTGTGTTGACGCATCGTAGGGTCCCATTGTGCCATACATTAGGGTCTTAGTAACGACAAACTGTTAACGACGGGTATTAAGGATGACTTATCTACTGTGGGCTATAATAGCCCACAGTAGATAAGTCATCCAGCTCCGCGAAATTAGCGGTTTCATGGTAGCGCAATAATTTTCGTTACTTGTTACTGGACGTGTTGATGTTTTGTCGCGTTATAGATATAGGGTGACCACATTTCTTTTCTGCCATTCCGGGACACCACAGATATATAAATGAACAATAATGGAAGGGTTAAATCGAGGGCGAAGACCGATAAAAACGAGGCGGAGTTTGGGGAGGAGTCTCGGTGAGACTCCCCAAGAAATTTTTGACGTAAAATTAAATTGAAATTACTAAATTATTTTTAACTGCTGAATAATTTTTCTGTCGGATCGCTAAGGAACACCGTTCGGGCATTTGTATGTATATGTAATTATGTATAGGGGCCTATAGGCCAAATTCAATTAGGAGCTGGGCTCATTGGAAGAGCGATATTATGCTATAGGCTTACATACGCAATGCCTCGACTGAAATATATTTATAAGATTTTAGACCAAAATGAAGCATTTTATTTCTAATTGATGTAATTCAAAAAAAGGAGCCAAAATACAAAAATTGGTCATTCCATTGCCAGTCTTGTTGTCCTCGAGACCAAGGTCTTGGTCTCGAGTGCACTCGAGTTCGTCTTTAAAAGTCTTGGTCTTGGTCTTGGTCTTGAGGTTCAAAGTCTTGGTCTTGGTTTTACAAGACCAAGACCAAGACTTTTGTCAATATGAACAGTCATTAATTTTAACAAACGGCAAGAATTTTTAAAATTTATCCAATAATTATTACTCATACAGTTATTGCTTTAGTATTTACACAGTGTGAATGAGGCTTCACTGTTGTTTTGGACAATTATTTTGACTTCCGGTTATTTACCATGGAATGATTTCAAAACAGACTCATGATTAATTTGTACATTTACATCCGGTTCTTGAAAAGCTGCTTTGTTTGCTAGCGATTTCAGCACTTGTAGACCGAATGAGGCACCACAGGTCACGTCTTGGTCAGAAAATTCTGAGCAAATTGTTTTTTATAAAATTCAACAAGCATTTGGAATAACATTTCGAATGAAGGACTTTTGTAAATACGAATTCGGAATTCTCTGCAGTCTCCATTTAGAGTTGTTTTGCTTGAATAAAAGAAAAAACATTAAAATAACGAGTATTTCGACTTGACAATTTTTAGTAAGGAATAGAAGTCTGGATACGACTGTGAGTTTTTTGGGTCTTGGTCTCGGTCTTGAGGTTCAAGGTCTTGGTCTTGGTCTTGGTCTTGAGGTTCAAGGTCTTGGTCTTGGTCTCGAGGTTCAAGGTCTTGGTCTTGGTCTTGAGGTTCAAGGTCTTGGTCTTGGTCTTGAGGTTTAAGGTCTTGACAACAAGACTGTCTATTGCTCAAAATCAAAATTCTTTTAATAAAGAATCAAGCCTATAGATAGTGAAGACTTTATAAAGTGACTGGTAGACTGATATTGGTCTCAATCTTGTACATTACTGTTATTTTTTGGCATATATCTACGATTTACAAATGAAAAATGAAATGTTCAGTAATCTTGACGTTGACATCACTGAGTGATAGGCCTAAGTCGAAAGGTAAAGTACGTCATCTAAGCAAAATAGACAACTGTCAAAACGTATATTTTGTTGTCATTTCCTACACAACGCAACAAACTTATGAAAATAATGTTTGGAAATCCATATCGAAGTTCACCTTCACCTGAAGTTCTGCTTTAATAAGCTCAGTTAAACATCTGTTTCTTGAATCGGACCAGAATCCTTCCATAAAACTAAACATTCATTCAACTGCAGCATTTGAAGCAGGTATACATACTCATGATGAATGCGACTATCTTCAAAAGATTTGGTGAATTGTCAGCTCCTGCTTTTTAGAATAGGTTCCTACAGCTGCCCATATCAGCGTCTATTGCAGAATGTAGATCCATAGTTAGCCAAAGGCATACTCTTAAGATTACATTGTGCCGAGGATTTGTAAATTTTGTTCGGCGTTGCGTATTAATTCATGTTGTTATTTCTTTTTTAATACTAATTATTGGAAAATTAAAATAGCAAATTCTACGTATTTAATAATAGAAAAATTCATTCAGGGACGTTTCATTGTCCCGGAAAGGACGTGTCCGGGACGCGGGACATTTTTTCAAATTCCGGGACTGTCCCGGACAATCCGGGACGTGTGGTCACCCTATATAGATAGATAATTAATTTTAAAGGTTTGGGAGTAAACAGCACCGGAATGTGGTCGAAGCAGTATTGTGCATGAGCGATAAGCACTACAGTTTTCGGATGCAATAAAGGATCACCGGATGTATCAGATTCCTGTTTATAACTGTGATTCTAACTTGAAATTTGATCCTAACTCTAGCCAGTTGTAATCCTATTCTAATATCCGATTCTAAGATTAATTCTAACTTCAGGGCCAAAATACTGCCAACTGCAACCCTATTAAAAACTCTGAATCGAGGTGTAGCCAACTGTAATCATGTTTTAACTTCAACTCCAACTCCTAATCTAAGTTTAGCTGACGACAAATCTATTCTAACCTTCACTCAATCTTTTAGCCTGGGGTCTGGCTGGAAAAGAAAACGCGGGAGGCCGAGTAAGACTTGGCAAAGCACGGTCATACAAGATTTGGACGGCGGCGGAATGACATGGGAAGAAGCTGAGAAGGCTGCGGAGGACACAGTGGTGTGGAGGAGCTGTGTCGCCCGATGCGCTGTCAGCGCGTGGAAGGACTAAAGGCCAACAGCAATCCTATTCGAACCGTAACTATAACTCAATATCTTAATTAACCAGACATAAAGACCAACTGCAATCCTATTCTAACTTTAAATGTGACTCCGACTCTAAACCTAACTTTGTACAATTGTAATACGCTTCTAAATCTTATCACAAAAATATAAATCAAAGTCTGGGCAGTTTTTACCTAAACCCTAGCGAACAACCCATCATGTTTAACTGACAATGAAAAATGTCGAAGATTTACTAAAATGATGATGATAGAAGTTTCTAAGAGACATAACTTTACACAATTGATAGTATTTGAGTCTTCGGTAGGTGGTCTGACAAAGCCAAAAGGCTCCGTTGGTCGCTGATCGTGAAGGTTGGTCGGCCGGGCGCGTAGCGAATCGGCGAATCCCGATTCGCCGAAATGTTATTGCCGCCGAATCGCCGAAACTATTTTGTGAAGAAAACCCGTATCACCGAAACTGCTGTTCGTAGCGAATCGTAGCGAATCGCCGAATTCCGAAACTATTTTGTGAAGAAAACCCGTATCACCGAAACTGCTGTTCGTAGCGAATCGTAGCGAATCGCCGAATTCCGAAACTATTTTGTGAAGAAAACCCGTATCACCGAAACTGCTGTTCGTAGCGAATCGTAGCGAATCGCCGAATCCCGAAACTATTTTGTGAAGAAAACCCGTATCACCGAAACTGCTGTTCGTAGCGAATCGTAGCGAATCGCCGAATCCCGAAACTATTTTGTGAAGAAAACCCGTATCGCCGAAAATGCTGTTCGTAGCGAATCGCCGAATCGCAAATCGACGAAATGGTATTGCCGCCGAATCGCCGAAACTATTTTGTGAAGAAAACCCGTATCACCGAAACTGCTGTTCGTAGCGAATCGTAGCGAATCGCCGAATCCCGAAACTATTTTGTGAAGAAAACCCGTATCGCCGGTTATGTTTTAACATGTATGAAAGTAGTAAATAAATGCACTATGTTTTCAATTTAATTCAGTTTTATTCGGTAACCAAATTTCAAACAAGTAAACATTAAAGACAGGCTTGTAAAAGGTGAATACATCTGGTTACACACGGCGATTCGGGTCCAAACTAGTTTTCGGCAAATCGGACGCTTGGTAGAAAACTGCTTTCGGCGATTCGGTGGATTTTGCAGTTTAAGGGCTTTCGGCGATTCGGGATTCGGCGATTCGGGTAGACCCCGGTCGGCCGCCCCTCATACCAAATAAATCCAAAAATTAAACTGACCTTGCTATATAACTCTTAGCATTTGCGCTGACAGCTGACCGTGTAAAGCATCCTAGAAGTAGTCTGCTATTGATGATGCTATAGAAATTGTAGGAATTACAATTCTAATTAGGCTATACAAACAAGAAAACTCAAAAAAAGCAATGCTAATGCCAAACTGATAAATGTCAAAATTTACATAATTTTTGCGTTACTTTTATTATTGAAAAAATCTGTTTGGCGTTGCAATTACAGGGACTCAGAGAGAAAATATCCCGGAGGCTTTTCTTTAGAGAGAAGGACAATGTCCAGTGGAGAATCCTAACCTCTAATACACATCAGAGAGCAACTCTAGCGAACGAATGGTGTAATAACCCTGCCATCAGTTTGACCACGTCTTTGAATTTATGCGAGACGTTCTCCATTGGCTTCCTGTCCATTATCGCATTCATTACAGGGTCTCCACCATGGCGGGCCCCGGCTTACCTCTGCGAGCTCTTTATTTTAACATCCGCTTGTCCGGGGCGCCGTGCTTTGCGCTCGGCCTCCCTGGGTGATTTTGCTGTCCCCTATGCGCGTACTGCTATGGCGCAGCGTAGGGCATTCTCTGTGGTGGGTCCTACCGCTTGGAATGACCTCCCTCTCCGTTCGCTCTCTCCGTAGAGACCTCTCATGTACTTTCTATGGCTTTCTTAAGACCTTTCTTTTTGACCGGGCCTGGGTCGGGAGCGCCACTGAGTAGATTTCTTGAAGGGGCGCTATAGAAGTTCATTATAGATAGATAGTTCTGACGAATGCTTAAGAAATACCTAATCAAAAGAAAGAAGACTATACAAAACAATATAATATCTCTCCAGAGTCCAGAGGTCTGTCGCTAACAATTGAAAACACTGCTCTTTCACAAATAATATCTAGATCCCTCCTCTTCCCATTACCTCTCTCATTGTTTCAACTCTAAACACCATCCACTTTAGCCGTCTGCTGTCCGCCTGTCTGACCCCTTTAGATCTTGACCTGGAACCGATTTAACCCACTTCCACCGATTATGTTTTGACTAAGCGCCTGTGAATAGGTTGATTCACGCGATGTCGCTCTTTTCGGCGCTGTAGAAATTTCGAGATTACGATAATGAATAGTAGTGATTATTGTATTGTATTGTTGCACTTAAACATTTATAAAGCGCCTCCAGTAGGGTGAACCGTTCAGAAGCGCTCCCAGTGCGCAAGGCCACAAGAAAAGAAAAAAGGTTTTGAGAAAAGCAAAAGAAGACGACATGTTACCAATTAATTATTTGAGAGCGAGTAGAAGGAGACAGTGTATTCCAGAGAGAGGGACCAATTGAGGAAAAAGATCGGGACTTCGCCATAGCTGTTCTAGTATGAGGAACTAAAAGATCCAGGCTGTTCGAGGAGCGAAGTGGACGATGCGAGGATACAGAAAGAGGCCAGTAGTTAACGTATGGAGGTTGATCATGGAGCAGATGACGTCCAACTGAGGTTGACCGTGCAGTAGATAACGTCCAACTGAGGTTGACCGTGCAGTCGATAACGTACAACTGAGGATGACCGTGCAGGCCATAACGTCCTACTGAGGTTGACCATGCAGCCCCCAAAACCCTACTGAGGTTGACAGTGCACGTCGTCAGAGTAATTCTTTAAATTACTTTTAATTATATTTAATATATTTTTGAAACCTAATTTGTACTCTAACACCATTTAATTATGTTATTGAAACATTTCAGATGTTGAATAACTTAGTTCTTGCCACAATTTTAAATATATTAGGTATTTTAGAACGCTAAATAGCGTAGTGGTTAGCGTGTTGGACTAGCAACCCAGAGGTCGGCGGTTCAAATCCCACCAGGGCAGAAAAATTTGAATCCAAACTTCTGTTCAACCCTAGACAATTGAGTTATGTCGAATACGTTGTTGAGATAGACCAAACCTCATATGCCGAGGCTAAGAAAATGACGTCGATGTCGCCTCATATCAGCCTCTGCACTAGATTTCAAGGTCAAGTTTTAAATATTGCGATCTATTCAAAGCCCGACTCGATTGAATGCACACAGGAGAAGGTGACCTACAATGGTAAACGGACACTTACCCCCCTGGACATATTCCCCCCGGACATATTCCCCGGACAGTTACCCCGGACAATTTCCCCCCCCCCATACTAGGACATTTCCCCCAGTGCAACATACACAAAGCTTTCTGTTTTAATGATCAAAACATACATACATACATACGTACATACATAAATGTATACATGTATACATACATACATACATACATACATGCATGCATACATGCATAGTTACATTCATACATACATGCATACATATTACATACATAATATTATATACATACTTATATACATACATAGATGCATATATAGTATATATACATATACATACTTACATACATACATAAATCCACAGAGGGGGGAATTTGTCCGGGGGGGAATGACCTAGCTAGAATCGGGGGAAAGTGTCCGGGGGGTAACTGTCCGGGGGGAATATGTCCGGGGGAAAATGTCCAGGGGTAACTGTCCGGCATTCCCTACAATAGCCCTTACACAGGTGTACGCTAGGGTGGAGTGAAAAACATAAAAATTCTAGAAAATGATTGTAATAGTGATGGATAGTTGCCTTTTGGTATAGTTAGTTATCACGCAAAATATTTTTTTTAAATTCGTTCGGGAAGATGTGCCCCAACGAGTTTTAAAATTTGATAATTTTTGAAAAAAATAACAAATTTAGGAAAATTCAAAATTCTTAAATAATGTCACACACTAATTGTAATAGTGTTTATGCATTTAATTACGACGTATTTAATGACCATGGAAGAGAAAATTTATAAAATCTGCCTTCTAAGATGTGCCCCAACGAGTTTTAAAATTTGACATTTTCCACAAATTTGTCAAAATTTGTAACAATTGTATAAACTTAAAAAATTTAAAAACCCTAAGTGTAATTGTGTTTAAGCATTTAATTGTGATGTATTTAATGACCATGCAAAATAAGATTAATAAATGATTGTATATTAGCAATATTGAATAAACAATAAACAATCCCAACAGACAATACTTGTTAATCACTGAAGAGTGAGTCAATACTTGTTTTATTCCATTGATTTAACTCGTTTGAAATTCTGCTTTTGCATTTAATCAAGGAATTAGTTCCCGTGATTCCAATTTGGCAAGGATAAAACCATGTCCAGATGTTTGCCCAACCACAGCAGCAGATGCCTCAGTAACAAGTTTTACAGAGCGCTCAACTGATTATGTGTGGAATGGAAATTCTGGAAAATCCTTTGCAGCAAAGTTAAGTTCTGGAATAGCTTTTGATATAAGGCCAAAGTCTTGCAAAACAACTGAAGCTAACAGTCCCGCTGATTGATCCGAAATTGCATGTCTGTCATACGCTCTTGCAAATGCCAGCAATTTTTTTACGTAGTTGTAGTGGTGGAGATAATGTTTCATTTGGAGTATGGGATGTTGACACGAAGACCGTTCTATCAGCAGGTTCATTCTCAATAGTTTCATCATGATCAGAATTATTGGTTTCATTATCTGTGTTAGATCCTGACAAATTATCTGCTGCCATTTTGTTTTTGGGATCATTGGTTTTTTAAATTTGCTTACTCTTTTACCTTCTTGTACTTTTCGTTTATACTTTTTCTTAAGTTTTTTGGAGGCAGTAATAAAGGATGTTGTTCTCAATCTCTGGCCAGACGTAATCAAGGTGCTGTGTCGCACTCCATATGGGTAATCACAGCTAATCTAATCCTGGTGATGCAAGTGAATGCCCATCAGACAATCTGAAAATATTGGCGACATACGTTGTAAGAGTATATGCTCCGATGTGGTTTTGCATCCGAATGAAACCCTCGTGCAAATATGGTTCTATGCACCTTTGACATACAATCTCCAGATCACGTTACCTGCTGCCGGAAGTTCTTACGGCTGTTATCGACCCGAAATGGATTTTTTGGACATCCAGGAAGCAGCTTTCTTGGAATGATAACTGAGACTCGGAAGCATATCCGTGTTCTAGGACTTGGCCTAAGCACATTCTTGCGATCGAGAGATGAATGTCAACAGGCAAACAGAATACGTGAATATTCTATTACAGAACTTAACTTTGCTGCAAATTACTACATCGACTTAATTGATTAGCAAAACGTAAAAGTAACAGAAGCACCGGTCATTTCCACACTTTCCAAAGCTGACCTTGAAGAATTTATCGCCTGTGAGTGTGTGCCAACACTGGATTTTCCAGAATTTCAATGCCATCACAATCGGTTGAACGCTCTGTAAAACTTGTTACTGAGGCACCTGCTGCTGTGGTTGGGCAAACATCTAGACATGGTTTTATCCTTGCCAGATTGGAATCACGTTAACTAATTCATTGTTTTAGTACAAAGCAGAATTTCAAACGAGTTAAATCAATGGAATAAAATAAGTATTGATTCACGTTTCAGTGATAAAAAAGTACAGTCTGTTTGGGTTGTTTATTGTTTTTGTGGTAGCACGACAGTTAATAACATGACACATAATACCGTGACACTTAATACCGGACTATTCGTACCGACGACACTTAGTCCCATAGACAATTAATACCGACGACACTTAGTCCCATAGACAATTTATACCGACGACATTTAGTCCCATAGACATCAGCCGACGATATTGGCGTTACTGACCGGTATCAAGCAAGACACGAACAAGCAGAAGTCTTTACTACTATAAGCTGCGACCGGTGTCGTTCATCCCCCCTCCCCAAATGTATTCAATGCTGCAAAAGCGAGTGGAAGGTGCGGTTGCGGCATACGGTAAAAAAACGTAAGACCGAAATCTTACTTTACCTTCGGGCTATGTCTCACCCTTCTCACTCTTGACGTTCACAAGGAACTCGATATGGAACATGGAATATTGCTGTGTGATTGCTTTTACTGATTTTTACTTAACTGTTTCTTATCTAGTTCTGATGCAGTTTGGTTCGTACCTTGGATTAAACGTCATAGGGATTAACTGTCATAGGGATTAACTGTCATAGGACTAAGTGTCATAGGGACTAAGTGTCATAGGTATTAAGTGACCGGTATTAACTGTCGTGGTATTAAGTGTCACGGTATTAAATGTCACCAAACCGTTTTTGTGGTTATTTAATATTGCTAACATACAATCATTTATTAATTTTATTTTGCATGGTCATTAAATACATCATAATTAAATGCTTAAACACTATTTTACACTTAGCGTTTTTAAATTCTTTAAGTTTATACAATTGTTACAAATTTTGACAAATTTGTGGAAAATGTCAAATTTTAAAACTCGTTGGGGCACATCTTAGAAGGCAGATTTTATAAATTTTCTCTTCCATGGTCATTAAATACGTCATAGTTAATGCCTAAACACCATTACAATTAGTGTGTAACATTTTTTTTTAAATTTGAAATTTTCCTAAATTTGATATTTTTTTTAAAATTATCAAATTTTAAAACTCGTTGGGGCACATCTTCCCGAACGAATTAAAAAAAAATATTTTGCGTGATAACTAACTATACCAAAAGGCAACTATTCATCACTATTACGATCATTTTCTAGAATTTTTATGTTTTTCGCTCCACCCTAGTGTACGCGCCAATGCGCACACCCTACATTCCTTTTATTGGGAACAATTAAATAGCCCCAAGGCATAGCTCGGAAAGAATGGTACACACGGCTTTGAATGTATAGGACCATGACTAGACAGTTTTACCTGGCGATCACACCTGATATATGCAGCCACATTGATTTCAAACTGAATTCTCTATGTACATTTATATATATACAGTACTTTGTAATGAGATACATTTACAAAGTACTGTTAGTCGTTTTTGTGGACACTATTGGATATTTTACTGCTTACATAGGTCTAGAAATAAAAACGTTCATGCTATTGTCAATCTGTTAACTTCTGACACCGGACTAAATGATTATCTGGTTCATAACTACGTGTGTAAAACTTACAAATAAAGAAGTCGTGTTTCAGTTTAATAAAGTTTATTAAAAGAAGTTCTGCTTGGCTTTTTCTTATTTGAAGTGTCGAGTGGAGTCTATAAATTTTTCTGCCCTGTGGGATTTGAACCGCCGACCTCTGGGTTGATAGTCCAACACGCTAACCACTACGCTATGTGGCATGTTAAAATAACTAAAATATTTAAAAATTGCTGCAAGAAATAAGTTTATTCACCAGCTGAAATGTTCCAATAAGATAATTAAATCGTGCAAGGGTACAACTTAGGTTTCAAATATAATTAAAATATATTAAATATAATTAAACTATATTAAATATAATTACTCTGACGACGTGCATTGTCAACCTCAGAAGGGTTTTGGGGGGCTGCACGGTCAACCTCAGTAGGACGTTATGGCCTGCACGGTCATCCTCAGTTGTACGTTATCGACTGCACGGTCAACCTCAGTTGGACGTCATCTACTGCACGGTCAACCTCAGTTGGACGTCATCTACTGCACGGTCAACCTCAGTTGGACGTCATCTGCTGCATGATCAACCTCCATACGTTAACTACTGAGGCCGGTGAATTACATCGGTTAAATATCTTGGGGCATGACCCCGCTGTGTCTTGGACACCAGAATGAGGATTTTGAACTTAATACGTGCAGAGAGAGGAAGCCAGTACCGTATAGTTGCTCAAACATGAAAGACGAAATGCTTGAGTAGCGTGGCAAACGTGCTGTTAATCTAGCAGCTGTATTTTGGACTGACTGCAGAAGCATGAGACGGACCTTAGGAAGACCGAAAAAAAGCGAATTGCAGTAGTCAATTCGGGAGCAAATGAAAGAATGGACCAGCGTGGTGAAAACAGAGGTTGAGACAGATCGTTGAACTGCACTGAGACCTCTTAAATGGAAGTAGGAAACACGTGTGAGGTTAGAGATGTGATTATGATGGTGGTGGTGGTGGTGGTGGTGGTGGTGGTGGTGGTGGTGGTGGTGGTGGTGGTGGTGGTGGTGGTGGTGGTGGTGGTGGTGGTGGTGGTGGTGGTGGTGGTGGTGGTGGTGGTGGTGGTGGTGGTGGTGGTGGTGATGACGACGAAAGACGATGACAATGATAAAGATAATAATATTAATGATAATATTATTATTATTGTTATCGTTATTACATAAGTTTTTCCAGTACTTTTATGAAACTACTTGTATAATTCTTAATAATAATAATAATAAACAACAATATTAATAATGGCAACAATAACAGTAGCGTCAGGGCCGCTTTCGACTCTGTCGATCATCATATCTTGCTCCAACGCCTCTCTATTTCCTCTGGGTTGGCTGGTGATCCTTCATAATGGCTTAGCTCCTTTCTGTCTGAGCGCACAAACTGTGTGGTAGTTGGTGCCTCTAGATCTCGTTGGATCCCTGCCCCTTTTGGTGTGCCACAGGGCTCAGTCTTGGGCGCTTTACTGTACATTATTTACACAGCTGGTATTAGTTCCTTGCTGTCCGCAAATGGCCTCCTGCACCAGCTCCATGCTGATGATGCACAGACCTATGTTCACTGCCTCGCCACTGACGCAGTGTATTCTGTATCGCGGATATACCATGCAATTGACGCTGTCTCATCATAGATGGCTTCAAATCGCTTGCTTTTGAATCCATCTAAGACCCAGTTTATCTGGATCGGTACCCGCAGACAACTGGCTTCCATTAATCTGCGTCTATTAGCGGTGACTTTTCCTCATATCTCCTTCTCCCTCATAATTCGAGACCTTGGAGTAACTTTGGATCATACCCCTAAGACGCCGCCGTTAGCCGCCGAGCCGAAAAAATTTCTGCAAGCCGAAAAACCGCCGGAAATTTTGCGGCTTAGCCGAAAAACCGCCGAGAGTTATTTCACGGCTAGCCGCCGGAAAAAAGTTTGGCTAGAACATGCGAATAGTTGTGATTATATAGTTTCCACATGATGTCCGTTTGTTTCTTGACATAATTATTTGAATTTATTTCTAAAATTATTTTGAGACTGAGTGAATATTGCCTACCTTTCGATTTAAAAGTAGTCCCTAGTGTATAATTTATTGTATTACTGTGTTAATGATTGATGCTCTTATAGTCGAAAAAGGTAGTTTACGCGCTTAAAGAGCGTAAACTACCTTTTTCGGCTAGCCGTAAAAAATTTACGGCTAGCCGAAAAAGGTAGTTTACGCTCTTTCACGGCTAGCCGAAAAACCAGCCGTAAATTTGCTCAAGCCAGCCGTTAACCAGAAAAATTACGGCTTAGGGGTATACTTTGGATCAAGAGCTGAATTTCTCACAGCATATTAATTTTGTCACTCGTAGTTGCTACTACCAGTTACGCCAACTCCGAGTTGTCTCACGTTCTCTCTCTCTCACAATGCTACTGCGGCTCTTGTGCATGCCTTCTCCACCAGTAGACTTGATCACTGCAGTGCGGTATTTGTAGGACTGCCTCTTAGGCTAATTGGGCGCCTTGATGGGTTCTTCGCTCAGCGACTCGCCTCATTAGCCACCTGTCACACTGCTACATCGGATGACTGCGATATTGGCCTAGTTACCATGACCCCAGGCGACCGCTGGGGCAATGGTGCCATCCAGGCTGCAGCTGCCGACTGACCATCACGTACACACGATACGCATCATTGATTCAGCATGTGACTCTGTGGCCGGCCGCCGCCGTGAACCGTGACGACCCGTGGTCAGAGGCGCAGATCGGGCCTTGATCCTAAGTGGGTCACATCAACACATCATGTGAGGATGGACGTATAAGGAAGAGAGGACGACGCGGAAGGGCAGACCCGGAGAAGCAGGGAACACGAACAGACGTCTACGTGGAATTAAGATTACCTGCGATAAGAAGGAACGCGATTTGGCGAGGAACGCTGCTGCTGCTGCTGCTGCGACACGGACTGGTTGGGTTTGGCTGAGCATGAACAGTGAAGGAGACATGACATACATAGAACTTTCTTCATCTATCTCATATTAATCGTCATTAAATAATAATAATAAAACTTAGAAAAATCCTCTACGGATCGTTAGTATTCTCTCCTGGGTCAAGTTAACACAATACGGCGAGTAGACGTGACACCACCTTCCTAAACATGCTCCTGTTTCTGCCTTTATGCGTGGTGTCCTTCAATGGCTCCCTGTTTCTCAACGCATCTCCTATCGGGTGGCTGCACTAAGTGCACTTGTCTGGCGGTGCCTTCTTGGCTGTGCTCTATCCTACCTGTCTGATCTTTGTCGACCTGTCTCTGAACTTGGAGGTCGTCGAACTCTTCGCTCTTCGGTGGAGGTGAGCTTTTGGTACCCGTTCACGCACTGCTACTAGACAGTGTCGGGCCTTTTCGGTTGTAGGGCCCTCCTTCTGGAATGGCCTCCCTCTAAACCTGCGCTTGCTGCCACTGTTAAACTCGCCTGCTTTTTGTAAGTCCCTCAAATCTCATTTCTTTAGCTGTGGCTAGGCTGGGAGCGCCTCTGAGTAGGTATTTTGAAGAGGCGCTATATCAAATTCTCAGACTGAAAGAATGAATAAGAAAAATAGAATAATCCAAGAACCTCTATAGCGGCTCTGGTGGACAGACTAATATTATCTCCGTTTCCTTTTCATGAGATTTCATACGCAAAACAAAGAAAGAGCCTTTAGAATTTACATTGAATAAGAACAATAAAAATACACCCAGTGAAGAAACAAGAACACAACAAATGAAAATGTGAATTGATCTGACCCATTTGTCTGATATGACCTTAATCTCCTCAATCAGTATTTTTTTTATTAATCATCATACTACTACTACGACTATGATACGTCTACTGCTGCAACTGTTACTAATACTACTAATCCAACTACTACCACTGCAACCACTCTCACTGATAGGCGTACCACTGCAACTACTGCTCTTACTTCTGTTACCACTACTGGGTTGTCTCTGGACACATCCTCTATAAGCATATATCTACGAAAGTAATGAAGGCCTTCGA
Source organism: Allolobophora icterica (assembly GCA_963556255.1). Classification (NCBI taxonomy): domain Eukaryota; kingdom Metazoa; phylum Annelida; class Clitellata; order Crassiclitellata; family Lumbricidae; genus Allolobophora; species Allolobophora icterica. The sequence continues at coordinate 85,917,204 of OY744604.1, read as the reverse complement.
AATATCTTACTGCACAATGACTCTCTTGTCCAACAATTGTGGTAACCCAACAATAAGTCTCATAAACATCTGTATTAGCCTCCCCCTCCCCCAGTAAGCCTACCGAATCTGAATTGAAACGTGCTCATGAAACAGCCTTGCCACCGAGTACGAAATCACACACTTCGCCGTCAGTCTGCGACATACGTGTAGCCCAACACGACTGGTCGTAAGACTCCATCCTTTTTACTCATAGCAATGGGGTTTGCTACGTAGATCACTTCATTCATTTCTTGTGGTAGAACATCCTCAACCAGCACATTGCCAAGGTCATACAAATGTTTGCCGATGCTGGAATCTACTCCAAACGCCGCCAGATTCCTTCGCTGCTGTTTATTGATTTTTTTAAGTTCTGAAATAGTAATTACTTATTAGTCGAATCAGCAGGAAAGAGATTTCTTAGTGACCTGTTTTTCACCTGTGTCCAATGCTGTGAAGTGTGCAACGCTGGGAAGTGTTCGACGCTTTTCGATCACATTGTATCTTCTTGTCTGTCAGTGCCAAAAGATACTTATTCTTTATCTCAGCAAACTCCTCCGGTTTGTCCAGAGTCGCTTTATCCTCGATGAAAACATGCGACGTCCTTTAGATTCAACCAACAACACAGAGCCATTGCCATCGCTTAGCGCTTTAGACGGTTTATTACTCATCGACACAATGATCCATGCGTATTTCATTTGTCTGATCTCCACAAACCGGAGGTTTTACAAAATTTTCAGTAAATCTTCAAAATATTTCTTTTTATATCTCTTAAATAGTGTTTAACGTTCCTTCCTTCCTTCCTATCATCCATGGGCTGATAGCCCGTTGGTGTCCACTGGATAGTGGATTTCTATCGTCTTCTTCCTTACGGCGAAGTATCTGCACCCATTCGTCCGACCCTCCTCTTTAGGGACTAGCTCTGGGTTTTCCAGATTTAACCACCGCTGCCACCTAGCGAGCGGAAAGGCCGAATTTATAACCTTTTCGGGAGTCTATAAGGGAGTCGATCTTGGTATCTTCAGCTCTTCACGCCAGTGTGTTATCCACTACTCTACTCTCTATTACAAAGATGAATAATGGAATTACTAGATAAAAATAAATATTTGTGATGAGTGAGTTTAATTTCTACTAAAAGTGTAAACATTTACTCTACATCTATAATAATTTGGGTCAAATGTTTGAAATTCTCCAACGATCAGTTGTTTCTTTTCTTTGTCAAAACATATTCTCCGTTGCGCAAACGTATTTAAATATTTGTCTTTATCTGTTGGTCGACAGGAAATTGCTCCTTTCCATTTAAGATCGGAATCCAAAAGAATTACTCTGTTATCTCCTGTGTCAGCAACAAACACTTGATTGTCTGAGTCGATAAAGAGATTAAAAGAATCGCTCAGTTTTTGTGTTTCATTTGAAGGAATAAAACGACGGATGACCATCTTTCCATCTTCGGTCACTTCACTCATGGACCACTTTTCATCCAACTTACCATCAGTCTCACTTGACCCAGTCTCACTTGACCCACTCTTTCCCTTTTTATGTATTTCCTCCCACTCGTGAAGGATAATGAAATTCCCCATCGATGTTTCCACTGCATGAAAAGGGTTCCTCACGCCACTTGGTAACTGAATATATCGAATAAGCTCTGCGTCTGATCCATAGATCATCATAATGGACGACCAATAACTGACCACCAACAAGCGACCATCACTGGACACTGACAGAGTAAGTGGCACGTAATCAGTGAACAACCATTTGACGATTTTGTGTTTGTCATCTGTTCCTCTTGTAATCTTCCAGATGTATAGATCTGTTCGCTCAGAGACGTAGAGACAATTTTCCTTCTCACAGGATGCAATGTCATAGGATGTTTGGATCTCGTTTATTTTGAATTTCCTCTGTAGATGAAACGGACTTCGATCCTCAAAAACGCGAATTACTTGTGATTCATAAAGTACGTATATTTCATTTCCCAGTTTAGTCACTCCACACACGTCTTCTTTAACTCTTTCGTCGATTCTGTGAGTGAAATTGATGGAAATTGGACACACGACTAAACAAAAAGAAATTAATCTTTATTAAAATTTCTTTTAAAATTGACTGCTAATATTTTAGTTTGCTTTCAATTATTGGCTTCTTTGTTTATGTATTATTATTTCTTAAATTATATAATTCGAATTATAGTGCATCTGGCAAATAATTGGTTATTTAATGCTTTTGACTCACAACTGAAATAAAACAAAATTACTAACATATTAAAAACTAGTAGTCATTACTCATTCATTATGTTTCTAGTATACTATAGGAAATAAAAATGTGGGTCGTTGATGCTTGGATCAGAAAATCTGCCCTCATAAGAAAGAACTACGCATCTGCAAAAAGTTGATTTTGAGATAAATGCAAAAAAACATAAACTGCTTGTTGCCAAGTAGATCCTATATTCATATTCATTTTTGCTTTTAACCAACATATGCAACAAAAAGCTACCATTTTTAGGGGAAAATGAATTTTTAATATTTTTTCTCATAAATATTTTAAATGTCAGTAAATGTATTTTTACTTAGCTTTGATGACCGACGACATAACCCAATAATTGTTAAGAACAACGCATCTGCATAAAATCGTGTTTTAGTGTGGAACAATTCAACAATTTACTCATATTTCAGGTCAATTATATCAAACAACATAGGCGTAATGTGTGGGGGTACGAGGGGTACACGTACCCCAACTATTTTTACACGGGGGTTCCGTACCCACTTTTCAAACAATGCTAATCAATATTTTGTTATAATTATATTTTTATTCTCCGCCCAGCTTCGTGTATGTAAGAAATTGGTATTCCCACTTTTTAGACCAAAGTTACGCCTCTGGTGGTACTAGGGGTACTTGGGGTATACGTACCCCCAATATAAAAAAAAATGCCAATCAATATTTTATTACTGAGCCTTCCCAGAAATCGCAGTCTCTGCCTTGCTTCGTTTATGTAAGACATTGGTACCCCACTTTTTAGACCAAAGTTACACCCCTTGGGGTACGAGGGATACGCGTACCCCCTACTTTTTTACCGGGGGTACCGTACCCCCTACTTTTTAAACCATGCCAATCAATATTTTAGTATTGAACCCTCCCAGAAATCGCAGTCTCTGCCTTGCTTCGTGTATTCATGTAAGAAATTGGTACCCCACCTTTCAGGCCAAAGTTACGCCCCTGTCAACCATTATTTTAAAGATACGAAACCAGTTATATACAGTTTTAAAATATTGATATCGCTTACATATGATCATATCCGACTATCAAACCAGTCTGGGGTTGCGAACATGTCACAGGACAGATGAAGAAGAACCACACTTAGGCTACTAATCTGCATCTTAGGTCCACAACATCTGATGTCTTAATATCTTGCCAGATTTGTTTTCTATTTTCTGGCATCAGAACGGTCAGTTTAGAAATATTGTAATCTTTTTTCTCCCTGGGATTCCCTCTGGCCTCAGTTCTTGCATTTGGGTTTTGGACGCCTAATTTGCATATACGTGCAATTAAGATTATCTTTACTGCGTGAACAATTATGTAAAGAAAATTCTTCACACCGCTCACACTCCTCGTTACCCAGTTTGTAAATGAAATGTTCATCTGCTTTATCACATTATGATCTAGAGATCATAGCAGCAGACTACAACTTAATGTTTCGCTGCAAAAGTCATTATAAATTTCTGTAATAGAAATATCTGATGGGAAGTACGCCTGTTTGGGCATGCTCCCGACGACAGTGTGATATGGTTGGATGAAATGAATCAATGTGTAATCGAATAAAAAACAGCCAGACGCATCCCATACCCTCTGTACTTATCCTCTCCACACATTTTATCATAATCGTCTTTCTGACTCTTCAAGTTAAATCATAAAAACCTCAACCGTGTAAGCCTACAAAACAATCTGGGTCTACCCGAATCCGCGAAACCACATAAAATGTGGAAATACAAAATTGATCGAATTCTCGAAAACAATATTCTGCCAAGTGCTGGAATCCTGAAAACTAGTATAGATTAACCGGCCAATATCCAAATATAATATATTTGAAAATGTATCTAAAAGTTAGATTTGCGCAAATAGCCTTGTTGTAACTTGGAAAATAGATTTCGGAGAGCCGAAGAAATTCTGTTTCGGGCATTAGGGTGTCGGGAATTCGCTACGCACCCAAAACAATCACCCGTAGTCCCAAACAAAGCCATGATAAATCATTCAAAAACATTTATACGTTTGAAATTACTATATTTATTGTTGCTGAAATTTCACTTAATCTCACGGCCTGATCAATGATGAAAACCACCAAGACGGATTAAAATTACAGTCTAAAAATAATTAATTATCGCTCAGATTCGTAAACTTAAACGTAAACATTGTCTGGAAGTAGTAACTGCGCATGCGCGTGGCAACGGATCTGCAGATAAAGCCCTGTGTTACTAGCAAAAAACCACGTAGGCAGGGCCGGCGTCAGAGTATTTGGCGCCCTAGGCGAACCTGTCGCACTGCGCCCCTGGCATGTGCGATAATAGGCTTAATTAATATTAAATTAATCAAGTTAATATAACCTTCACACAGGAATGCAGCCGAATGCTGCATCTTTAATTTAGTATAGTCGTTCATTGTAATCATCTAAGAATCATTATTACTTCTAAGAATCATTATTACTTCTAAATAAAACAATCACGGAATCAACTTTCGATTCACAGCGTAACGTTTAGGCCTAACTTCTAAGGTTTAAGTAAAAGGCATTAGTAATCAGGGGCGTAGCCAGACTTCAATTCAAGAGGAGGCAACTACTGCTTGTCAAAACTTTGATGCAGTGGCGGCGATCTTGTTTGAGAGGTGAGGGGGACATTTTTCAGAGTCCGAAGGACGGTCGTAAAATCCTCTGAGAATTTCAGAATTTCGCTCTGAGAATTTCAGAATTTCGGCATGTTTTCTTAAATTTATGTTACGAAAAAAGTTGATGACCTTTTTAGTCATTAATACATTCGATGACTTGATGACTTTTTTCTCGGGGCTAAACACACAAGAGGAGGCAACATCCATGGGGTGTACAGTACACCCTAATCGGGTGTACTTGAGGATGCACGGCTATATAACCCAAGGAAAATTTTTAAATCTACAAAACCAAGAGGAGGCAAATGCCTCCTCTTGCCTCAATGTAGCTACGCCTATGTTAGTAATGTTTCAGAAAGTGAAGCAGATTACGCATGTACTAAAAAAAATTAAAGCAACAAGAACTGCTACTTTAAATTTAGAAGTTCCTTACCATCAGTTGAGTCTTAGTTTCTTTTTTCAAGAGAGCTTTGAATACTGCAATCGTGTGTAGAGTCACTGTAGGCAATATAGAGTGTACAGCCCACACGGCTTGTAGAGAGACATTGAGAGAGACAGACTGCGACAGAGTCAGAGCGAGAGAAAACAAGAGAGAGAGAGAGAGAGAGAGAGACAGAGACAGAGAGACAGAGAGAGAGAGAGAGAGAGAGAGAGAGAGAGAGAGAGAGAGAGAGAGAGAGAGAGAGAGCGCAAAAGAGAGACGAACAAGGCAGATACTATTTCATGCATATCTTAGCGCTGAGCTGAGAGATTATACCGTTAGAGTGTATGCCGTGGTTGTACATCTAAAAGGGAGAATCTGGCTCATGTGCAGCTTGGTATTCGCTTCTAATGGGGGGGGGGGCGGCGAACAAGGTCAATTACTCCAACACATCAGGGTAACCTAGTACATGTATAGACAAATACCACACAATACGTCTGTGGCTCTGTGTATCAGATTATCATGATTCATCCGTCGTCATACAGACAGTAGTTCAGACTGCAGAGAGGCTGAGACATAACCGCAGTACACGGGCTTTTTTAACACCGTAGGCAGCGGCTAAATATATCATCAGATGGAACAGTTAACCAAATTTTAAATTTGCGCGCTTGGAGAAAAGTGAAAGAATAGGGCCCTAATGCAGAATGTGACAGGAGGTGCGTACTAGGGCGCAGTGAAAAATTTTTTTTTAGAATTTCAACAAGTAAGAGCGAGGGAAAGTTGTCAATATATATCAGAAGTAACCTGTAAAATAAATGCAGCGATTGTTATAGATCTTTTACCTCCCCAACGACTTTGTAGGTAGGGTGGGTCGTAACGAGTAACTCGTGTATTTGAAATTTTTACCATCTTTGCAGTGTTATATTGTTGACTGAATGTAGGCTGGCAAAAAATTTTCTGCTGCATTTTATGTTACCATGCTGCTTGTAGATTTAAGAAATATTTTGAAAAAGCCTTGTGAAATTAATAATGGACAGTTTGGACACACCAGAGTTGAACAAAATCACCAAAGAAATGGCAAAGCAATAACACAAGACATTTAAAATTGAAGAAAAAACCATTATGTTGTAGACTTTACACACAGTGGCACACACACGGTCTCACAATCGCACATGACTGACTACTAGACTAGTGACTAATAGTGACTATTGACTAATTGACATATCAAAATGTTCCCTATTACCCAATACTCAATAGGGCCAATATCCCATTACCCAACACAATACTCCGATTTCGTGTTGAATACTGGCATAATAGATCTAGCCTCCAGTCGCGCTCTTATGAAACCATCTCTCGATGTATTACCGCATACAGCTGACGATGCCTCTGTTACCAACTTTATGCAGCGTTCCACAGCTTGGGTGTGACAAGGGAATCTTGGAAAGTTGATCAGTGGCGATTCCTTACATTTCACAAAAGCTGTAATCAGTCTTGTTGTCCTCGAGACCAGGGTCTTGGTCTCGAGTGCACTCGAGTTCGTTTTTAAAAGTCTTGGTCTTGGTCTTGGTCTTGAGGTTCAAGGTCTTGGTCTTGGTCTTGGTCTTGAGGTTCAAGGTCTTGGTCTTGGTCTTGGTCTTGAGGTTCAAAGTCTTGGTCTTGGTCTCGCAAGACCAAGACCAAGACCGGCTGTTAATATGAACAGTCATTTAACAGAACTCAAGAATTCTGTATCAAGCCTGCTTGCATCATACGACCAGTATCTATGGATGGATACAAGTCATGTTGGTCAGGAAAACCCATTGGCAGCAACAGTTATTCTGTATCAGACGGTATGATAATCCATGGGAAGATTTCAAAAGGACTCACTATCTGTAGGCCTACATTTACATCTTGTGCTTGAAAAGCTTCTGTGTGTGTGTCAGCGACTTCAGCACCTGTAGAACGTATTTTTCACATGGCGGAATTTTTATGAGGCCCACCAGGCACGTCTTGGTCAGAAAATTCTGAGCGAATTGGTTTTTATAAAATACAAAAGGCATTTGGTATAAGAGTTTGCATGAAGGACTTTTGAATACGAATTCGGATTTCTCTGCAGTTTGCATTTAAAGTTAATTTGCTTGAACAAAATAAAAGACTCATGTTTTCATTAAAATAGCGAATATTCCGACTTTACAATTTTTAGAAGTCTTGACCTGATTTCGATTTTTTGGGTCTTGGTCTTGGTCTTGAGGTTCAAGGTCTTGGTCTTGGTCTTGGTCTCGAGGTTCAAAGTCTTAGTCTTGGTCTTGGTCTCGAGGTTCAAGGTCTTGGTCTTGGTCTTGGTCTCGAGGTTCAAGGTCTTGGTCTTGGTCTTGGTCTTGAGGTTTAAGGTCTTGACAACAAGACTGGCTGTAATATCAACGTCAGAAATATTGGCTGTTAACGGTGGTTCAGTTACGTGACATGATTGCCAGTCTATTAGTTCCGTATAATCTTCAGAATTGCAGTTGAATTCTGGCACTTTGAATACTCGTACGGCGATTTTGGCAGTGTGTTCACTCCTGGCTTTCAGTATTCGACGCAAACCTAATTCGCGGATATGTTTTCTGTCATCGGTTATCATTCCAAGTAGCAGATTTTCTGGGTGACCAAAGTATCCGTTGCGATTAAGTGTTGCATTGACAACCTTTCTCAAATCGTCGGGTAGATATCTTGACAAATGAATTGTTTGCCACAGATGTTTTGACCCATCCTTGCATGACGGCTTACTTTTTATTGAGAACCACATTTGAGCGTAAACTGTGACGACATATCGCGCCAGAGTTTTCAAACTGTCTGATGGATCTGCAGTGGCAACATACAAACGCAATAACCTATTTGCAGTCGTCAACCATCTTGAATGATTCATTGCGCCAGGTTCTCTCTTTGACAGAGCTAATGGACAATGACCACTGGATACGGCGTTTGTAATCTCCAACAAATACTTCTGGTCGGTGCTTAGTTCACTAATGTTAACATCCGGTAAATTCACTGGAATCTTCTCGAATTCAGAAATTGGCAATTCCTCACAGTTTGATAACGCTTTGTCGATCGGACCAGAAAATGCACGCGGGCCACTTGTTGGTCCATCAAGATGTTGCAGTAAGTGACGAAGTGGCAACTCATTGCAATGCAGCTGGCATACGAGCCACTGCAGTGGCTTCTGAAGTCCAAGTTCCAACAATCGTATTACTCCACCGTTTTTTCCAGTATTAACGTTAGTGTCATCGCACCCAACAGCGACAACTTTATCGACAGCTATCTTGTTCAAAGAAAGGAAATCAGTTATACTTGACTTTATATCTTTTGCAGTTCCGGACTTTGGTGTCACATGGCCAAGGTAAGAAGATCCTGGTTCTTGGAGTAAGGAATAATGTTCTTCGGTTACAGTTCTGCGAAAATATTTACCATTATCTTCACTGTTAACCATTGTCTTATCTTTGCGACCGTCAAAATATATTCCACAAAGATCTTCAGAGATTTGTTTATCTTGCAGCTGCTTCCTTTTCTTTCTTCGCTCTCTTCTTACTTTGCTGGGGTCAATGACGTTGCGACAATCATCTGCACTAACTAGTCCAAAGTCTTGGAGCACAGCGGAAGCGATAGCAGCAGATCTGTCTGACACCATATGTCTGTCACATGCTCTGGCTAGTGCTGGCATAGAACGTCTTGGGGCACAAGCACGTGCTTTTGGAGTCAGAGCCATTGCTTCAATCAAAACTTCACTGCTCTGCCCACTGTGCCCAGTCTGCCCACATTGTTCTTCACTGTCTTCAGTCACCTGTTCTTCAATCTGGTTGTCATCGATAGCTTCTTCGATTTCTTCGATTCCATTATCATCGCTAGATGCGTTCATAATTACAGACGTTTCGCGAGCTGACAACTTCCGAAATTTTTCAATTCGGTTCACTTCATCAGCCTTTCGCTTCTGTCGTTTTTCAAGTTTCTTTGTCGTGCTGTAGTCGACTGTGCTGATACACATTAATCGTGTTGTTCGTTGGTCAATCAGAAACTCCTTTTCTTCAGCTGGAACTTTGCGTTCTTCATCGCAAACACATGAAGTTGTCAAGCATTTGCAAGCAGCAATATCAAATAGCTTCTTCTTGCTATCACCTCTAAAGCAGAAAAGTTTGGACAGGTAAGACTTCTCTTTGTGTCGTCCTCTGTAAGGCGAGTTATTCGTTACGACTCCCCCTACCTACAAAGTCGTTGGGGAGGTGAAAGATCTATTATAATCGCTGCAAAAATGGTTGCACATTACTTCTAATATATAGTGTCAACTTTCCCTCGCTCTTACCTGTTGAAATAAACCAAAAAATTTAATGACCATTACATTCACTGCACCCTAGTGCGTACGCACCTTAAGCGCCTTGTATGGCTACGCCCCTGGACTGGCAAAACGGCGGCAATGGTTTAAAAAATATTTCTTTGTGTAGCTTTCTCCCGCCCCCAGAAATGTGCCGCCCTAGGCGGCCGCCTAGTTCGCCTAGTGGTTAAACCGGCCCTGCACGTAGGCCTATGTGAGATGCGTGGTTCTTACTTAGTATTTGATACGAAGTGTGCAGATACGTGGCATTAACAAACGCTGGTTCTCTATGATCGAATCAATATAGGAGGTTCTTACTTCCTACCAAGGTGTAAGACCACTAATACATGCAGAAACTGCATCTAACTCAAATGGCCAAATTTTCAGTTACGTGGTTCTTTCTTATGAGGGCATAAATCTATTATTATAGGTTTCTTTATATTTGTTTTGTTATTTATTAATTTGACTCTTTCATTGTCTGTCTATCGTGCGGAGTTTTGCTTTTATTGCTTCAATGTCTCGCCTCTGACCTTTCTCTATCTAATCACCTAATTTTTAAATAGCTGCTTTCTGTTTGACTACAATCATGTCCCTGTCATTAACGTCTGAATATCTCACTTTTTGCCTTTTAGAGACTTTCTATCTCACTGCAAGCCTTTTGTGACCTCTGTGCCTTTGAAAGGCAGCCTTTCCATTATTACCATTTGATATTTGTCTCCCATGCCACAAGGTTAGATTGGAAGACAAATATCAAATGGTACAAGATTTGATGATTTGTTTTCGCTCAAAGTAGACTACATAACACAATTTATGTAGTGTTACGATATTATATGGCTAGAGACCACCATTGGTAGACAAAGTGTTTATCTGTTCAACAACATAAGTCCAGGCTCTCTTTCTGGGTATCTATTTTCATTTATTTTCATTAGATTCACACAAATTAGCGGCCTTTTTCTTACCCATTTCAATATCTTGCGGATTTGGTTAACCAGCGTTCGCTTAGTCATTTTATTATCTAAGCCCTAACTGATATGTTTTAAGTTTTCGTTATGACGAGTACGTTCATAAGAACATACCAACGGTTTTCTTGAATTGATTCCTGTCGATGATTATCACCGTTGAAATAGATGGTTGAATAGTTTCAAAGAATAAATCTCTGATCTGATTCGATTCGTACATCCTCTTAACATGTTCAAGGGCTATTTGTGAACGACACCAGATCCAAACGACCACTGTCTTTTTGTCCAAATGAGAGTTCAGGATTTCTATGTCTTCTTCCCTCAGTTTACTGATGAGTTTATCAGTTTCATATGATCTTAATTTGGTTCTGTTTCGAAGGTCTTCGATCTTTTGAAGAAGTAGCTGTGTTTCCATTGACGTTGTACACCTTGCACCACGAGTTTCCACTCTAGCTGTTATTACACCTAAAAGAAATAACGTATTTCAAATGTAAAACTACTTATTCGGATGTAATTTCAGTTAACTGCAGATGAATAAATATGAATTTAATCCAATTAAGAACAACTTTAAGCAAACAACCGAACAGTGCATTGTCATAACGAGCATTTTAGAATTAAATGTCATTATTGATCAGTTATGTTTGAGGTGCCAATTTCTGATTTTTGTAAAGACGCAAACACCATGATAGATCAATTTCAACAATCAGCGAAATACGTTAGGATAAGATTATGCCAATCATGAGGCTTTAGATAAAGTTTGGATTGTAAACCTCCTCCGTTTTCTATGATCCTCGCCACTGTGTTCTGCTTAGTTCGTCGAAGACTCTGGACGAAATTTGAAAACTTTGTCTCGTCGAAGGATCTCAGAAAGTACAAAAGCTTCTCGTTCTTGTCTCGGTTTGAACGTTGATGTTGAATTAAGTGACTTTGCTCTTTAGTTATGCAGTTGAGAGACAACAACGAAGCGATTAAATCATCATTTAGTTGAATATTTTCCAAAAGATATTTTCTGTTGTTTCTAATGATTGCAGATCTTTTCTTCGTTTTCCCATAAAAATCTAAAGCGACACAAACTATCGCAACTTTTGAATGGCATCACAGCTTTGTTACATCACAAAATATCATGTTCAGGGAAACATTCTTGTCCGGAATAAATAGAAACTTTTACTGGCTTTGGATTAGACAGAAGTGATGAAATTGATTTAACTCGAAAATCAACACTCAAGCCAATATGTTTGACACATGGTTATGATGATGATGATGATGATGATGATGATGATGATGATGATGATGATGATGATGATGATGATGATGATGATGATGATGATGACGATGATGATCATGATGATCATGATGTTGATGATGAGGTTGCTTCTTTTCATGTTTGTGTGTAATGCCTGCGACCATATTCGTTAAGGTGCTGAGCAAGTTTTACTACTTTTATTCTACCGAGTCGTCCTCCTGTGGAACACTGTCGGTGTTGTTTCTGTTCATTTTCGATACGTGCAGGAATAAATCGATTTAATATTTATTGTCTTGTAAATTTTAAACTAATTGAATCATATGCTAGTGAGCCTTTGCAGTCATAATTGATATATTAAAGGGGACCTCCTAACAATAGGAAAAGAAATAAAACTAACACTTTAACCGCTGGGTTCGTTGGTTTCCCAGTCGCTTTTAGTAGATGCTCGTCGTTAAAGTGTTAAATCAATTTGACTATAATTCGCTCATTTGCGGGCATGTGGACAGAAAGTACTAGGCCAGTATTATGAAAAATTTGATTTTTAAAAATCAGATATTCTCATATTCTCCAGTCTGTTTAAATTGCATATTTGAATTTCAAGTAAACCAAGGGAAGGATTGTGTAAGACTTTGCCAACGGAACAATTTTTGTGTGATCTTCACTGAAAATGCATGTCCTTCTTGGGAGATTCAGGGATGTTGTTTTCTACTATCTACGGGGATGGCTGGATGGTAGATTCATCGTGTACCACGGATATCATCCCCATAGTCGTTGGTAATCTTTGATACAACTTGTCCACATATACTCTGTGTCAGCCTTACCGACCAACCAGTCGAGTCAAACACAATTTATGACTGATTTAATAATGTCAAACACGAATTTTATATGCAGTACACTTTCACAGTCATGCACATAGGCCTACAGCTCTTTCGATTGGCTAAAGCCGTATGCGCTATATTGATTATAAATTGTCTATCCTAATACAGTTCTCTACATTATATAGTGTCATTATACTATACAGGCATATACTTAATTACATATAAACCACGCCTACCCACTCTAAAGCCTAACAAATCACCTGCCCAATATTAATGCATATGACATTACCTCTTATCCTTCTTTTTCAAGTTTGCAAATCATAATAATTTGCAAACTTCAATATAATGCAAATATCAACACAATCATAATTCAAAAACACATTAAAAACACAAAAACACAAAAATTATGCACCACATATGTTTTCCCTGGATCCATATGTACATTACATTACACTTTAGGTCCTAATCTAAAGTCTAGAGAGGCAGTCTGCCACCACGTTCAATTTTCCCTTCTTGTATATAATTTCTAAATCAAAGGCTTGTAATGCCAATCCCCAGCGTACTAACTTGGCTGATTTTGACATGGTCGTGCTTAAGTAGGTCAAAGGATTATGATCTGTGTATACCATAATGTGGGAGCCCAGAATAATATGCTTTAATTTGAACAACGCCCAAATAGCGGCATATGCCTCCTTCTCTATGGTTACCCAATTTTGTTGGCTAGCAGTCAATTTCTGACTGATAAATAAACAGGCCTTTCCTTTCCTTCATGATCTAGCTGGGTCATCACAGCACCAACGGCTGCCTCACTGCTATCGCAATACAATTTTACTGGTTGACCTAACTGAAAAATTACAAGTACAACATTATGACACAAACAATGTTTTAATTCATCAAATGCTTTCTGATGATATTCTGTCCAACACACACTTTCAGGCTTTTTCTTCCCAGTTTCATCAGTTAATGGTTTCGCAATTTTGGCAAAGTCTTTTATGAATTGTCTGTAATAGCTAAACAAACCCATTAAACGTCTCAATTGTGTCTTAATCGATGGTCTAGTCATGTCTGTCATTGCCTTCAGTTTGTCAGGACCCGTCCATTTTCTTATGACCCGACCCAATCACATGTCCAATAAATTTGATTTCTTATTTACCAGATGCACACTTGTTTAAGTTAAGCGTCATGTTATGTTGTCTCATTTGCATAAGAAACAATTCAATATGCCTAAGGTGACCGTCCCACGACATAGAATGAACAGCCACGTCATCAATGTATGACTCAGTAAAGTCTTTTACAGGTTGAAGCACAATGCTCCTAGCTTTTACAAAGGTTCTTCCAGAATTAATCATACCAAAAGGTACTCTTGTCCATTCAAACAAACCATGGTCTGTTATGAAAGCAGTTTTCCATCTATCAGAATTTTTGACAGGGCACGTCCAATATGCACTTCTACAGTCAAAAAATGAAATTAGCTTTACCAACTTTCATTAAAACGTCATCGACAACAGGCATAGGATATTGACATTCAATTGTAAAACTATTGACATATCGATAATCACAAGCCAATCGAAGTGAACCATCCTTTTTCTTGACAATCATCAATGGCGTTGCCATAGGGCTCGTTGACGGCTTCACGATGCCCATGGCAATCAGATCCTCGATCTGTCTCTCGACCTCGGATCGATAAATCAGTGGTACACGGTACGCAGAAAACTCTTTCGGTACAAAGTCAGGACGCAGTTTAACCTCGTGTTGAACTACAGTGCAAAAACCAGGTTTGTCAGAAAAACGATCAGAATATTTATGCAAAATATTCAACAATTGTTTCTTTTGTATAACAGTCAAATACTCAATTTGTTTACGATCTAATTGCAACGGCTTAGTTTTGGTTTCAGTTTTCACTGGCATTTCATGTATTTTTCCAAATGCTTCACCTTCATCAACAATGAGTCCAAGTCCTAATGCTCTTGTTACAAATCTGCATATTTTGTTGGCATGCACAACTCTTTTACTACCATCGCCCACGTCAACCAAATATGAGCACTTTCATTTTTTCTGCAAAAATGCTGCAAGGACCATGCCATCTAGACATTAATTTGTTAGATGAGGTGGGGAACAAAACAATAACTGTGTCTCCCGGTTCAAAAGATTTCTTTTTAGTATGTTTATTGTACTAATGGACATATGGTTCTTGTTTCAGCTGAATATGTAGGCCTATGTTAGCATTTTTCAAAACTTTCAGTTGGCACGCAGCGCAGGATTTACACCACTCACTGTTATCCTGCCTCATTGCGGGCCAAACAAATGATAAACTCATTCTCTCTCGTGGAATGGGAGTAATTGGAACTCGATCTAACGTTAACTTTCTGCTTTTTAATTGACACTCGGCACAGGACTTACACCAGTCCTTTATCTCATTTCTGATCGACGTCCAAATAAAAGACAAAAAAAACCGCTCACGAGTTTTCTCCTCGGCAAAGTGCCCTCCGAACACTGATGCATGAGCGAATTCCATTATCTGCTTTCGCCTTTCCTGGGGAACTGCCAATTGGAAAACGATCTGGCCTGAGGATAAGGCCTCTTTTATATAACAGAACATTACACAAACAAAATTCGGAATTGCCTTCCCTCGAATTATCAAACCATTTCCTCAATGACACATCTTCCTGTTGTTGCTTAGCAAACAAAACTTAATCTGATAAACATACAGGCTGTTGTAGTTGTTTGCTGTGATGATGATAATTGCTGTTGTTGTTGCGATGATAATGCACTATTATCTACACCAATTTCAGCTCTCTCTGTGTCAAAAAGACTATCCAAATGTAAATCTGTTGTATCGGATTTCTCCAAATCATCTGCCTCTTCACTTTGGCTTACTTCTTTACTCATCTCTTGTTCAGCTTTTCTCTTTTATGTTCTCGTCATTACATTTGACTGCACCTGTGCGTCCAAAATAGGAATTTGTGGCAATGTCTTCAATTCTGCTATGACCTCGGGATGAAGCAAACAGGATTCTTTTCCCGTCATGTTTTCAACAACTGCAGATATTACATGAATAAAGAGTCCAATAGTTAAACACATGTAGTTCTTTTCTGTTTCCTCATTCGCCATTCTCAATTCAAGCTTGATCAATTTAGCCGAAATGGGTTTTCCAGAAGCGCACTGGAGACTTACTGTTCCCATTTCTTCCACAGGCATACCTTTTATAACCTCATTACTAATCACTGGAAGTTCTGTACCTGAATCAACAAGACAATTTATTCGCCTGATTTCACTCTCATTTTGTTTGATCTCAATTCCTACATGCTGCAAAGTCGCCTTTTTTAGAACCACTTCACGTTTAAGGCAATTAGAAATTTCTTCCTTCATTCCTTCATTCTCTGTCCTGTTTGCCTTCTTTTCTTTCTCCATTACACATTTCATTACGACCTGTGCTTCAGTCTCTGTCGGTTCCACATTTTCACTTTCTGGTCTGTTAATCACCTGTATAATCGGCGTTTCCATTTCTTCTAATGCACACGCCCTAGAAGAAATTTCTTTTGATTGCTTTTTCCAGCAATTCTTCAAAAGATGTGACCTATCACCACAAGCCCAGCACCATCCCTCGCTCTTTTCTGCTGTAAAACCTTTCTTCTCTTCAGGTCTTACATAGTTACTTGGAAACACTTTTTCCTTAACAAACATGTCCTTCATGCCTCCATTACCTTGAACCTTGCCCTGATGCACGTAATTCTCTTGCGGTTTTGGTTGACTGTGAAATGCTTTTGGTGGGCCCACATAACCAATCTTATTATCTACATGTAAATCTGCCAAATCGGCGATTGCATTAGATGTACAAACAATCTGTTCCCTCTTTCATTAGAACAAACTGCAGTGGGCCCGGTGCCAACGATTCTTTGAGCCTGTCGGCCATCATTAGATCAGCCAGCTTTTCAAAGCTCTGTTTGACATCTCTGCTCCGTAAATAATAATTAAAGATGTTCTTTAATCTGGTGTGAAACAGAGTAAAAGTCTCATCAGGCAATTTCTTGGCCTGAAGAAAGTTGGATCGATACTCAATTTAAATTCTCGAAGAATATAATCTTTGACCCGATCGTAATTATCATGGTCCTGAAAAGCCAGTATGTTTAACACTGCTCTAGCTTTGTATGTCATTAAGGGTAAGAGCAGTTTTACCCAAA
Source organism: Allolobophora icterica (assembly GCA_963556255.1). Taxonomy (NCBI): domain Eukaryota; kingdom Metazoa; phylum Annelida; class Clitellata; order Crassiclitellata; family Lumbricidae; genus Allolobophora; species Allolobophora icterica. The sequence continues at coordinate 85,900,377 of OY744604.1, read as the reverse complement.
ACACCTTCTCGACTTAAAAACTTTTGAAAGCATTTTCAACCGTTTCAAAATACAGTGGTATGTCTCCCATATCAGCAGGATCCTAGGTAAAACAGGCTTCATTACAACTCCCAGCCTTTTCATTTTAACAATAAGCGTTTTATCCTCCTCGTCCTTCTTTCTTAGTCTTTCTTCATCACGCTCTCTCCATTTCAATATTTCTGCTTCCATGTTCTCCATATGCATCTGTAATTGTTCTTTTCTGAAAAGCCATCTGCTCCTCTCTCATCTCCATTTCCTCTCTTCTTAAAGCCATTTCTTTCAAAGCCATTTCTTCTTTTTCTCTTTCTCTCCTCTCTCTTAGATGCCATCTCCGCCATTCTCAATCTCTCCTCTCGATCTGCACTCATCATTCTTTGCCTCTCCCCGTCCAACTCTCTACACTCTTCTTCCACTTTTGCAAACGCTCCTACATACTCCTCTCCTTCTCCAATCCACGCCGTACCAACTCTTCCAAAAGGGCTTCTCTGTCAAGCAAAAACAGTTCATCCTCTGATTTACCATACCTTACCAACGCTTGTCTGACCCTCTCGGTCGACATTTTCTTTAACTGAGCTCTTCTTTCACTTGAAAGACGCTCCATCTTGACACGTTATTCAAGTACCAATAATCAGCACACAAAGCAAAATTACGCACAAAAGTGATAAATGTCAAGCTATTGTGTACACAAATTCAACTTATCTTCAACCACGGTATTCTTTTCTTCCATTGTCGTTGAAATCACCAACAGATCCGGTTGTCTCCGACTTGTTCACTGTCTGTCGATCCAGAACTTCACATGTCGATCCGTTGCACAGCTTGTTCTCCAATTCACGGCACCAGAAACCGTCCGATTCAGTCACTGAGTGTACTGTAGATCTGGATATCGAACTGCTTGGCTTCGTCTGATTTCCTTGATCCCGAATCAGCTTGACCTCCTCCTCCGTTGCACCAAAGTCACACAGGAGGCAACGAATGCAACTTAGACCTAAATATGATCAGCCCTAGTTGCACCCGCTAACCAACTGTTGACTCCGTCCGAGTTCGAATTGTGGATTTGTCCCACTCGACAACTCAGACTAGATAACTATTTTGCTGTAGTTATCTCTCTACGTTGGTCAAAATCAACAGTCTCTTCGGCACTGTTGCGTAGTCAGGCATAATTCGTAATCCCACCGAAGCTGCCACCAAAATGTCAGCTTTACCGACCAACCAGTCGAGTCAAACACAATTTATGACTGATTTAATAATGTCAAACACGAATTTTATATACAGTACACTTTCACAGTCATGCGCATACAGCTCTTTCGATTGGCTAAAGCCGTATGCACTATACTAATTATAAATTGTCCAATCCTAGTACAGTTCTCTACATATATATAGTGTCATTATACTATACAAGCATTATACATAATTACATATAAACCACGCCTACCCACTCTAAAGCCTAACAAATCACCTACCCAATATTAACGCATATGACACTCTGTCAACCCTTAACTCTTGATGTTACTCCTTCGGTACCGGTAGGTAATTTCTTGTGTGCATAAACCACGCATAAACCACGCAGTAATCACTTCTAGTTATGTGAGCATTGCTCATTTACTGAGGATGTTTTCGTTTTACTGACTCTCATACCATTTAACCAATTGAAGGTGGCGCTTTTGAGGTACTTTAAATGCACTGTGTCAAATATCTGGATAAGTAACTTACTATTCATTTATTCAATCTGGAAATTTATATAGCGCCTCTTCCGGAGACCTACTCAGAGGCGCTCCCAGCCAGGGCACGGCTCAAGAGATAGGTCTTGAGGTATCGGAAGAAAGCAGGTGAGTTACCCTGGGGAAGAAGCGTAAGACGATTGGAAAACCATTGCAGGTAGATGGGCCAACAATCGAAAGGCTCGGCGTTGTCTGACTGCAGAGCGGGTCCGAAGGACAAAACGCTCTCCGTAAGTCGCAGGGTGCTAAGCTCTGCGAGAGGCTAAGTCAGAAATCGGTCGACAGATATCAGACAGGTAGATGGGGCGATGCCGGAGAGATACCGTCAAACTAGTGCTGCTAACTTGTAGGAGATGCGCTCAGAGGCAGGAAGCCAATACAAAACGTCCATATAGGCAAAGACTGGGGCGTATTTTGGAATACGACCAATACGTCTAGCAGCAGAACGAAGGACCCGATCAAGTCGCCCTATTAGGCCCTTGGAATGACCAACAAGGCCCGAGCAACAGTGGTCGACTTTACCAGTGACAAATGCATGAACTACATGTAAGATCACTGCAGCATCATGAGAAAGGGATGTCAGTACACCAAGGAACTGCCACAGCTGATAATAACAGTACCACGTGACCAAGTTAGCACACAGGGAGAGCCTAGGCTCTCGATCCAGCGTAGCACCTAGGTCACGAACGGTAAGGAACAAAGTGAAGTGGGGAAAGGTCTTAGTCAATAGGTGTAGGTCAACCCCGCAAGCCGCCTACGACCATCAAGCCAAATGAACTTAGTTTTGGACGGGTTCAGAAGCAACCGGTTTGAGGGTATCGAAGCTGATATAAGTATTAGGGTGGAGTGAAAATGGGCCCAAAAAATTTTTTTTCAGCAAGCGTTTTCCAATAGCGATGGAAAGTTGCCAGCATGTGAGTGTAAATAGTGCTCAAAATATTGTTGATTTTGCTTTGCACCTTCTGCCCTCTACCGGCGATTAAATATTTACCATATAAAATTCTTTGAATAACGTCAACGTGGTGCAATTCTTTTCTTTTTCTTCAACTGATTGTCTTCGAACGGTTACAATTCATGAAATACACGTTCAAATCAGTTGCGGAAATGGTCTCTGGTGTGTTACAGGATTATATAACTGTTACCAGGGGCGTTACTTTGGTCTAAACAGTGGGGGAGGGTACCAATTTCTTACATGCAGGAAGCACGGCGTTGACTGCGATCTCTGGGAAGGCAAAATGATACAATATTGATTGGCATTGTTCATAAAGTGGGGGGTACAGTACCCCAGCAGAAAGAATGGGGTGGGTACGGTTACCCCTCGTTCCTCTGACAAATTACGCCTATGATTGTAACGCCTAATGAATGCAGCGACATTACTGAAATGAAGAAAATTAAGAGAGAACGAAAGAAGTACCAAAGCTCTGTTCAAGCAGGATGCGCCAGCATACGACTGTGAGTGTTGAGGGGTTTTCCAGAGAGTAATCCAACAGAGGTCCGAGTCTGGTTTCATGGGGGCGGGGCAGATCAAGAGAGGAGGCAGAATAGCTGTGAAGGCGGTTGTTATTTAGGGCGAGGAGAATTGGAAGGCAGAGGATCATATGAGTCAGAGTAGGAGTAGGCCCTACTTGAAAAGGTGAGACTTCAGTTTGGAGTGGAAAGCCCGGAGATAGATAGAGGAACATGAGGAGAAGGATGGAGGACGGGTTGGAATGATGACGGAGGAACCAAGAATCTGCGGAATTCAAGGGGGAGAGTGTTCCAGAGGTGTGGTACTCTGTTCGATATGGCTGGGTTGGAGAACTTGAGATGAGTAGTCACCGGAGATCGAGGAAGACTGAAATAGGAGGAGGATCGGGTGGAGCGGGTTGCCTGGATGGTGAAGAGACCACGGAAGTACTTGGGCTGGATATATTGTAGGGAATAATAGGTTAGTGATACGACTTTGAAGTGGATTCACTCTGAGATTTTTAGCCAATGTAGTGATTTGAGGATGAGAGTGATATAATGATGTTTGGGCATTCTCGTGACAGCCCTGGCTAGTGAATTTTGGATAAGTTGCAGACGCTTGATTTGGGTGGATTCAAGATTGAGGAAGAGGGAATTGCTGTAATCAATGAACAATAGAGGTAACAATGGTAGAGGCAGTTTTAAGTCGATCTTGGGTCGGATGCGACGAAGGTCACAAATGTGTCTGAAGCAGGATCGCGAGAGGTTGGAGATGTGGTTAGAGAAGGAGATGTGTGAATCACAAGTAATGGACAGGGGGGTCCGACGTGAAAGGTAAGAAGCGATGAGCTAGTCGAAGGGTGTATGGAAGGGTTAGGGCTTTTTCTGTATGATCACGAAGTCCTAAGATTATGAATTCTGTTTTGGAAAGGTTAAGGAAGAGGAGATTGGATGACATCCATTGTGATATTAGGTTAATCACGTTGAAATATTGCATCGACGGTAGAGGGCAGAAGATGTCATTTGAAATTTAAAATATTTGGTGTGTTTCTTTCTCTACCCAAGTTGCATCTTTTGCCCACTATTGGAATTCATTTATTTAAAAATCATTTTTTCACTCCACCCTAATAAGTATATTCGTTTATTGGAACAGTCTGACAAACCACATAGTGTTACAGCAAATTACACATTGATAAACAAGATATATCAGGAGAAGAGCTTAAGGCCTGTAGCAAGTTATTGTCCTTTACTGTCGTTTAGAGAGAACTCTAGGGATGTAATTTACGTAGTCTTTAGTCGGTAGAGTGAAAGGGTGCAGTCTTGGTCGCAGATTGTAAGGACTGAGAACTGTTGGTGGAAAGAGATTCCTCAGAAAATGCGTTTCGTTTATTTTTTAAATTTGTTTTCAGGACCCTCAGTGCGTGAAGGGATCGTAAAACTCTCTCAACATGTGATGTGGTACGGAGATCCCCTCTGAAGGTGACGTCAAGGACGGTCATCTCAGTGACCCGATCCACTCCTGGGAGAGGGGTGGAAAGGTTGTAGAGTTGTTCCGTCGGGCGACAATCATCTCTCTTGAATTACTTGCGATCAACCTAAGATTGTTGTTTGTTGCCCAGCGCGTTATGGCCTCGGGCTCCTCACCGATCGTATCCTTCATCGAACTGGCGACGATGAGGTGGGTGTCATCGGCAAATTTATCGATCTTAGTTTGCTTATGTATGGGGTGGAGGTCTGAGGCATTAACAATAGATGCGACAGGGCCAAATCCAGATCCCTGGGTGATGCTGGCGTTTATTGTAGCAACAGCTGACAGACGTCCTGCGAAGCGAGTTGAGTGCGACCTGTCCTGCAGGAAGTCGACCAACCAGTTATATACATTATCTGGCAGGTCAAGGTGTGACAGCTTTTGCGCGAGAACGGAATGCCGGACGGTGTCGAATGCCTTCGAAAAGTCAAGTGAGACGTTATCCCTGAGGAATAAGGTGACATGGTGTAGGATGGAAATAAGTGCCGTAGTAGTGGGGCCCGTTGGACGGAAGGCAAACTGGTCGGTAAGAAGATCAGACATGGGGGAAACCTGGTAAGATGGATAGATGTAGGTGTGGACCAATTCCCTCTCAACCATTCTTGAAAGGATCGGAACTATGGAGATCGGCCGATAATCTGAAGGATTTTTTGGAGACTCGACCTTTGGTATCGGGTGGATGATGGCGGTTTTCCACTGAGAGGGCACATGTGAGCGCATGATTTAAAGATTAATGAGATACGCGAGTAAAGCGGAGTAGACAGGAGCCGTCAGACGCAGGAACCACGAGGGAACACCGTTAGCGCCGTCAGCAATGTGGCGTAAGTGGTCAAGTAGGTGGAAGACTCGGTAGTCTGAGTCTCTGACGTGAATTGCCGGTTAACCCCCGCGGTGTGTCGCCTTTCCGGTGGTTCCTAATGGTCGTCTGTTGATATCCACGAAAGTGGGCGTTGAGTTTCGCCGCTGATGGTGGGCTCTCAGGATCCACGTAAGTTCTTTCCTTAGTGATCTTGTTTAGACTTTGCCTCAGATCTTTGACACCTCCTTGAGGCATCAATGGCGCGGAACATCAACCCAACATATATATATGTGTGTGAGGATAATGACGCTGAAAGTTTTCAGATTATATTAAAATATTACATCAAAGTAATCCCTTGTGGTCGAGATAAGCAAGTTTGACAATAATGCTTCAAAAGCATCTCACTTTTCAGGTAACGCCAGATTGCATACTTGAACCGTCGTCGGGTAATTCTTCGATTGAAGCAAACGTCGACTGATATGAGAGACCTGAAGACTTCTTCGTCTTTGTGATTTGTTGATGAATTCAATATCCAATGTAGATAGGACTTTTGTAAGGTAATGTCCATGACTTCTAGTGGAAGATCGTACAACTGAAATGAAAAAAAATGATACAACGTTAAGACTATAGTGGATGTTATAATTACATTGATTAGTTAATCTAGAATTTTATTACGGATGCCGAAAAAGTTAGCTTAGCATAGATTTCAACAGTTCGGAAGACTTACCTACTAGTAAAATCTTTAAATGATCATTTAAAACCATGTGGCATCCATTGACAGAGTGTAATATACAGTAGGTTACTTCACAATAGTCTCAACGCGTGCAGCTCTTGTATGGTGAGTAATTTCTGCGCTAAGTTATCTGCGGATTTCTTGATTTATTTAAATCTTTGGCCTTGTTTTGTGCCATTTGAAAGCTCTAATCTCTCCCATATTCATGCTTCCATCTCAGAAGTTATCTCATGAGCTTCAGTAAAGTCTGCGTTACATAATGCATCCTGGCTTTTACGAGATATTGCCGTGTTTCTGTGATCTTTACTGCATCAAATTTAATTGGTTACTCAGCAGTACCACAATCAATACTGGCTCTGTAAAATCTGTTGAATATGCGGTCGCGCGTACGATTTTCCAAAACAGCTCAGAAAACTTTAAAACTATCAGTTCTATTAGATTGCCATGTCGAACGCTATTGTGTAGTCCTCGAAAGGTACTGTACAACTACCGACTCATTTATTGATATTTTAACAGCCATTGACACCTTTTGAAAAATGTTATTTCAATTCACAATTAACTGATACAAAATTTAATTCAAAATTTTAGCTGAAGCAACAATTTTTAGATTTTGATCATAATTATGTTTAAGTTCATTATCACGGTGTTATCGATTAATAATAATCGAATCTAATAACTTATACAGTGTCGTTATTAATGCACAATTCTTCAGTGATTGTCTTTGCAAACGATATCTCGAACGTGTTAATGATATTGTTAAAGTTATTCTATAATATATAGAATATCTTACCGTTGTACTTGACGGAGCTTCATTCTGCTTATCTGTTGCATGAAATAAAGTCGGAACTTCGTTCTGTTCATCTGTTGCATTAAATAAAACCATTGAAATAGTTAAATTTTCGAAAATAGAATTAGAAAATGTTCTACAGTTTTAAGTATTAAATGTGATATAGGCCTACATTTCTCCATTATCCAACCATTCAGTTAATTACATCATTCAGCCAGGTAGAGTAGCTTTATGACTATACGAAATCTTATGATTTTGCTTCTATTAAGGGATATTCAAAGACAACTGACAGCCAAGAGCAAAACTTTCAGATCTCGTATTTAAGAATTGTTAAAAAAATTTGTAAACCGAGAAAATTCTAAATTCGAACACATAACATCAGTCCACAAAGCCGACGTGTAAAGCCCTATTTTTAATCAGCAAACTATATCTATTGCACTCATTTAAATGAGCTCAAAGCTGTATCCAAAGTAGATATCTAGTTAACCTAAAACATGAGGTCCTATGCTCGGCAGAGCACGTTGTGTCCAAGTAGACCCATAATTGACAATAACCAGTTAGAACAATTTTCGTAAAGTATTCCGTCCAAGTGCTTGGCTAAAAGAATCAAACTCGTAGCCATGCTCGACAAGTGCTTTCCATTCCTTGTTGAAACTGATTGGTAAAAGACGGAGTTAAGGGACATAGATGGCATTAGAGCAGGAACTTCAGTATCCAGTTACCCAATCGACAGGCGCCATAGGAAAATTGGGGGTCATGCTCCTCTCCTGAAAGCCTAATCAGGTTATCGAATCTATTCTTTCGCTATCAACAAGTAACTCTCAAATTTTTGTTTTGAAACAGCCTCATAGGTTACATACCTGTGTAGATTAGGGTGGTCCAGAAACCATACAGAAAAGTTTAAGTTCATGTAACCATTTCTCCACAAGGCTTATTTTGTCCACTGGAAATAGCTAGTTTGCCTGTTAAATTTCAGACTAACTGTGTAACATTTAGAGGTTAACCCTTTCTCAACATTTTATTTGTGTGCTTTTGTGTCTTTAGTCATGTTTACAGGCGTTATTAGACTAATATGGCTTCATCTAGTCTGAGATCCGACGCAGAGCACTGGCTATTGGGAAAGCCAATCTCTCAGTCATCTTCAGGAAGATTACCATGTTGCCTGGATGTACTGAAACTTCTTCAGATTCATCATATCACTGAAGCAAGAACCTCTTCCGGAAAGTTACAATATGGCATGTGACGCAGTTATTTTTATTTGGATGCGAGCCAGAATACCAACACAGAAGGTTGATTCGTGTGTCGGAGAACTGTCAAAGCTATATCAGAACTACCTGGCTCTGGTGTAGGGTGGTCCACAAAAATAAAGTTCAAGCTAGAAGCCAGGACACCCTCTCAGTTTTTTAGACCTGTCAGTAGTATTATTGAGACAAAATTTCAGCTTCCTATTCCAACTAGAAGACGGTGCTCAATGACATATAAATATTACCATCTAGTAGTATTTGCTGTAAATCTTGATGCCGTATAACTTGGTCAACATTTGTCATGGAGATGAGCTTGAAATAGTTTCTGTTGTGTTATCATACTTACTTACTTACTGGTACTTGGAATAAAAAAGTGTACAGTTCTTGTTGAAGGTCATGGTGCCCACTTCCTGTGTTTTTGGCGGACATGTTTTCAGAAGTGAATTTTTACATTACAATTGCTGCAGCGCTTGGCTGTGATCCTTCTGCCCTGCCACTTTGAACCATCCACAGAGTGCGTAAGAAAGCCAGGACACAGCATGCTGAAGCTGTAAGATCTGAATTTGTACCAAATTAGCCACTGGTACTACACTGGGTTGGGAAAACCCTGCCTAAGGTCTTTGGAGCAGGAAATGTCGACCGCCTGCCAGTGCTGGTTTCAGGTGGTGGTGTTGATAAGCTCCTCTTTGTGCCCAAATTAGCCTTTGGGACAGGATACAATGAGTTCATGGTCGTTCATATTCTTCTGAAGTTGTGAAAACCCACAGTTGACAAAGTTCAAGCCTTGAGCTTTGATACAATGTCTGTCAACACTGGGCATTTCAACGGAGTGTGTTCTGCTGAAAGACAAATAGGCTGAGAGCTCCTGTGGTTGGCCTGCCGTCATCATGAAAAGGAATTGATTTTAGCCAAAGTATTCACCTTGTGCTGCAGTCCATCTGTTCACCATAAATCCCAATCTTCAAGAGATTTAAATCTGCTGGGAAGGTGTGACACGTGTCCTTCTTCCGAGGACTGGAAGTCATAACTGGCACTGAAGCCCCCATGAAACAGCATCAGTTTTCTCAAGGAGTTTGCTGAAAGAAAGTCCGATTTAGAGATCAGAGACAACTACCAAGAGATCATTGAGCTGACAGTGGTTGTCCTTGGACGTCAGCGTTCAGTAATTCACTGGAGAGCCCCTGGGTCAATTGACCATGGACATTGGATGGCCAAGTTACTGTATGCAATCAAATCTTCCTTTTTCGCGATCAACCTGATGTATTCAAGAAGAAACTCATATTAATTGATTTTTGAACTTTGGTGTCCTGTTTGCGCAAAGGCATGGACAAAGGCCCCTTGCTGCTGAAGCTCCAGAACAAGATCTGTCACTTTGGATTGGTCTAGGGACTCTAGGACAATATGAGTCTATTGACTGTGAGATCAGCATTGCTGCCAGGAAGGTCCTAGAAAATCACTTGTGGTACAGCCAACAACGCATGCGCTTCATAAAGACGCATGCGTTACAATTGAAAACGCTCTGGGAACTGAAATGGTATGGATTGCATGCCGTAATCACGTCATGGAAGTCGTCTTCAGTTGTCTTCTTGTCGAGGAACAGAAACAGTTTATTCTTCGACTGGTTGGAAACCATCGCAAGTATTTCCCAACTCGATCCAAAACATCGCTCGTGTCATAGATTAACCATTGCGGAACAATTTATCTATTTTTCTTCAGATAGCATAAAAACTGTCAAATGGGTTGACCTCTAAATTTTATTTTTTGCATTAAAATTTTGCATGATTGTTAGGATCATGATAAAGAAAAAACCAGCCTTGTGGACAACTGAAATCTGTTACATGATTTTTGTGGACCACCCTAGTGTAGATATTCCAGGATATTTCTCATAATCGGTGAGGGTCTAACATCACTTGGACTAAAACTAGGTGGTGCATTGGACTTGAAAATCGACAACGGAATTAATTTATTCGTACCCATCACCGGCAAATGGAACTGATGATGATAGCGATGCTGATTCTGATGATAATGATGACGTCGACGACGAACACGACGATGATGATGATGATGATGGTGGTGGTGGTGGTAGTGGTGATGATGATGATGATGATGATGATGATGATGATGATGATGATGATGATGATGATGATGATGATGATGATGATGATGATGATGATGACGACGATGATGATAAGAAACCGTCGCCACGTATGTACTCGCAGAAATGCTTGCAACAAGAACACGCTCAATGTTTGGACACTCGCACTTCGGAATTACATAATTTATAGGACCACGCAAGATGCTACTAGCTTTGATAACCGGCTCCAAAAGGTTTGAAGAGACCGGTAAAAGAGACTAGGAACACACGGATCCACGCTGTGGAAGCAGATCGTCGTGCTACAAACAGTCTGGAGGCGCGCCAAAGGCTGGGAGGGTTGCAAAGAGTCGTAGAAACGGCAGCGCACCTGATAACGTCTGGAAGAGTCTACATGTAAAGGCGAATGGTTTAAATGGCTCGGTTTCATTAGGCTAAGGCATAGGATGACAGTGTACAAAAACAGCCTCGATAGAACCTTCACGCATTTGTTGAATCTTGAAATTGACTGCCGTTAAATTTTATTTTCTGATAGTAGATTCTCTCCTTAAATGAGATGTAACAGTTGTCAGTCGGCGCAATGAACAGGATTTATGCCTATTTGTGCACGATTTCTAATAGACCTTTAACAAGGCTAGTATTTTGGATGTTATTTTTATAATAGTGTTAGTATTAGCGTTTTTTTTTATTTTCCGAATACCGAACTTGGTCCTATGCAAACTTACCATTGCTTTACAGTAATAATAATTTTTTAAGTTGTTCATTTCAGCTTAGACCTACCTCTTTTTCACTGAACAGGATCAATATTTGGCCTATTTACTTCTTCTTTATGTTCTCTGCCCACCGGCAGGTTCGTATGACCAATGACGCCATCGTTCTCTGTCTTGTGCTCTTCTCTTCAGTCCACTGTATCCTTCTTCTTTTGTCATCATCCAGTCTAGCAGCATTGCCCTCGGTCTTCCTCGCGTCTTTCTCCCTTCCATCCTTCCCTCCATGATGTCTCTTAGCAGTGTCTCACTCCTTAGGATGTGCCCGATCCATTTCCTTTGTCGTCCGCGTATAGTACTTATGAGTGATCTTTGTTCTTCTACCATTTGCAGGATTTCCTCGTTCGTCCTCCGTTCCACCCAGCTAACTCTCTCCATTCTGCGCCACACCCACATCTCGAAGGCCTCCAATCTTTTTATGTCGTCCTTCCTCATTGTCCATGTCTCGGAGCCGTACAGCACAACACTCCACACCAGTGTCTTCACCATTCTCTTCTTTAGATTCTTGCTTAAGGTTCCTCTCATCAGCTCTCCTCTTTTGTAAAATGCATCTTTTCCCATGGATATTCTTCTTTTTATTTGCTCGTGGCATCTTGCATCGTCTGTGATCACACTTCCTAGATAGCAAAACTTCTCCACCTGTTCTATTTCTTGTCCGTTTAGTGTGATCTTTATTGTTTGTGGTATTATACCGCTTCTCTTGCTTATCTTCATTACCTTTGTCTTCTTTACGTTTATTTTCATTTCATATTCCAGTGATACCGTATTTAGACGATCCATCATCCTTTGTAAGCCCTCCTGGCTAGTTGCCAGCATCGCCTGGTCATCTGCAAATCTCAATGCCTTCACCCTTCTTCCTCCTACCTTTATCCCCTCCTCCATATCGTCTAGCGTTTCTCTTATGATCTCTTCTATATAGATGTTGAATAGGATTGGTGACAGTGGGCATCCTTGTCTTACCCCTCTTCCTATTTTCCCTGGTTCTGAGTACTCTCCATCAACTCTTATTTTCACTCTTTGTCCCATGTATAGATTACCTATCAATCTTCTTTCTCTCCAATCCACCCCTTTTCTTCTCAGTATTCCCATTAGCTTTCTCCAGTCTACTCTGTCGAAAGCTTTTTCATAGTCGACGAAGCAGATATATATGTCTTGGTCATGTTGGATGCTTCTTTCTGCTATTATCCTCAATGCTGCTATCGCATCTCTTGTCCCCTTTCCCTTTCTAAACCCATATTGGTCCTCTCCCAAGCAATTTTCTGCTTCCGCCTTTGTCTGCAGTCTCTTTGTTATAATTCTTAGCAGGATTTTTGATGCATGTGTCAGAAGGCTTATCGTGCGATGGTCTTCGCAATTTGTTGCATTCTGCTTCTTCTGTATTGGTATAATTATTGTCTGCAGGAAGTCCTTTGGCCATTCTCCCGTGTTGTAGATGTCCCGGCATACTTGCACCACCTCGCTCATTGCCTTCTCTCCAAGATTTCTGAGTATTTCTATTGGGATGTTGTCAATTCCTTCCGTCTTCCCATTCTTCATGTCCTTAATTGCAGCCAAGACCTCCTCTCTCATCACCTCCGGACCCATGCCGTCCTCCCCCTGTGTTTCTTCCTGCTTCCGTTCTTGTTTCCTCATTTCTTCCTCGATGCTTCCACTTCCTGTATATAATTCCTCCACATATTCCTTCCATCTTTCCCTTATATCATCTGCGTCCTCCAGTAGTCTGCCGTCCTTGCTCTTGATTGCACCTCCTCTTCCTGTATTTTGCTTCTTGCTTAGTGATTTTATTTTACCGTACACCAAATCGCTTCGCCCCTGTTCCTGCAGGACTTCCAGTTCTCTGCACTGCTCCTCCCACCACATTTCTCTTGCTTTATCCGTTGTTCTTCTCAGCTGGTTGTTAAGTCTTCTATATTCCTGTTTAGCCTCCTCTGTACTTTGATGTTTCCATTTTATTCTCTCCTCCATGTCTTTTATCATCTCTGTTGTTATCCATGGTTTACGTGGTTCGTTTCCCTTTTGGAATCCTATCGTTTCAGTCGCCTCTTTCATCAATGCCTCTTTTAGGTTCGTCCACCTCTCTTCTGTTTTTGTTCCCTCTTTTAGATTTTCTACTTTTTCCTCTAGGTTCGTCAATACTTCTCCCATCTTTGTTTTTATCATTTCTTTGTTCCACTTCATTTTCTTCACTCTTTTCTTTTTGATGAACTTAAGTTGTAGGCTCACTGTCATAGCCACCATGTTATGGTCTGTATCTGCATCTGCCCCGGGAAGGGCTCTCGCATTCTTCACACTATTTCTGTACCTCTGCCTTACCATTATGTAATCCAGCTGGTATCTTTCCCTGTCTCCTGGTGATTTCCACGTGTACCTTCGTCTTTTTTCCTGCTGGAACCATGTGTTCGTTATTACCAGTCTTTGCCTTTTGCAGAATTCCATTAATTTCTCTCCTCTCTCATTTCTCTTCCCCAATCCGAATTTCCCTATTATACCTTCCTGTTCGCCCTCTCCCACTACTGCATTCCAGTCTCCCATTACTATCACATAATCCGTACCTTTGATGTCTTCTAATCCTCTCTCTATTTTCTCATACATGTCATCCACCTGCTCTTCCTTATGCGCCGACGTAGGCATATACACCTGTACTATTGTTATGTCTACTGGGTGTGCATGTATTGATACTATTATCATCCTATCTTCGACTCTTTCTATTTTCGTCACACATTTGGCTGTTTTTTCTGATAGAAGAATTGCTACCCCGTTTTGTCCCTTGTCTCCTCCAGTGTGGACAACCCTATAGCCATCACTCACGAAATCTCCTCCCTCCTTCCATCTTACCTCTGCCAAACCTAGTATGTCAAGCTGCGCTCTTCTCATTTCTCCTATGACGTTCGCGAGCTTTCCTGGTCGTGCCATTGTTCTTATGTTCCAGGTCCCTATTTTTAGCCTTTCCTATTTACACGCGAGCTTTAATTTCTAAATGTCCCTTAACAACTCTAGTATTTTCTATGTTATTTCTGCATAGGTGTTAGTAATAAAGTTCTTTCTTTTTTCAGAATAGCACACTTGATCATACGCAAACTTGGCATTGTTTTCCAATAATTGTTTTCCAATAATACTATTAATGTTGTTTATTTCAGCTTAGGCCTACCTCTTTTGGGAAATGTAGAAAATCGCAATTTATGCTTCTTGCGTGCACAATCACTTTCCTTGTCGATTCGTTTTTGTGTTCCTGCAACGGCGTCCATAGTGCTGGTTAACAGAAATTAGTTTAAGGTCTTTATGTTTGATGATATTTGCCTTATTCATTTGACAAATGTTGGCCGCCTAAGAAAGTTTTGTACATGAGAAATGGCTACAGATAAAAACTAAAATATAGACATATAGGAGGGGCGTTCAGAAAGTTTTGAGCCTGGCTATCTTTCGCTATACTTTTGGGCGGACAAATGCTATAGACCTTATATACGGAGTCTTGTTAGTGTTCTCTAAAAATATTATGTCGTTTGTTTCTTATTTTACGAGGTACAATTTATTGAACATAGGTGGTAGCACAGTATGACATTGTCTGATTTTAAGAATATTTTTTACAGTGGAGATCGTTCAACCGCAGCAGATACACAACCGAATGATTATTGTATACGGTGATGATAAACAATCATATGCCATGGTCAAGCGTTGGGCTACCAAGTTTCGTCGAGGCAGAACAAGCCTTGAAAATGAGCCCCGGATTGATTGCCCATCGCAAGCTGTCTGCGAAGAAACCGGATGTGCTGCAGAAAATATGGTCTTGCAAAATCGTCGAGTCAATGTGTAGGAAATAACTGACACCGTGGACATTAGCATTGGTTCAGTTATGACGATTTTGCACGCACACTTGTTGATGACTAAACTCTGTGCACGATGGCTCCCCGAATGCATGACCACAAACTGAAGGATTGTCGATGCACCTACACATAGATCACATGTTGGATAAGCTGCTTTAGTTAAATGTGGATTTCAAGAATTGCGCCATCCACCATATACTCCTGACCTGGCACCACGTGATAACCCACCTGTTTCCAAATTTACAAAAAGACCTCCGTGGACAGAGATTTTTGACAGATGATGAGTTCAAGACAGTATGCAACGGAAAAGTGGTTGATGGGCAGTCAGAACTATTCCGTTTTACTGGCATTGAAACACTCCGAGATCGTTACAAACTGTGCATTGACAAAGGTAGCGACTATGTTGAAAATTAAATGTGTTCTCATTCATGTAGCTTTTGTTCAAAAAGGCTAGGCTCACAACTTACTGAGCGCCCTTCGTAAGTCTTGATTTATGCAAGTACAATGTCTTATTTCGTGCGTTTGAATAATGGTTTAAGTTGCAATTGAAGTCTTATCTCGCTGCAAGCCTGCAGACAGGTAAGTTGTTTGCTTAAGTAGGTAAGTAAATAGTCTGTTAATGCAAGAGAAAGCCTATAGCTTATAAAATTGACAGTTGTTGTCAAAAGTAGCTACCTTTAGACCAGGAGAAGCCCGACCTGCCTCGTCAGCTAATACAAGTGCATTTGACGCTCGCTTCACGATGATAGAGAGATCGAAGAACACTAAGTTCATCGAAAGTCGACTGATGTTGAAATGGTGACAGATTCGAAGTATAGCGCCCGATGTAAAAAGACTCCTGCCGGGACTTGCTTAGCAACTGATGGCGTATTGCTGGAATCTTTTGTCCAGTTCTGAAGGCTGCTAGAAAAAGGACGTGGAAGTCTCGTTACAAGGGTGGATTTAACATTTAACCCTCGAGTGCCCAAGCTATTTTTTGGTACACGAATGCCCAACGGGGGGGTCCGACCGGACCCCAATGTTTTCATTGTGATATCTGGAGAACGGATTGGAATATTTTAACGGGATTTGGCTTGTTATAATCCAAATTCAATTTGCAATCGACTGATATATGGTATTTCACAATAACGTGCGTTAAAACAATTTATTTCTGGGTTGGCAAACTATATGCCAGTATGACCATCAGCCGCATATCTTGGGGGTGTCCTTGGTATGTGCTATGGTTGTGGGCTACATGGTGGTAGTATAATCACGCAAAATATAACATACGAAGCCCAATTGAATGCTTTAGGATGTCCTAAAAGCATTTCTACAATTTCGTAGCCGTTCTAAAGTTATCCGTGAAAAGCGGGTCTGGGGTCCGGTCGGACCCCCCCCTTGGGCATTCGAGGGTTTATATCTATGTTTCAAAGAAGAGCAGAATGAGGGTTACGCCCCCATTTCTTCACAAATATTTATGCATCTTGTTTCGCGTCAGCTCGATTACTTTAACTCACCTGTTGCTGTTTTTTACAAGTTAAATATGATGAACTTCAACAATTGAGAATTCTTTGGCTAGGGCTATAACTATAATACATAAAAAAAATTAACATATAAAATCTCTGTTTAAATACTTGCATTGCCCTCCTGTTAATCAAGGAAGTTTTTGTTAAGCAAACCTCATAGTTTACAAATATGTTTGTATTTCTGATTTTATAGACTTTCAGAGGATCTTACATTGGCTAGCAGATCGACAGACGCGCTGCTTATTAGTCGGCTAAATTGAAAACAAAATGTTTCTGGAGACGATTCTCACAATTAAAGTGTGGGTATTCTGTGGACGATTGTTTAAAGAATACGGGTCAAACGCACATAATTATTATAATCACCACCACCATCAGGACCAGCATCAGCATCAGAATCATTAACGACGTGCATGTATATGGAGCATTGCCCTTTACACGACAATTTGTCAGCCGTACTATTCTTAGTTCGTATCTAGGCTGAGTCTGTTTCATGTCCAAATCATCCGTCTCGAGGTCACGTGAGGTCAGTATGGATGAACAAGTAAAATGTGCTCGGTCACCCGAACTTCACGAAACCAACGCAAAGCATATTATTTATAAGTTGTTTTTTCTCTCCAAATTAAACACAACCTGTGCATGAGCGTCCGCAGAGGAGCAAGGGTGCTTTTGCCCACTTGGATTTTGCAAATATTTAACAACAAAATCTTTTGATTATTATGATTATAATAGCAGTCCCAACACGATTTTCAATGCGAAAAAACTCAATTATTTAGGTAAAGTCCTTGATCATTATTTATTTTTAACTTTTTTCTATGCACATTTTTCCATGCAAAAACGTCATTTTGCCCCCGCCCCCCAAAAATGTTTTTGTCCCCTTCAAAAAAATTCCTGCGAACGCCCATGCCTGCAATACGATAGTGAATGAGTCAAGCATCTACTTCAAACAGCTACTTGGAACAGCTACTTGGAACAGCTACTTTGAACACCTACTACGTTTGAAGTAGTTAATCTAATAATGAATGGAATTCGTAACGTTGCTTATGTTAAATACACAGCATAAATAAACTTTCATGACTGAGCAGCTACACTCGCTTCCACTTACTGCCCATATTCAATGTAAAGTGAGCGTTTGGGGTGACGCTCCGCGCTATCTCTATGACTTCATCTCTCGTCCTGTCCATTTTAACCCTATATGGGTCCCATATGAGAATAGAGGTCCCGTGTGGACTCCATGCGTGCATGCCATCAGGATATGGCACGTACTTTCCACAGACCTCTAGCTCAGGGCTCTTGATAAATTTAATGTTTTAGATGGAATCGACCGAGAGAAAACCTGAAGGAACGCGGATGCGTCGGTCTCTTTAAGAAGCTCGATGCTGAACTGAAGAAGTCCAGACAGCTTGCGGACTTTTGCCTTTAGAGACAGCTTTTCCGTTGCCTTCCGTCTCGATGTCTTCTGCTGCCGAACGACGTCCAGCAGTTCGATCGTCCTCTGTCTGATCATTCAAACCAAACCATCATTTTCACTCTAAACGGAACTTTTCAGTTCACATGCGTTTCTCTACAAAACCCGACAATAACTACATCAACTGCAACACTCCACATAACAGTAATTCAATACAATGCAATGCAAGACAGTAAAATGTTAACACACTGTAATAACACGAAATGCAATATGATTCAGCATAATAATGACACAGAGCAACTTTGCAGTATTAATGCATCACTTGCGATTGAAGTATATGTGCATTCATTCATTCATTTGAGCATTCATATAGCGCCCCTTTAAGGAAGCTACTCAGAGGCGCTCCCGACTCCAGCACAGACGAACAAAGCAGTTTTTAACGCAGTATGGAAATGCTCAGAATGGATTTTAGGAAGGAGACGCAGCACCAGAGGTAGGGCATTCTGGGCCAACCACCAGAAAGCCTCGATTGTGCATAGTAGCAGTACGAGCAAATGGCACCGCGAGTTCCTCCTCTCTGCAGAACGAAGTGGTCGGCGGCGGGAAAGATGGCAGATGGACCTAAGATAGGTCGGAGCAAGACCAACTGGCATCGCCAGACCAAGGAGGCAATCCGATACTGGATTCGGAGAGCAACAGATAACCAATGTAGGTCACAAAGCATGAAGTCAGACACGTGGTCAAACTTGGACAGCCGACCAATGAGTCGGGCTGCAGCACGCATGACGCGATCGAGGCAGACCAGACGCACTGCAGGCAGGTCAATATAGAGAGAGGAGCAGTAGTCTACCCGGGCTGTGATAAAAGCATGGACCAAGTTGGAAGTTGCAGTTGGAGAGAGAGCACGAGCAATGGTCCGGAACTGGCGCAGTTGATAAAAGCAGTCACGGGTTAAGCGACGAAGCTGCGGAAAGAAAGTAAGCTCCTGATCAAGTATGACACCAAGGTCGCGCACATAATGGGAGAATGAGAATGAGGAAAATTCTGCAGCGAATGAGGCCAGGTCAAGCCCAGCCAATCGCTGCCGTGCACCTAACCAAATGAATTTAGTTTTAGCGGAATTCAGTTTGAGGCACTTGGAAGCCATCCAGGTCTCAAAGGCCCCCAAGAGCTCAGTCATGGACTGCAGTGCCAGGGGCGCAACAGCTGGTTTACGGTGCAGATATGCCTGGATGTCGTCAGCATAGAGTTGACCCTGGACCCTGTGTTGAGCTAGAAGTGAGGCAAGACCAGAAGTATAGATGATATATAGGATGGGTCCGAGGACGGAGCCGTGAGGGAGACCAAACGGGGCGAGGACCCACCTAGACCTAGTATCGCCATGAGCCACTGTGAAGGTTCGCCCTAGGAGGAACGATCTAAGCCACTCTAACAGATTACCAGAAAGTCCAAACGATACATGCAAGCGCTAAATCAGGATGCCATGATCCAAAGTATCAAACGCGGCACTGACGCCAAATAGGGACAGAAGAGTAAGCTGTGAATTGTCAACAGCCCTGTAGATATCAGAAAATAACCGGAACATAAGTGTCTCAGAGGAGTGATGTTTCCGAAATCCAGTCAGGCAGGATGGTAGAAGGTTATATTCTTCAAGAGAGACTACGAGTTGGCTGGCGACGATCTTTTAGGTATGTGTATAATTCATACAGATTATATTCACCGTACCCTCGCTATAACATAGCATTTGGGATCCACCTACCTCCCGCGTTGTATCCGATTTCGCATTATATCGAAACTTATTATCGAGGATCCGTTGTATTTGGTGGCTTATGGCTACAAAGCGCCTTTTTATGTATCTCTCAAAAGGCTGAAATATCCGCTCCCTGAAAACAGACATCATTTATTGTGTCCAGGAGTCTACTCTTCTCTGGTGTGACGGTTTCGTTAGGTAAACAACTCAAGAGGCTCTTTACAGCTTAAGTAGATGACCAATTCAGGCTTTAGCGCAGCAATCAATTTGTCAATCAATTAGTCAATCAATCATCAATCGACCATAATAGTCACACATTCAATCAATCAGCCAATCGAATTCTATACAACAATATACTCAGAAACTCTGCGTATTTCCTCTGGCCCCATGTCAGGTTTTTAAAACAGTCAATCAATTAGTCAATCGAAATTTATGTAGCACCCTGCCTCTTGTAGGGACAAAAAAAATAGGATCACGATTGTTGGTCTTAACACGCCGAAATGTAAAGTCCCGTTTGCTGCCGGCCGAGACCCTCCCACGAGGCCGGCCACACCTCTCGGAGTCTAATAGAAAAAAATTAAGGTTCACTAATCGTACGGTGGTGGCGCATTCGCTTGGTGGCGTTCTCAAAGCTTAAAAACCCTTAAAATGAGTGAATCTGAAACACCACCCAAATTAGCTCCCAAGGCTTGTGTTTAAGATCACTGCGCTGTAAATCATTACAACACAGTGCGCTACAGAAGCCTGAAGCTGGAGAAGACTTCCTTGGCCCTATAGAAGTTCAGGGCTTTGGGCGCAGTCAGCGATCAAACAAGGAGTGGCACTAGCAACAAGCTCTGAAAATAATGGGAGGCCACTTTTAAGGCGCCTGCATTAGTGATATACTACATCCTGTCTATTCTCAGCCACACTGTACTGGACGACTTCAATATCGTTCGCGCTGTGCGAATCTAAGTGTCGACTGTGACACGAAGGAATGTGCGTAGGCGTTGAGGATGTAGTCTGAGTCAATGGCCGAAATTCTTTTGTGTCACAAACTCCACCAAGGCACTCAGGTCACCGAAACCAAAGTTCAGACCTGTTTACGAAAAACATAATCTGTATGTGTGTGTGTGAGTGTGTGTGTGAGTGTGTGTGTGTGTGTGTGTGTGTGTGTGTGTGTGTGTGTGTGTGTGTGTGTTCCTGTAAGCCCAGTAAACTGGTGCCAATCGTAAGAACCCACACTCACCAACTGGTGCCGGGTCCCAAGTGGTGCCGTCACCGGTTTGAAATAACAGTGCCAGTGCATTCCTGATACTCTGAAATGCCTAGAAACAAAATATCTTCGCAATCGGAAGCATGGCCCGGTTTGGTCTGGTAGTACCGGAAGCGTGGGAACGTCGCGTCCCACACCATCAAATTGTGTGGGCCCGGTTCGTGTGTTTTGTACCAAGAGTGTCCGCGATTGTACTGAACAAATATTTTCCATGCATAGCGCGTCCCTTAATTATAGTATATTTATGCATAGCGTAAAATGCAAGCGACCAATCAGCGCCCAGTCATGTGACACTCGGCTGCAGAAAGCTTATGACGTAACGTTGAGCCTGTGTTCGGCTAAAACATCGATATTGGGCTATAGGCCAAATGGCTCTAGCCAATGAGCGCCTATGTGGCACACACGTGACATATGACTGCCTGACGGTGCAGGCTGAAATTTGTTTCCGCCATTTTCCAAGTTTTCTTTTTGCCGTATTCGAAATTCATCAGGTACGAATTACTAATCTGTTATTTGTAACATTAATAATGAAATATTTATTCATGAAGAAATACTTGGAAAAGGCTTACCAGCAGACGAATCGCTATGTAATCGATTATTTAAGCGAGAAATTATCGATAACCTAATATAGTAATGGTGTCCGTATACGTGACTAGTGAGAGTTTCAGTATTGAGAACAAAATTTTAATTCGAGACCAGTTGTCTGCGGGATCTAAATGTCCTGAATTATTTCCAGTGTGTAGCGAATCCTTGAAACCCCACTATCTGAAATTGAATTCACGCTGGATTCCAGAAAACTAGTTCCGAAGTGAAAAATGTGCGCAAATCCAGTAGGCCTAGATCTAACTTTTCGGTATAATTTCTGAATATAATATTCAGACGATTGGGTGAATAACCCAACATAATTTTCAAGATTTTATAAAGCTTGACAGAAAAATGTTCACACCTCTCGGGAAATCGGGTTTCGACAATTTATGTAGACCTGGTTATTTCAACCGACACAACAGCCACATACAGTCACGGTTCTGTTTAAGCTCCAAGGCTCAGCTGCAGCTTGAAACATAACATATAACATTTAATGGTCCAAAAGAAATATACAGATGTATCAACCGATTGTAGCTACATAGTAACACTGTGTATCGGTAGCAAACATAGGTCAGGTTTTGTACAAACAAGTTTGGTTTTGATAAGCTTGGTTCTTGGTCCACATAACAACTATAATTTTGTCTTATATTTATTACAAAGATGTACACGTCAAGAGGACAAAAAATTCTGCAACTTGCTCTTGAAGCAAATAATAAAAAAGCTTTTAAAGCAAAGCAGCATTCAATTGACCAATGGGTTGCTATTGCAGCTAAAACAATGAATGCTGATGTCAGCAATTATCACGTTGAAAGTTCAGGGGACTGTGTGAATAAGAGAACCAGAAAAAGAACAGCCCTGGGAAAATTGTATGATGAGCAACACCAAAACAAAAGATGGAAGAACCAACCAGAGAACGTAGTGCAAGATCGAATAGAAAAACAATTTTCAACTGGCCAGAAAGAGGGGGTTGCTGGCATGAATGAGGAACGCCTGCACATGAAAGCAAGGCAAACAAAAATTCTTGGGAAATCGTATTATGATCAGCACCAAAAAAGCAATATGAAGCACCCAAGAAAACGATTGGAATTTGAACTAGAAACAGAAGTAATAACTTGGAAGGAACAGATTGAGAATGTGTTATGGAGCATAGAAACAAAAGTAGAATTTAACCAGGAACATAGTGAGATTGGCCCAGATGAGGTCAATGTGTCAGTAAAACAACAGAAATGGAGGTGGTAGCCAGCATGGAAGAGTGTCAGGCTGGTATAAGTGAGGTGATGCCATTAGTTGCTGAAGGTACAGCAGTGGGAACTCGTGAGGAGGTTGATGAGATAGTTGAGACTAGTAAACGTGAATTGAATATGCCAATGATGTTAGAAAAACAGGTGGAATTTAACCAGGAACATAGTAAGATTGGGCCAGATGAGGTCAATGTGTCAGCTAGTAAAACAACAGAAACGGAGATGGTAGCCAGCGTGGAAGCGTGTCTGTTCTGTTCCTAACCATCCTCGATTCGAGAGTCGGCCGCATCATGCACGATGTTCCTCCAACGCTTCCTGTCCTCCGTCAACCTTAACATTTCCTCCAGTATCAACCCAGTCCATTCCTTTATGTTATCCAGCCAGTTCGTTCTCGGTCTTCCCCTTTTTCGATCCCCTGGAATCGTGCCCTGTATGATCTCCTTCTCTATACATGTTCCCTCCCTTCTCATGATATGTCCAAAATAGATCATTTTCCTTTCTTTTACTGTTCTTAGCAAATTCCTCTCCACGGCCGCAGCCTCCAGCACCCATTCATTTGTCCGTTTTTCCATCCACGAAATTTGCATGATCATCCTTAGACATTTCATCTCAAACGCTTCTATTCTCCTCTCCTCCTCCTTCCTCAGTGTCCAGCTCTCACAGCCGTATAAGGCCACCGGCCATACCAGTGTTCTCAAGAGCTTTGTCTTTGTTGCATTTGTTATGTCATGACTTTTCCATATCTTTTTGAGATCTGTAGCTACAGCATATCCCTTTGCCAATCGTACCCTGATCTCTCTCCCGCAGTCGCTGTCTCTACCGATTTTCGAACCCAAGTACATGTAACTGTCCACTTGTTCCAGATTTTCTTGGTTGATCTTAATTTGGCATATGGTCTCTGTCGTTGTCATGACCTTTGTCTTATCCGTATTAATCTGCATTCCATATTTTCTCCCCGTCCTGTCCAATCTCTCCACCAGTAGGCCTATTTGTAGTTCCTTCTCCGAGCTTGTTATTAGTATTATGTCATCCGCGTACCTCAAATTCGTCAACCGCCTTCCCCCTATCTTCACTCCTCCGTCGTGGAAGCGTGTCAGGCTGGTATAAGTGAGGTGATGCAATTATTTGCTGGAAGTACAGCAGTGGGAACTAGTGAGGAGGTTGATGAGACAGTTGAGAGTAGTAAACGTGAATTGAATATGCCAATGATGTTAGAAAAACAAGTGGAATTTAACCAGGAACATTGTAAAATTGGCCCAGTTGAGGTCAATGTGTCAGCTAGTAAAACAACAGAAACGGAGATGGTAGCCAGCATGGAAGAGTGTCAGGCTGGTATAAGTGAGGTGATGCCATTAGTTGCTGAAGGTACAGCAGTGGGAACTCGTGAGGAGGTTGATGAGACAGTTGAGACTAGTAAACGTGAATTGAATATGCCAATGATGTTAGAAAAACAGGTGCAATTTAACCAGGAACATAGTAAGATTGGGCCAGATGAGGTCAATGTGTCAGCTAGTAAAAAAAAACGGAGATGGTAGCCAGCGTGGAAGAGTGTCAGGCTGGTATAAGTATATTATGTAAAATAGAGTAATCTGACATTTTTACAACCCCTATCAACAACAGTCCTCTAGGATCTGCTTGCCAACATGCGGGCGTAGGAGCAGGAGGGGGTTTAAGCTTATTATGCTGAGTGAAATGAATTACTGGCGAAAGATAAAAAAACTGGGACCCACTGCAACTGTTACACATGGGTGGAGAAATTTTTAAGTATATTCACTGTGAAGGACGTAGCCAGTGGTGCAATTTTAGTACAGTAGTGATGCAATTTGGGCATGATCTGTTGCAGATGTGTTAATTTCCTTACTGTCTAGTGTTAGAAAGCATAGTATGCAATAGTCTATGGCAGTGACACTGGTAGGAATTACTATTACGTGTAATTCTTAACTTCCAAGGTGTTGGTGACTCATGCACAGTACACACTGCATCAACCTATGCTGTCAAGAAATGGAATTGGCCACCAATGTTCATCTGATGTGTACACTCTTATGCTCCTTATTGGTAAACCCAATAATTATGTCAATAAATGCCTCAAAATGCACTGGTCTTTAAACATCTGGATATCTAACTGCTTTTCTCTTGGTGATTGTTTAACCACACCTCACAGACGAATTTCTGTGAGCAATCAAAATTTTGTTACTAATAATTGTGAAAGTTCAACAAATACATTGTTGAATAGTATTGAATTTTTGAAATTTAATAGTATATAGTAATGAAATGTGCTGCTAGCTGTAGGATATATTTCTGCCACAGAAACTGACAATGTTTAACTTATACTTTCAGTTAATTGTAATTACTGCTGTTATAGATGTCAATGTTGATGCAAATGAAGTCAGTGAAGACGACACTGATGACCATTCAGAACTCAATACATGTGGCTCTCAGGGTATAGTAATTCCTTAACATGTTTGCTTCATGTCATTAACATTAAATGAGCTGTTATTTCATTCGTACTTTCCCATAGCTTATTGATAGCCTAGAGGCTTTATTCTGTGAAGGACTTGCCAGAGGTAACGAAGTTACTTAATAACTGGTATCATCCACAGTCAGAACTAGTTGCACAAGATATCAGGATATGCATGCATGTTTCTATCTAGACTCTAGAGGAATATGTTGATAATTATAGAGATTTTTAGACAATTAGTTAGTATCCTTTGTATTTGTATTGTATTGACAAAGTGTTGGACCGACGCGGGTAAAAACACGGTGCTGGGCCACAGCAGTCCTAGAGGAGCCTTTATTCATCAACACACACTCACACACCGGCACCAGTTTACATAGCTGTTATATAAATCCAATTAAATGGCGTCTGAAATATACAACTCACACACACTCTGGCACAGATTTTTGTTGATTCAAACATTATGTCATTATCAGGCCAAGTGGAGCCTTTTTCCGTCAATACTCACTCACACACCAGCACCAGTTTGCATAACTGTTATATACATCCAATTAAATGGCGTCTGAAATATACAACTCACACCCACACTGGCACCGATTTGTTGATTTAAACATTATGTCATTATCAGGCCAAGTGGAGCCTTTTTCCATCAATACACACTCTCACACCGGCACCAGTTTGCATAACTGTTATATAAATCCAATAAAATGGCGTCTGTAATATACAACACACACACTGGCACCGATTTGTTTGTTACACAATATATCATGTAGAATAAAGTAATCTGACATTGTTACAACCCCTATCAACAACAGTCCTCTAGTATCTGCTT
Organism: Allolobophora icterica; assembly: GCA_963556255.1. Taxonomy (NCBI): domain Eukaryota; kingdom Metazoa; phylum Annelida; class Clitellata; order Crassiclitellata; family Lumbricidae; genus Allolobophora; species Allolobophora icterica. The sequence continues at coordinate 85,874,393 of OY744604.1, read as the reverse complement.
GCCAACATGCATTCCTACATTGGCATAGCTTATTGATGGGCTAGAGGCTTTGTTCTGTGAAGGACTTTCCATAGGTAACGAAGTTACTTAATACGTTAATATCCTTTGTATTTGTTTTGGAAAATATTTTTAAAATTGAGATTTTTAAGCACTTAATAAGTTGGTATCCTTTGTATTTGTATTGTATTGATAAAGTGATGGACCGACGCGGGTTAAAACACGGTGCTGGGCCACAGCAGTCCTAGAGAGAGAGACTAGAAGGTCCAGCCGAGCTGAAGCAGCAAAACATTAATATTATTTTACTTAAACCCACTTGTAGATAATAGCAACTCACCTGCATATATTTTAGAATTCACAACTCTACGCTTGAGACAGATCGTGCTGGAAATGAGACAATGGCGGATACTTCCACGAATGAAGGTGTGGATGAGGGAGCCGTTGGAAATGAGACAAATGTGGATACTTCCACGAATGAAGATGTGGATGAGGAAGCCAGTGCCCCACGTGAACAAGAAGAGTCTTCAAGAGGTCTCCATTTAAATTCTTAGTGTTTTCCAATTATGTTTTTATAGTGTACTGCTGTAACGTTTAAATAGTCATTAGTCATATTGAGGAAAACTTATTCTATCATGATATGGCACTTGACCTTGCTATAAGGTTTTAACATTTTATGCTTTCTTATGCCACTAGCCATTCGAATAAACTAAAGAATTTGATAATTATGAGGAGCTGTGTGATGAAACTGTGTTGCTTATAATTCATTCCTAGTAATATTTTAATGTGTTAAGTGCTTGTTATTGAAACTTATTCCAGGACGATTTAAAGGGCCACCTGGCAAGTCTTTACTTGTACAAAAGAGATGCCGCTCAGAGGTTTCAACTGATGACTGCGATGATGACTGGAACCCACCCGTTTCTAAAGGGCAGAAACGTAATTCAAGTAAGTGTTTAATAACTGTAAAGTTGTTATTGCATGTCTGTTATTAAAAATCGACAATAGTGTGTGATGATGAGCTTTAGCACATTGTTCTATCATTTTGTAGGTTTTGTTGTGTACATCTAGTCACGTCAAGTCACAATTTTGCATTAAGTACAGATCTTGGTAAGTGCACGTGTCACTGCAACAAATAATGGAAATGTTGTAATTTTTTCGGCTGTACTTGTTTGTTACAGAAATTCGGACAACTCGTAAACCAACTTCACGAAAATCCTGGACCCTAGATGAACGTGCTGCTGTAAATCGACATTTCACACGTCATATCCTTCTTGGAAAGGTGCCTCAGAAATACGAATGTGAAAAGTGCATAAATAGCGAACCAAGTCTTTATGCACGTGATTGGAAATGCATAAAATTTTTTGTTCATACTGCCATACAAAAACAAAAGCGATTTAAACATAGTGACATTTGACCGGCATCAGTTTCTTTAACTGCTATATAAATACAATGAGAAGGCGTCTGTATTATAAAATTCACACGCTGGCACCGATTTGTTCATTAAAATAATTTCCCAGACAGTAAGGAGGGAATGAGGAGGGATGTAATAATGAAGGATATATATACATATTATGCTATATATATATATATATAAATATATATATCCTAGTTATAGTTCACACGCTGGCACCGATTTGTTTGTTAAAATATCCGAGGCATTGAGGAGGGAATGAGGAGGGATGTAATAATGAGGGATATATATATATATATATATATATATATATCCTTAGTTATAGACAGCAACTGAGGAACTGGAGCCTTTATTCATCAACACACTCACACACGGGCACCAGTTTGCATAACTGCTGAAAAGTACGAATGTTTGCGCTTAGGCGTGTGGTTGCTCGACCCGCTCGTCGTGGTTTTTTCCTAGATTGAGTTAGTTTTAGGGCGTCTACGGTTATTTCTTCCTATGTTTTGGCTGGCGTATCATCTGTGGATATTTCTGCAACTTTTGTTTCGTCTTTTTGGATATTACTTTAGTCATTTTGATCAATTTTCGAACTGGATTTGCGCAGATAACATTCAATTTTCGTACCGTCAGCTTACGTCATCGATGCTACGCATTTGTATTTTGGCGCCATCTGGCCATTGACTACAACATATTCTAGCGATATTCGTTTTCCTAGTTCGAGTTAGCTTCAGTGTGAATACGATTATTTTCTACTTCAGTGGATATTACTTTGGTAATTTTTCGACCGATTTTCGAACTGGATATGTCGCAGTGCCTGACCACTCCTTCAACTGCTTCGACAATCTGTATGTACGATTCTGCAACTCTTCGTTCGTACAACGACCCGTCATTAACAGTCTCTCGTTCCACTCGAAAAGTCTTATTCGCTCTACATCTGTGGCGTCCGAGGTGGCTTAGACCAGTTCTACCTCCTCCGTCCGCGCGATCGGAGCCCTCGTCGCCTCCTCGCTCAACCTTAGCCTCCAGTGGGCCTTCTACTCCTCAGTTAGATCAGCCGCCTTTCGCTGCTTCTCCGACTCCCTCTCAACCGCCTACGGCTGGATGTGAAGACGGTGGCCTGAGGTTCGGAACATTAAATGCTCACTCTCTTCTTTACAAGTTTATGGAAGTTTCCAAACTTATCACTCATCATTCTCTAGACTTCCTCGCCGTGACTGAATCCTGGCATTCTACGTCCTCTGATGTCTCGATTCGTCGTTCGGCTCCTCCGGGCTACCTTTCACTCGATGTTCCTCGTCCAGTACAGCCTTCTCAAGACCCTCTTGCGCAAAACTATGGTGGCATCGTTGTTTTTTACTGTGAGCATTTCAAAATCAAAGTTATTCCTGCGTCTTGTGTCTTCTCCACCTTTGAGGCCCTAGCCTTCTCCTGTGCCACGGCTAGAGGTCCTCTCACCGTCCTAACCCTCTACCGACCGGGATCCTTGCCACCGACATCAGAGTTCTTCTCAGAATTAACTGCACTACTTGAAGTTTTCGCTACATTCAACTCACAACTCATCATATCAGGCGAACTGAACATTCATCTCGAGACTCCATCCTTACCAGCAACCGCTCGGTTTTTAGACATTCTCTCGCAGTTCGGCTTGTCGCAACATGTCGCTGAGCCGACTCATATTCTTGGCGGCTGGCTCGACGTCGTTATCACACGCGATGACTGTGGGATTACTAACCTTCGCGTGGAACCGCCCTCTATTTCCGATCATGGACTTCTTCTCTTCACTGTGCCGTTCCTCTGCTCTCCGCCTACCTACGCTCTGCGCCTCTCCCGTGGCTGGAGGAACCTCGATCGACAGGCCTTTCGCCAGGGCCTCCTCAGCAGTCCTCTATGCGGGGACCTCTCGTCATTATCTGACTACTCGACCGAGGATCTCTTCGCTCTCTACGACGCCACGTTGCTCCCTCTCGTTGACTCCCTTCTGCCGCTTCGTCATCACCGTGTTCGCTCCAGGCCATTGCAACCATGGCTCGACCACCAATGCCGCGCGTTGCGTCGGAACGTTAGACGTCTGGAGCGCAAATTTCGACACACGCACAATCCGTCTGACCGTCTAATCTGGATTGACCACCTACGGAACATGCAGCAGGAGTTTCGCGACAGAGAGACTGCTTACTGGGAGTCTCTGATCGTGCGTGAGAAGGGGAATTCGCGCCGTCTCTGGGCCGCGCTCTCTGACGTCCTTGGTCGTTCATCTACTCCTCGTCTTCCGACTCAGTCATCGTTTACGGCTACCGATTTCCTGAAATTCCTTCAGACTAAGATTGACTCAACACGCCAAGCAACAGCTAATGCTCCACCTCCATCGTTTCTACCTACGACTTCTTCGCTATCAGCCTGGGACCCTCTTCAGTTAACTACCATCCGTCAACTAGTTTTAGACTCCCCCTCTAAGTCTTGTGAATTGGACCTGTTGCCTCCGTTTTTACTTAAGGATTTCATTGATGACTTTGGTCCGTTTTTGCAATTACTTTGTAATTCCTCTCTGACCCAGGGTTCTGTTCCTGTCTCCCACAAGCGGGCTGTCGTCTTTCCCTCCATTAAGCGTCAAGGTCTGGATCCTAATTCTCCAGCTAATTTTAGGCCCATCTCCAACCTTTCCTTCCTTTCGAAGCTCCTGGAACGGTGTGTTGCTTTTCAATTGGTCCACTACCTCGAATCTAATTCCCTCATGCCTCCATTTCAATCTGGGTTTATGAAATCCTATTCAACTGAAACCCTACTAGTCCGGCTCCTAGCCGATGTCTTCCAAGCTCTTGACCGTGGTCATGTCACCCTGTTAGCTCTCTATGATATCAGCGCAGCCTTTGACACGGTAGACCACTCTATTCTCTTAAATCGGCTATCTATATCCTTCGGTATCTCTGATAGTGCCCTTTTATGGTTCCGCTCTTTCCTCTCTGATAGGTCCATATCTGTGGTCTTTGGATCACAACGTACTCCTTGGGTCACTACCTCCTATGGTCTCCCCAAGGCTCTGTTCTTGCTCCTCTGCTCTTCATCCTATACACTTCGGACCTTGGGGGATTTTCCAGCAGTATGGGGTTTCGTCTCATCAGTATGCTGATGACACCCAGTCTCTAATTCATGGTCCAGCCTCTTCTGCTGTCCAAATGGTCGAACGCATCTTAGCAGCAGCCTCTGCTCTGGATTCTTGGCTTTCCTCTAATCGCTTGCGGCTGAACCGCGACAAGACTCAGTTTATCTTGCTCGGTGGTCGCCTCCAACTCAGCAAGATTGATTTTGAATCTCTACATCTTAGGTTTCCCCTCATTCAATTCTCCTGCTCTGTTCGTGACTTGGGGATTGTCCTTGACCCTACCCTCTCCTTTACTGATCAAGTTAACCTTGTATCCAGATCTTGCTTTTATCATCTACACCAGCTCCGATCCATCCGCAAGCCTCTTTCATTTCATGCTGTTACTACACTGGTCCATGCTCTGATCTGCACTAGGGTAGACTTTGGCAATGCTGTGTACATTGGCCTTTCCTCCTCCAATATGCACAAACTCCAGACTATCCTTAATGCTGCTGCTCGGCTTATTGGTGACATTCCTAAGTTTGCCCATATTTCTGCCTTTATCCGTGATTCCCTCCACTGGCTCCCTGCTCAACAGCGAATTCAGTTTAAAACCCTCACTCTCATGCGCAACTGCCTTACTGCCTCTGCCCCGTCTTACCTAATGAATTTTGCAACCCAGTTTCTTCCTTGCCTGCGAGGGCTTCCTTGCGATCTTCGGCTCGCGGCCTTATGGTTGTCCCTCGCATGCGATCTTCCACGGCTCAATCCAGAAGTTTCGCCTATGTTGGCCCCTCTGCTTGGAACTGTCTCCCCTTGTTTCTCCGCCAAGAGCTTCTTGCCCTCTCCCCTCTCCAGTTCCGTAGACGCCTGAAAACTTTCCTTTTTGCCGGTGCCGGCATTGATGCGGGTTGAAAGCGCCGCTGATTTGAGTGGCGCTATATAAGTTTTCGGTTACAATTACAATTACAATTACAATTACAACTGCTATATAAATACACTTAAATGGCGTCTGTAATATACAACACACACACTGGCACCGATTTGTTTATTTAAAAATTTCTCATTATCCGGCCAACTGTAGCCTTTATTCATCAGCACACACACACCGGCACCAGTTGGCATAACTGTTATAGAAATACACTTGGCGTTTGTAATATACAATACACACACACAGTGTCACACACACACACTGGCACCGATTTGTTTGTTTAAATACTATTTCATTATCCGGCCAACTGGAGCCTTTATTCTTCAACACACACTCACACACCGGCACCAGTTGGCATAACTGTTATAGAAATACACTTGGCGTTTGTAATATACAACACACACACACACACACACTGGCACCGATTTGTTTGTTTAAATATTATTTCATTATCCGGCCAACTGGAGCCTTTATTCTTCAACACACACTCACACACCGGCACCAGTTGGAATAACTGTTATAGAAATACACTTGGCGTTTGTAATATACAACACACACACACTGGCACCGATTTGTTTGTTTAAATATTATTTCATTATCCGGCCAACTGGAGCCTTTATTCTTCAACACACACTCACACACCGGCACCAGTTGGCATAACTGTTATAGAAATACACTTGCCGTTTGTAATATACAACACACACACACACACACACACACACACACACTGGCACCGATTTGTTTGTTTAAATATTATTTCATTATCCGGCCAACTGGAGCCTTTATTCTTCAACACACACCCACACACCGGCACCAGTTGGCATAACTGTTATATTAATACACTTAAATGGCGTCTGTAATATACAACTCGCACACTATGTGCGTGGGTAATGCTTTACGAAATAATACAGTGAAACGGGGCCATAAACACACACACGTTGGCACCGTTTTGTATTGGTAACAGTATCTATACACACCTGAAATAATACAGTGAAACGAGGACGTAACTCACACACGCACACACTCCCACACTCCCATACTAGGCCCCAGTTGTATCAGAAAAATCAAGTTCGTTGTTTTTAAGAATTTCATAAAATTTCGCAATGATGTCGCTAAAACACAAATATCTAAGGATTCACGTGAAATTTGGTTAAAAAAGAAGCAAAAACAACCATAGAATTAGTGTTCAAAGTGTGGCGCCAGTTTCCGGCGATTTGTCACATGGGTTCGATTGGGGGGTCTTACACGTGTGTGTGTGTGTGTGTGTGTGTGTGTGTGTGTGTGTGTGTGTGTGTGTGTGTGTGTGTGTGTGTGTGTGTGTGTGTGTGTGTGTGTGTGTGTGTGTGTGTGTGTGTGTGTGTGTGTGTGTGTGTGTGTGTGTGTGTGTGTGTGTGTGTGTGTGTGTGTGTGTGTGTGTGTGTGTGTGTGTGTGTGTGTGTGTGTGTGTGTGTGTGTGTGTGTGTGTGTGTGTGTGTGTGTGTGTGTGTGTGTGTGTGTGTGTGTGTGTGTGTGTGTGTGTGTGTGTGTGTGTGTGTGTGTTCAGAACAATTGGTAGCCAGCATGATAATGATGCTGACTCATTTCTATATCAGTCATGTGTATGCAGGGTGAAGCCAACATTATGTGCGTATGTATAGATTGACCTGAATACAACAATTTCTCTAATTATAATAAATCCTTAGACTGAATAAAGAAGTTTTGCAGTTTCCCGTTACACACACCCGTTTTGCGCCCTGCATTATGTAATCAAATTATTTGTCTTACGGAGAGGAAGGCAGACAGAGAGGAGGGGAACAGAGGAAGGCAGACAGAGAGGAGGGGAATAGAGGAAGGCAGACAGAGAGGCGGGTAGAAAGGAGGTCACGCAGAGATCAAACACCATAAACTATATCCAGTAACTTTCCCAAGTAACCAGACGCTAACTTGTTCCCACAATTGTAAAATTTCAGTATCAAGTAAGCAACGAAATTGGCCTGCGTTGGCTGTTTACAGTAAAGCCCAGCGCTGTATGCGTTCATACAACACAAACTACGCATTATTCGGCCCAGAAGCACGCAGCTAAAGAAATATAGGCCAGCCAAAGTTTTATGGATAATTAATTCCGTTAAAACAATAGGTTACCTATTATTCCTTGTATTATATAATCGAGAAAACAGTGAATTTGGTTGTCTTACGTGTGTTATGTTTAAGCTGGTCCTTCTCAGACAGAACATCCGGGAAGAAAACTGCAGCGAATTGTTGCAAAACATCCGCTTTCGTCCATCTGTTATCAGTAGGCCCACAACCGCTTTCGTCCAACTGTTACGGCTCTAACGTAGTATATATATATACATATCCATTATGTGCACACGCGCGACCCTTAGCCCAATTCCTTGTATAAATATATATATAGGCTACCGCGTATGCACATGAAACCCACTGCACGCGACTGATTCATATCCTGGTCTGTACTGTTCCAGCCAAAGATGTTAATAGGTTAGGGTTCCAGCGGGCTAGAAAAATATATCATGATATAAGCCACAATAGCTGCCACGACCCGTTATAAATGGTTTCAACTGAAACGTCCCGAACAGCGAATGCCATAAGTCCGCACACAGAAATATTGTTTTGGATGAAAAATTTTACATGTCGCAAATTTCTGTTTTCTGCACGATTTGAGCCAAAATAATGGTATTCACCTGATGAATTTTTGACCAAATTTTTGGGGGTAAATTTTTGGGTGGGTGGAAAAATTTTCACACAACGCAAATTTGCTTTTTCTGCACGAAGTAGACCAAAATATTGATACTGACCTGATGATGTTTTCTCAAAATGTTTCACGAATATTACCACGCTTGATGCGATTTATTTTAAACAAAGTTCATTTAGCAAACAGCACAGGATACAGTAAGTTTGGACCTGAAAATTTTACACGTGGCAAATTTACTTTTTCCCCACGATTTAGGCAGAAATATTGATTTTGGCCCGATGAATTATCAACACCAAAAATTGGGGTAGAGACCGGCCCCCACTGAATTTTAACAAGGCCAATGCATCTCCTTCCAGCCTGTGGACATACAGAAGAAGCTCATTGCGGGTTTGTGCCGATAGCCGCCTCCCACGAGGCCGGCCCAAACCATTCGGGTCATTTTTCAATTTAGAAAAATGAATAGGTTATGGTATACATAAAAACATAATGTTAGGGCAAAACTTCTGCAAGTGGTTAGTAATAGGTAAAACGAACCTCTGCTGTCACAGATGCATTGGGGAGTACTGTTTCAAACATTTAGCACCACTGCGAAACGGTTGCGGGACATAACCTTGTGCTAAATGTGGAAGGGGTATTAAAAACCATTTGGGTGAGTGTATACGTTGTGGTTATTACGTCATAAAATCAAGAGTACGACGCTGCTTACTAACCCGTGAATTCGAGTAAGAATGGAAAAGACTATCGAACATTTTAGTAGAGTAACAAAATTCTCTACTAAAGAAACGATTCTGTTATTATATTAAGGAAAAAAGTTTGCCGCAGTAATATAAACTAATTTTATAACTATGGCATTGTCTACGAATGAAAAAATTGAACAATTGTTGGGTGAGTTTACCGGTCCCCCAGCTCTTCGAGCTGTTCTACAGAATATCTTAGACGAACCTATCCCAGATGCAGTCAAAAGACGCTTACTACAACCACTGCTTCCAAGGCCAATTCCTCCAGTGCGCAAGCGCAGAGGAGCAAAACGTAAGGCCCTTCTGGCGCAATTCGACCCACTCCTTAATTGGGAAGGATAGAGGCGGACCACCACCCTTTCTAGTGCACAGAGAGCTCGCCAATCAGCTTCTGAGAGACTTCCGTGCAGAAGTACATTTTAATCACAGGCTGGAAGGAGATGCGTTGGCTTTATTGAGTGCAATGGAGCACAACATTGAGTCGCAGCTAAACGAAGAGCTGTTGAAAAATGGCGGTTTGAAATACACGCAAGTGTTGACTGTTGATTTGGAAAAGTTGGCACCCACCGTTGACATGGTGTACGACGGAAACGCGACCCCGGGTACTATTACCAATACGGCCTACTTTCGAAGCAAAGCAGTGCCAATTACGAATGCGGTTAAAATCCAAGGGGCTGTACGAAAGGCCAAGGCCGAAGTACTAAAAAGCCTCGAGGACTATACCAATGAGGGATCGGGGTGGAGGGTGAAGCGGGTCGTGGCGCTAGACCTCAGTCTTGCAAAATATCAACCATTTCGTGCAAGGAGCTACTTTCCCACACCAAAGTATATACCCCCTCGTACGGTTATTAATGTAAAGAATAAAGATAACCGATGCTTTGAGTGGGCCATACTAAGCGCCATGTATCCAGTAGAAAAGGGACCCTCAACGCCCTTCTAAGTATCAGGCCCACTTGCAGGAGCTAAACTTCAACGGTATAGAATTTCCAGTGAAGGTCACTGATATCGGTAAGTTCGAGCGTCAGAACCCGACGGTGTCCGTATCGGTCTTCGGATGGAATGAAGGGTTGTATCCAATCTGTGTATCAAAACAGATCGATAGAGGCCATAATATTGACCTTCTACTATTGGTTAAAGGTGAGGATTACCACTACGTCTGGATTAAAGACCTTGGCCGAATTCTTAATCAAAATAGCAAAGACAAAACAAGAAACACCCGTGTCGTCGCTGCCTACACATATTCTGTAGACAAGACTTACTGGATGCCCATACCAAAGATTGTCAGGGCATCAGTGAGAGCCTCAGCGGATTGAGATGCCTAAGGAGGATGAAAATATCCTCAAATTCCAGAACCATGGCAAACAGATGCGAGTCCCGTACATCGTCTATGCCGACTTCGAGGCTCTAAACATACCAATCGAAGGTGCAGTCATGAACTCCAGCGAGAGCAACACCAGACAGATAGCTGAGCAGAAACCGTGTAGCTTCTGTTATATAGTGGTTCGATGCGACGGCCGCACCAAGAAGCCGGTGCTATATCGTGGAGAGAACGCCGTGCAAGAGTTCCTAAAACGACTACAATGTGAGCTGGCCTCTATCAAACAAAGGCTGGCCACCCCAGCCAAGATGGTTATGTCAGCAGTTGATGGCCAATCCTTCCGCGAGGCTATCGAATGTCACATCTGCGGAAATGCACTCGAAGCGGATAGAGTTCGTGACCACTGCCACATCACCGGTAAGTACCGAGGTGCTGCTCACAACGCTTGCAACCTCAAACTTCGAATATATCCAGATAAGTGTAAGGTACCGGTGGTCTTCCACAATCTGCGAGGTTACGACAGCCACCTCATAATGCAGGCGATAGGCAGCTGTGAGGCCGCACAGGATGAGGAAACTGAAATTAACTGTATTCCAAACAATATGGAGAAATATATGACATTTAACATTGGACAACTACAGTTCATTGATAGTCTCCAGTTTCTAAACAGCTCGTTGGATAAATTATCAGGAAATCTGTCGCTTGAGGATCTGAAAGTCACAACGGCATATATAAAGGAAAATTTCGTTCACAATGATAGGACAAAACTAGATCTTTTGAGGCGAAAGGGCGTATATTGTTACGAGCACATTGACGATTACCACCGCTTCGAAGAAGACCGACTTCCACCCAAAGAAGCGTTCTACAGCAGGCTGTCCCGAGAGAACATCTCTGATGCGGATTATGAACACGCCCAACGAGTATGGAACGAATTCGACTGTAAAACTCTGGGCGACTATCACGACTTGTATCTCCGCACGGATGTACTTCTACTAGCCGATGTATTCGAGACCTTCAGATCCACATCGATGAAGCACTACAGTCTCGACCCGGCTAACTACTTCAGCTTGCCAGGAATGGCCTGGGATGCATTGTTGAAAAAGACGAAGATCGAGCTCGAACTTTTAACCGATATAGATATGCATTTGTTCGTAGAGAAAGGTCTCAGAGGTGTAATTTCGATGGTATCTAAGCGCTTCGCAAAGTCTAACAATCCACAATGCCCAGATCACGATACCACGAAGCCAGACAACTGGATCATGTACCTCGACGCGAATAATCTTTACGGCTGGGCGATGCAACAGCCACTGCCAGTAGGAGGATTTAGCTGGGAGCGTCCAACTCTCGATGAAGTGTTGGAAACTCCAGACGACGCGCCCGAAGGCTTCCTACTAGAAGTAGATCTCGAGTACCAGGAGCACCTCCACATTGCTCACAACGACTATCCCCTAGCACCAGAGACCCTAACAGTCCAAGAGGAGTGGTTGAGCGACTATCAGAATGTGCTTATGAACGAGTTGGGAGGCAAGTTCACAAAGCATGTGAAGTTAGTACCAAGCCTACGACCTAAGGAGCGGTATGTGATCCATTATGGAAATCTCAAACTCTACCATTCGTTGGGCCTACGAGTTTCTAAAATCCATCGTGCCATTAAATTCAGACAGGAGGCATGGATGGCTCCATATATCGAGATGAATACGAAATTGAGAGCGAAGCCAACGTCAGAATTTGAAAAAGACTTCTTCAAACTGGCTAACAATGCAGTTTTCGGAAAAACCATGGAAAATCTTAGAAAAAGAATCAGGGTTAACCTGGTACCGACCTCAAAAGTTGACAAACTTCGAAAACTAATTGCCGACCCTGCTTACATATCACACAAAATCTTCAATCACCAACTCGCCGCGATTCACAGTTTGAAAAGCAAGCTCAAGTTAAACAGACCTGTATATGTCGGCCAGGCTGTCCTCGACCTCAGCAAGCATCTGATGTACGACTTCTGGTACAACGATGTGAAGAACGAGTACGGCAACAATGCTCAACTCTTATACACAGACACTGACAGCCTGTTATTTCAGGTGGAAACTCCGAACGCCTATGCCGATATGTGGAATAAAAAACACCTATACGACCTCTCCGAGTTTCCTAGAGACAGCCCATACTACGACGTCGAGAACAAGAAAGTCGTGGGCAAGTTCAAGGATGAATGTAACGGAGTGGCCATCGCTGAATTCGTAGGACTGCGTCCGAAGATGTACTCGATCTTAAAATCGGGCGGTTCAGAAATCAGGAGAGCAAAAGGCGTTCAGAGAGCAGTTGTGAAGAAGGATCTGCACCACGAGCTATACAAGGAATGCCTGTTCGAACGAGAAGAAATGCGGCACACACAAGTCGTGATTGGAAGCCATGACCACCAGATCGGAGTGTACGAGCAGAATAAGATCAGCCTCTCTCGATTAGACACAAAAAAGTGGATTTCTCCGGACGGGATAACAACGCTGGCATACGGGCACTACAAAATCAACGACGGTTGAGTATTCTATCGGGGGGTAACTCAGTGCCCATAGGAACCAGAAGCAGCTCCTCACGTACAAACCCGCGGGCTGGACCATCCACCAGATGGTACAAAGCCGGCTGGCCAGCCTGCCGAACAACATCCAAAATAGCGTGGATGGTGAGCGACCAGTTAGGATCGGTGGCGCGTTTGCTGCCGCCCTCGAGCTCGCCGGGAGCGTACAAATATCGAACAAGAATGTTGTGGCCAAGAATAGGCTCATCCATTCCCCACGAACGAGTTTTAGTTTGTGAATGAGAGGGCTTCTGTGTCACTTTAGCAGCTTTCATCGCTTCAACCGGCTTCAAGTCGAGCAAACGCGTCGTCTCATCGTTTAGTGCAGCTACAACATCGGGCAACCGGCGAACCCATTCCACTGACCGCTTGGATGACCCCCTTGCAGCCAGGAGCAATTCCTGAGCGTACTGGGCACCGAAAAGTCGCTCAGCTAGAGTACGATTAAAGCGTTCAACGATTCCCTGTTGGCGATGATTTCCGGCCTGTCCGCGTCTTACAAGAACGTCGTGCTTCGCCAGCAACGGTGTAAAATCACCCATAAATTCGCGTCCAGGATCGACCTGAAGGAGTCGAGGCCAAGTTAATGGGCCCCTCTTATAGATCCGGCTTAAAGCGGCGGCGACTTCGGCCGCACTTTTGTTGATCAACGGTTCTGCTTCTTTGTTCATTCATTCATTCATATGGAGAATTTATATAGCGCCTCTTCAAGGCTATCTACTCAGAAGCACTCCCGACCCTACCCCGGCTGAAGAGCACAGTCTTGAGATTTGAATAAAATGTGGCGGAATGGGTGCTTGGGACCAAGCGAAGCGCTACAGGGAGCCCATTCCAGATTGCAGGGCCAGCGATGGAAAAATCACGGCGCTGCCTAAGGGCGGTCCGTGAGCGGGGAACTAGAAGCTCAGCCTGCTTAGAAGAGCGCAGGGAACCACGGCGCTGGATGTTCAGGGTGGAGCGGCAATGCTCTCGCAAATACACAGGGGCCTCACCCACAAGGCAGCGCCACACTAGGGCAGAGACCCGATAGGCAATACGCTGCGGGATAGGAAGCCAATCAAAACATCCCGCATGTACTCGGTGACATGGCCAAATCGTGAAGCAACATCGACAACAGTCAAGGCGTATAATTTATAAGTCTTTCGACCTACTTTATCGTGAGGTAAAAACAAGAGATCGGCTTGGTGTACGGCGTTTGGTCGATTTTCCTCGAACTTTGGACGCGGTATGCGATGTGGAACGGGTAGATAAATCTGCCACACAGCTTGTTTCTTCAGCCAATCACGAGCCTCCGTCTCGGAAACTTTGGCGGCTGAGGCTAGTTTCTTCACCGCAGCCTTACCTCGCCAGTAACCTCTAGGGTTGTAATAGACGGCTGAAAGGTGCTTAGACATTTCCGTTAAACTATATATAACAAACAGGTAAACACATACACAAATGATTTTCATTTGCGTTTTCGCTGGCCCTTCGTTTTGACACCCATCCCCAGCCTCGACTTCGCTGACATAATGGCCGATACGAGCCGGGCATCTTTCTTTTCATAATCCGGAGTTTCATTGGTGAGTGCGATCTTAGACGCGGCTGCAGCGAGGATTTCATCTGCGTGGTTACGCCCCGGAGTATCTTTATGCACTGCGTAAGCCACGTCGTGGTGGAGGCACGCACGGTCGAGATGATTAACACTGTGATAGCGTTGTGACAGCCGTTTATCGAGTTTTGTGAATGGTCCACAGTAGGAGTACTATCCTGTATTCTGAAAAGAACCTCCCGAATTATCTTCCGAAGACATACCGGATGGAAGGCTCATATGCATTTCTGGTAGAGGAAGAGCGTTGAGGGCCCTATTCAGTAGCGAGCCTCCATAAGTCTCACGAGACTTATGCTTTCGCGCTTTCGAAGGCAAAATCTGGCTCTTCCTTGCACTGCAGACGGCACAGGTTCCTTTCTTGGGTGGCCGACCGTTTCGTAACTCGACGATTGTTTCATTTGAAGTCTCAGTATGTTTCTTACATCGTAGGCAATACATTGTTTTCGTTGAATAAAATCATAAGTCGTTGTCTCTATATGGAAATAACAAATTTTGACCTCGAAGCTGACGATGGAAAAAAGCACCACCATTGGTTGTTGCCATCCAGCATACGGTGTATCATCTGTGGGCCTAGCGGATGTGGAAAAACAAACTTATTGCTTAACCTTCTGTTGAAGAAGGGGTACCTGCGTTTTGATCGGCTATACCTCTACTCAAAGTCTCTGGGACAGGAAAAATATCAGTTTCTTCGGGACTGGATAACAGAACTCGAAAAAGTTGCCGGGAAGGAAGTGGCTTCCTTTCACTCTTGCTCAGATGAAATAGTTCCAGTTGAATCATTAAATAAGAATGCCAGAAGCCTTCTAGTTTTCGATGACGTCATGCTTGAAAAACAGTCGCCCATCGAAAGGTATTTCACTATGGGTCGACACGGTGGCGCGGACTGCTTCTACTTAACTCAGAATTACTTCCGCATTCCCAAGCAAGCCATCCGCGACAATGCCAATCTTATCGTCCTCTTCAACCAGGACAGCAAAAATTTGCGAGCCATTCACGATACGTTCGTGGGCGGTGACATGTCTTTCGATGAGTTCCGTACGTTCTTCAGCGAGTGTGCTGCCCAGCCATATGGATTCGCAGTCATAGATTTGACGTGTAAAGTGTACGACGGAAAATATCGTTGCGGGTTCGATCGCTTCTATAAGCCCAAGGCAAGTATTTAAAGACACGATATAGGCAACATATAGTCGACATACAAACGCGATGTGGACAAAGGTAATCGTTACCGTCAAGATATAGTCGACATACAACCACGATGTGGACAAAAGTTTCGTCTAAACAGGAGCGAGACGCGTTGACTCAGGACTACTTAGCTCGGAGAAATCGATTGAGACAGCGTTTTGTGGATGAGAAGCTCGGAGAGGCAAACCTTCAGTACGATGCGGCAAAGCTTTTCAAACCAATAGCTACAGCCACAGCTGAATCCCAGGTGGCTACGTCTAAGGAGCTGCAGAAAGTTACCAGCGCTTTACAGGATTTGCCGGCGCAGATTTCAGAGTCTGCTAATTATAACCCGATAGCGGCGTTGTTCGGTGATTCAGCAGAACAGCAGCTGCTCCAGCCCTTCCAGCGCTTCCAGCATCCCGAATACCCCCGCATTGTTAGTCGATCCAAACAAATATCTCAACGTCGAGGCAATCATAAGGCACGGTTTCAGACCTCCGAGCGAGCTCGATTTAGCCGACAAGGCAGGTGCTGAAAAGATAATCGGCCAGGTAAATTATTATAATTGCCACACCCTGGGCAAAGAGAAAAAGAAGGCTACAAAGCAAAAAGACGAAGAAAGGTAGATGCGGTGACTGCAGATATCGAAGCCCTAAGGGAATATAAAAAGCGAATCGATACACTGATAAATGGCCACAGCCTCATTAAAAAAGGAAAGGGTTTCACTGTCCCAGCCATTCCTATGAAATTACAAGGTAACGCCTTGGGTGAGCTCTCCGTTGACCCCGTCGCGCTGTCTGCTGGTAGACTGAGAGTGTTTAAAGGTGGGAACCTCGTTCTTGAAGCTCCGGCCGATGAGTCGTTGTTCAGCCTGTTAACGAAACGATTCGTTAAGACTAAGCAATACTCTCCTCAGGCAATCGAGACTGTTAAAAAGCTCGTACAGATGTCTGGTCTGCCTATTCATGGTCGGAAAAGTAAAAAGTTCCAGCTGATTCGTGGGGGTGCGGTGCAATTTTACAACGATCCAAACGCCCTGGTAGAGAGGTTACAGCTTTTGGTGGCCTCTAGTGCCGCGGGAAACACTGGTCTCGATAATGAAATATCCGCCATTCTTGACGAGCTACTGCGTTCCGGTGCAATCTCCAAAGAGCTGGCACTCGAATAGAATAGAAACATGCTCATAAAATAAAGTACACAAGATGGAATGCTCGGAGAAACTGCTCGAAGAAATTCGAGACCTTTTGCAGCCTAAGGAGAATTTTAGTATAGTTGTTTCCTCAGATACTACAGGGTGGACCACGGCTTTCTCACCACCGTTGTACCTGGATCCAAAAAGACGCTTTGAGCTTGCTTTGTTCAATCTTGAAACTTATAATTCGATCCCGAAGATTGACAGCTCAAATAACAAGTTCGTCTACAGCTCCACCAATGGACAGACGTGGAAGACGCTCATTTTGCCCGACGGAAGCTACGAGATCGCACAGATTAATGATGAAATCAGCCGGCAGTTAGAAAAGCAAAATCCGCCACCAACTGGTGTGGCACAGCTCGGCTTTAATTCTCCTATTACTATAGGAGCTAACGCATCTACCCTGCGCGCCTTCGTAAAGATAACAAATGCCCTTTATATAGTAAATATGGCTCAATCTACCATCAGGCAAATGCTCGGTTTTAAGTCTCAGAGGCTTACCCTTGGTTATACAGAGGGAGAAAATCCAGTCGATATTCTCCGGGTGGACACAATCCTGGTAAATTGTGACATTATCTCTGTATCGTATCGCAATGGGAGCCAGCTGCCAGTAATCTACAGCTTTTTCCTGGATGTGTCGCCCGGCTACAAGGTAATCGAGTCTCCGAAAAATCTGGTGTACCTACCAGTTGCACCGGCTGGCAACGTACAGGGCATTCGAGTGTGGCTGACCGACCAGAATGGTGAACAATTAAACCTCCGTGGTGAGACTGTAACTATAAGGTTTCACATCCGCAGTGCGTAGTTATTCACACTTACATATTCTCATGTTCGTTCTTGGAATTATAAAGCGGCGTCGTGTCGTGGGTGGTGGACTTTTCGACTGGATACCCAAAATCGCGGGCTTCCTTGGCCGTGCAGGCTCCTTCATTTCGGCGAATAGAGGCGCAATCACAAACGTTGCCAAGGTGGTTGGTAATGTCGCGAAAGCTGGCGCCACAACAGCATCTGCCGTCAGGCAAATTGTTGATGCCGTGAAAGCGAGACGTGCTGCGGCGGTGGAAACGCAAATGAAAAATTCATCTGCCGCGCCCGATGTTCCCGCACCTTTGGAGAAGGCGCTCAGCGACAAGAGCATCGAATACTTAAAACAACTGGCTGTGAGTCCGCCATCAGTTGTTCCGACAATGGCTGACATAAACAGCCGTATTGCTGGGTCTGGTTTCAAGACTATAAAGCCGAGTCGTGGTGGTAGGGGTCTGTTTCTCGCAAAATGAAATAAAAAAAATTCCGACTAATTCACACCAAAAAAAATGTTTTACCCACCACACATGAAATTCATTTACAGCATGATTAATAATTGAAGCTTGAACTTTTGTAACTATAATAATGGCGGCATTTGACGTGCCGAGTGAAATGTTGGACATCGCTTCAGCGGTACCCGATGACAATAGCATTGAATCCTTTGAATACCGCGAGTATGAGTCACAAAATCCCGCGGCTATTAATAACGGCCAGGCCATACAGATAGACATCCAGAACCAAGACATTTTCACACAGCCTTCTAAGAGTTACCTTCTTGTGGAGGGCAGGCTTACATCAACTGGTGCGGCTTACATTGCAGACTCGTTGGTGTCATTCATCAACAACGCCATCCCGTACATGTTTTCTCAGATTCGATACTTGGCTAACAACACCGAGATAGAGAATGTCATGTCGCCTGGGCAAGCCACGACGATGAAAGGCATGCTGGTATACGGCGATGATTTTTGCAAAGGCGAAGGTTTAAACATGTGTTGGCAGAAGGACACGATTGCGGCGGCGGCGGCTGCGAATCTCGGCTTTGAGGCCCGTCGACTGATGACCATTGCCAAACCCGTCCCTATTGGCACATTTTCATTCATCGTTCCCTTAAGACATCTATTCGGCTTTTGCGATGATTATCACAAGGTCGTATACGGGATCAAACACTCTTTACTGCTGAGCCGGCAGGGGATGCAGACGCGATCTTCAAGGAAGCCGCTGCGACCAATGGTCAGATCACGCTGACTAAACTCTCCTGGTTCATGCCGCATATAATACCCGCTTTGGAGTATAAAAGCGTGCTTATGAAGCAGATTGAAGCCAAGGTTAAGGTACCTGTAACATTCCGGGCCATGTAATGCGACAACATTGCGGTGCCACGAGCGACGACTTTTTCCTGGCGTTTGAGTGTTAAGTCGGGCACGGAAAAGCCACGCTGGATTCTTGTTGCTTTTCAGACTGGAAAGAATGCACATCAAGGCCAGAATCCTGCACTGTTTGACCACGCACAGGTTCGCAACATATTCGCTTTGCTCAAGACCGATCGCTACCCAGTGGTTGACATGAATCTCGACTTCACCAAGAGGACAACCTCTTGCGCTTACAAGGCCCTACGTGACTTCAAGGAAGAATATTGCGGTATAGACGCGCGTGAATCGTCATGCCAACTGACACCAATCGAGTTTGTAGATATGTTTCCGATCTTCGTCCTGGACGTGCGCAGGCAATCTGAACGACTAAAAACCTCTGTACAGGACATACAAATCAAGGTGGACTTTAACGAAGTGGTACCAAATAATACGACAGCATATGCCGGCCTGATCAGCGACCGACTCCTGAATTTTGAATCGGATGGCAGCAAATTCAACGTCGTTTACTAGAAATCGGTTTTTCACATTTAGATACAAGGCCCTCTTTTAGATATATTTTTTCCAAAAATGAAAACTGAATACGTTGCGTTCGACCTTTCACTGACCGAAGGGCAAAAGCAAACATTGGCTAAAGCTGCGCGCGATGGCACTGGTGCCACGATTCGACTCACACATGACCAGCTTCGTGGAGACGATAAGCTCGCGCTTACGAAGGTTCAAGCCGCACGAATCGCAAAGAAGATTACCTCAGGCGTTGGCATGGAGCTGAGATTCACCAAAACGCAACTGAAAAAGATGACAAAATCGGGTGGATTTCTTCCACTACTGGCTCTCCTCCCACTGATTTTTGGTGGGTTATCCGCGGCGGGTGGCATTGCCGCTGGGGTGACAGAGGCCGTGCACAACAAACAGGCCAGCGACGCCGCACTGGCGGAGGCGGAGCGTCACAATCGTGCACTCGAAGCGCGGGGGTCCGGTTTATATCTCGGGCGCCAGACTTATGGTGGTTGCTGTTCGATGTACAAAGGATCCGGTCTCTACTACATCGGGCAAAAAAACTAAAACCGCTGAGCAACTTTGACATAGAGAAAGTTGCCAGAGCGCTGCCGCATTTCCGCGGTGTTTTCATGCGAGATGGTCTGCCCGCCGTGGCTCGTGAGAAGGAGTGTGGAGTTGTTAATTTAGATTCCGGTTCTGGTGATGGTACTCACTGGGTCGCCTATTGGATAGATGGACCAACAGCCGTCTATTTTGACAGCTATGGGCTGGATCCGCCTCTCGAAATTTCTCGATATTTAAACCGTTCCATAAGAACACAAACATTTCAGCTACAGGGGCCAGATGATGTGGTATGTGGTCATCTCTGCCTGACCGGAAAGAATTTTGAAGACATCGTGCTTGACCTATTTTAGACTTCCGTCACCTTTTTTTGTATAAAAAATGCCGGTTGATAAATTTGGAAGAGACGGTAGAGGTGGGGTGGGAGGAGGGCAGATAAGCGCCGCTGGGCTCATCCACAAGGCTGGTGATACCATGCTGGGAATTCTATCGGCTGGAGGTTTTCGGGAGACAAATGTGGGAACGCCCACGATGGAAACGGACGTCGCGACAAAGGCCTATGCAGACATCGTAGATCAGGACCACTTACCACTCATCGGTGGAACGATGTCTGGTGTTCTAAAAACGGGTGGTCACAAAGTTACTGGGCTGCCCATAGACGCTGCTGCGTCTGAAAGCGACGCAGCGAGCTGGGCACAAGTTGTACGATACGCGGACCAGAAGGCGACCGCAGCCGAAAATCATGCAGACCAGAAGCTTATCGATGCCAGGCAGTACACGGACGAGAAGAATGCGGGGCTTAGAGATTCCGTTAGGCAGTATGCGGACGACAAGGACCTTATTGTTAAAAGTTATGCCAACGAGCAAGATGTTATCGTCAGGAACACGTGCGTGCTCAAATCAGGCAGCGTAATGATTGGAAGTTTAGTTATGGGCGGCCACCGAGTTACTGGGCTCCCTACCGGCGCATCAACGTCTGAAAGCGACGCAGCGAGCGTGGCACAAGTGTTAAAGGTGGTCACCGACAGCCTGACCAAACACGATAGAGTACCCACGGAGTCGTTGCATGTAGTCAATAAAAGATACGTCGATGCCCAAAATGTTGGCGCGAGACAGTACGTTGTCGATCAGTACGCCGAGCTTAACTCGACCGTCAGGACCTATACAGATCAAAAGGCGGCCGCCACTAGGGAGTACGCGGACCAGAAATCTGAAGCTACCAAAAGTTACGCCAACGAACAAGATGCTATCGTCAGGAGCGCATGCGTGCTTAAAGCTGGCGACGCAATGACGGGTGATTTAACCATGGGTGGTAATAGAGTTACTGGGCTCCCTACAGACGCAGCAACGTCCGATAGCGATGCGGCAAGTATGGCACAAGTGTCAAGGGTGGTTACCGACACTATGACAAAGAGTGATAGAGTACCAACGGAACCGTTGCACATAACAAACAAGCGTTACGTCGATGTTGAGATCGCGGCCACCAGACAGTACGCAGTCGATCAGGATGCTATCATTAGTGGTAATCGCGTTCTCAAAACTGGCGACACCATGACTGGTAATTTGGCCATGGGCGGTAAGAGAGTGACTGGGCTTTACACAGGCGCCTCATCAACTAATACCGACGCGGCGAGCATCGGGCAGGTGACGAGGATCGTAACTGGCAAAATGACTAAGTTAAATAAAATACCGACGGAACCTTTGAACGTTGCGAATAAACAATATGTCGACACTCAGGCTGTTGTTGTTAAAAGATATACAGACAGTAAAGAGACCGCTGTAAGACAGTACTTGAACAACATCAAGTTTCTTAACCACACAGGTCACATTCCGCCACTGTTCACAGACATTTCCGAAACTGGTTTTAAGGCCACAGCCAGGGCATATCTCGACACTAACCCATCATATATGGCATTCAACTCGGGTGTCGAAGGTGAGTGGAGGGCCACTCCCGCTGCGGCTAATATTGTTGGGACTTGGCTACAGATTGAATGCCCGGTCCCTGTGCGGATATGGAAAGTCAGCCTGGCTGAAAGGATTGATCTTTTTAGTATTACGCGTATCTCGTCCTGGAAGATAAGTGGGGCAGTTCCGAATGGTAATGATGCGTTTACATATACAGACCTACTCACCTCCCACACCGCTTTGACTAACATTGCCAGGGAGTTTGCCATCGACTCTGACACCGCATACAAAATCTACAGGCTGACGGTCCTTGGTACACAACCAAATCTAACTACTCTTGGAATATCCCACTTTCAGATTTACACATATTTTAAAGTTGGAGACACATAAGACTTAATAATGGCTGACTCACACTACAAGATTCGAGGTTATCTCCGACAAAAAGGAGAAACCAACATGCATAAATACAACCTCGATGATTTGGTTGGACTAACCAACTGGGGATATACAATCCCTAAGCCCACCGCAGATATGTTAGCCGCGGTTCCCCAAATCCACATCGATTTCGTATCGGACGATTATCACAGCCGCCATATTTACACAGCGACCAAAACTGTGACTCTAAGTTCGTGGCAAACGCTTCCATTGACCGCGGCACGCTATCCCTGTATCACGTTGCAAACTAACAATGAGACGGTCTCATTAGACCGCGGATTCTGGAGGCTTACAATGTTTGGTGTTAGTACCGGTGATGCGTCAGTTCGCGTTATTACAGCCGCGGGTAGCATCGATCGTACAGTTGACATTCAAACTGGACAATTTGATGCGGCTAGGGCAATATTCATTCCAGGACAAACGAGTTTTAGAATTGAAGGAAAAAAGAGAGGTGTTGAAAGTACTTCAACTATTGAGTTAAACGTAACGTTACTGATAGAGCAACTATAAAAAAGCCTGTCTTTGTACCCAACCCTTATGGAGTCCACAATTTCGTCAGACACGACGTCGCAAACATTTCGCTTGCAGAAGATCGGCGAAATAGAAGCATTCCTGAGGTCTGAGGCGATAAGTCGTGGACAACTATGCAAAAAGGATAAGAGGGTTGTAGATGTGGCTAATGGGGCCTCGGCCGGCCTTGCTCTGGTTAGTCTTGGAACTGGGGTGGGTGGGGCAGCTATGTTAGCCACTGGTATTGGTTTTATTCCTGGTATTGTTCTGGAGAGTTTAGCCATAGCGACGAGTTTTCTGGTTATTATTGGAAATGTTATTAGTAGAAGTTTTGTTGCTAAAGCTTCAAAACACGACGAAATTTGTATTTTGGCGGAAAGTAAGCTAAACACTGTTCATGACCACATTTCTAAGGCGTTGGAAGACACGGCTATTAGCGATGAAGAGTACAAGCTTATTCTGGGAGAAGAGGAGAAATATAGAACGATGAAACGTGATATACAAAACAAGAATGGAAAAAAAGAGTTGCCGAGTCAAAGCAAAGACCAGATGGTGGCAGAACTAATCAAGAAACTAACCAGCGCTGGGTCTTCTCCGCGAACCGCGATATAAAAATTTTCATCCTTGGTGGTTGGAGTAGTGAGTCCGTTATTCCAAGCGCACCACCGCCGTACGATTAGTGAACCTTAATTTTTCTATTAGACTCCAAGGGGTGTGGCCGGCCTCGTGGGAGGGTCTCGGCCGGCAGCAAACGGGACTTTACATTTCGACGTGTTAAGGCCAACAATCGTGATCCTATTTTTTTTTCCCTACAAGAGGCAGGGTGCTACCTAAATTTCGATTGACTAATTGATTGACTGTTTTAAAAACCTGACATGGGGCCAGAGGAAATACGCAGAGTTTCTGAGTATATTGTTGTATAGAATTCGAGTGGCTGATTGATTGAATGTGTGACTATTATGGTCGATTGATGATTGATTGACTAATTGATTGACAAATTGATTGCTGCGCTAAAGCCCGTATTGGTCATCTACTGCTTATATCAGAAACCAAATAACCTCGATTAGGTAGACGATATCAGGACTCTCATTGGTCATGCTATTAAGAAGAAATAAGAAATATATTAAAGTGGGACGAGAACATGTCATGCTATATAACCTACTATACCATAATCACACGTCGTCACCGAGTCACACATACATCGCCGCATAATCACACCAGTGGCGGCGCCAGACATTTTTTGTAACCAGGGCATAGCCAGAGCAGTCATACGAGTAACCAGTACAGAGGGCGAATTTATGGAAAGCGCGAAAGCGCGAGCTTAAATGGTGACCATTTAGGATCGCCCTACCGCGCTCTCCATAAATTGCCCCCAGCACTATTATATTTGTCTATGGTCAGGAGGCACTGGCGTAAACTTGTCCAAAATATTGGGGGCATATGGTTAGTTTTTCTACACTTACTACATTAAGTGTACAGTCCATCTCAATTATTGGGGGCACCTGCCCCGGCTGCCCCCCAGAGTCTACGCCTATGTCAGAAGCCTCCAGAAGCTGAACGCTTTTTGACACTTGTAAAACAAATTTTAACGTTTCAATGATTTAAGTGAATTTATATCTCAGGATATAACAAATATGCCAGAACAAATTCTGGACAGGGCTAAAATTCGGGCAGGGCATCAGTGGTACAGAACCGCGCTATCTGGCGATTTTGACCAATCCTAGGTTCAAATCGCCACCTAGTAGGTTCAAAAACAGTTTTTAACCTTTGCTATAGGTTAAAAAATCCACGCCATGCACAAACCTATAGACACGGGTAAAATAAAATCAACCAATAACCAGGTAAAATGCCAATAGTTTCAACCCGCCATACGCAAACCTATAGATATGGGTAAACAACCAATAACCAGGTTCATAACGTCACCACCATAGGACGTCATCGAAACTATTGGAAATCCTCGCGGTATCGATCACGCGCCTATGAGTCATAGGGTGATTACGTTGGTTGGGAATAACCGATAGTTTCTATCATGACTAGACTAGAAAATATTTTCACAGTTCTCCTTAAAGGAACACCATCTCTATATAAAATGGAATACTCGAAGAAAACTGTTATCGAATTAAGAAAAATCGCCAAGCAGAGCGGCTTGGTTGGATATACGAGACTGCGGAAAGCGGAGTTGATTGCTAAAATTGAAGCTAACGAGGCTCAAACACTAATCTCCTCACATTTTGCGCCAATCTCACCTAATACCAGTTTGCACATTGAAATCCCAACACAAACACCCACACCAACCTCAACAGCACGAAAAGTATACAACAAAACTATGTCAGCGATTAAAACGTGTGCTAAGGTGATTGAAAGGAACATACCTAAGCAACCAATGAAAATCGTAAAGGAGAACTTTGGGGTAATGCAAACAAAAATTACTTCATATTTTAGGAAAATAATTAATAAACCAAAGTTTGAAATTCATCAAACGGCTTCAGCTATCAAGGGCTTCACGAAACAATACACGGTAGAGGGAGCTAAGGGTATTGATGCCACATCTTTTCTTAACACCGTTCGAGCACAGACGATTGACTTGTTGTTAAAAAATCGTCAGACTAAAGTCAACTTTGTCCTTTCCTGCACAATGGAGCGTGTTGATATGAAGACTGGAGAAGTGGATGCTAAAGATTTTCCATTCGTTTCAAGGACTGTGGTGATTCTAGACTCCACCGATGTAAGTGAAATTTATAACAACGCGAAAGATAAAATTATTGAGTCGATGGCTACCTTCCAGATGCACGGTAGGAACTGGAGACTTAGAGCGGTTCAAAAATTAGATATCAACACGGTTGTTTATAAACCGCTGAAAGGTAGTTCTTACATTCCACTACCAAAATGTTTGGCGAGTAAAAAGGGAATTATTAATATGAAGAACGAAGACGAAGAATGTTTCAAGTGGTGTGTAACGAGAGCCTTAAACCCTGTTGTGAGAGATTCTGAAAACATTACGAAAGTCTTAATCAAGCAGTCTGAGGAACTTAATTGGTCCGGTATCGAATTCCCAGTAGCGGCGGATGCTAACGTGATAAGCGGGTTTGAGAGAAATAATAATGTTAGTATTAATGTTTTTGGTTATGAGAAAGATGTTTACCTGTTCCCACTATATTTATCAAAGCATGAGAACGATAGGTGTGTAGATCTATTACTCATTTCTGAGGGAGAAAAGAAGCATTATTGTTGGATAAAGAACTTTAACAGATTGATGGCGGTTCATAACGCAAACTCATACACTTCGATGCATTATTGTAAAAGATGTTTGCAGGGATATAGAGATGTAGGTTCGCTTCATAAACACACCGAATACTGTTCCCAACACGAGGCGCAAAAGATAGAACTTCCAGAACCGGGAACTATGTTGAGTTTTAAAAATTATTATAGGAAGATGAGGGTCCCTTTTGTAGTTTACGCCGATTTCGAAAGTTTTATTAAACCTATAGACACCTGTCAACCGGATCCCAACACGTCCTACACCAACAAATACCAAAAACACGTTCCAAGTTCTTTCTGTTATTACATAAAATGTTTCGACGATGACTTATATTCGAAAGCCCCCGTAATATTCACAGCGAAGAACGAAGGCGATGATGTAGCGCAGATATTTATAGACACTCTCATAGACGATATAAAAGATATTTACAAGCGATTTAAATTTCCAAAAGAAATGATATTCGGGAAGGAAGACAAGGAGCTATACGACTCGGCTACTGTTTGCCACATTTGCGAAGGCGAACTAGGCGATGATCGAGTTCGAGACCACTGTCATTTAACCGGAAAATATAGAGGGGCCGCTCATAACATTTGTAATCTACACTATAAGGTCCCTAAGTTTATCCCAGTACTGCTACATAATTTATCCGGATACGACAGTCATTTATTCGTAAAGAAATTACGAGGTGATGATAACGAAAAGATTAACTGCATTCCTTGTAACGAAGAAAAGTACATCTCATTTAGCAGAGAAGTTGTGGTTGATAAGTTTGTGGGTAAAGAAGATAAGGAAGTAGAGGTTAAACGTGAATTACGTTTCATCGATAGTTTTCGATTTATGGCTTCGAGTCTCGACGCATTATCGAGGAACCTAAGCAAAGACCAGTGTAAAAATATAAGCAAGCACTACTCTGGTAATCAGCTCGATCTCTTGTTTAGAAAAGGAGCGTATCCTTACGATCACGTTGATTCCATCGATCGACTGAACGAAACAGAACTACCACCAAAGTCGGCATTCTATTCGAGGCTTAACGACTCAGACATTAGCGATGAAGACTACAACTATGCACGGGCGGTATGGAACGAATTCGGATTTAAAACGTTTAGAGAATACCACGATTTATATAACCTGTCCGATGTTCTCCTGCTCGCCGACGTGTTTGAGAATTTTAGAGACGTGTGCTGTGAGAACTATGGTCTAGACCCCGCTTGGTATTATACTTCTCCGGGGCTTGCTTGGGACGCCGCATTAAAGTTGACTGGAGTAGAGTTGGAGTTGTTGAGCGATTATGATATGATACTAATGGTTAAACATGGGATAAGAGGCGGTGTTAGTACAATTTCACATCGTTATGGGCAGGCGAACAATAAGTACATACCCTCGTTTGATGACAGCAAGCCTTCATCATTTATAACCTATTTGGACGCTAACAATTTGTATGGAGGGGCGATGTGTAAGAATCTACCAACCCACGGGTTCCAGTGGATGGGTAATGACGAGCTAAACGACTGGAGATCAACGCCGAGTATATTAGAAGTGGACATGGAATACCGAAGAGATTTACACGATCTTCACAACGACTATCCTCTTGCCCCTGAGAATATTACACCCGAATCTTCAACTGTGCCTAAACTCATTCCAAACCTGAACGATAAAGTAAAGTACATAGTCCATTACGAAAATTTAAAGCTGTACGAAAGCCTAGGTTTGAAGATAACCAAAATTCATCGTGGAATTAAGTTTGAAGAAAGTGCCTGGCTGAAAAGCTATATCGATCTAAATACCAGCCTGAGGACCAGAGCTACCAACGATTTCGAGAAAGACTTTTTCAAACTAATGAATAATAGTGTGTTTGGGAAGACGTGTGAAAATATAGAATCTCGAGTAGACATAAAACTAGTTTCCAGCGAGAAGCAAGCTATACAACTAGCGGCGAAAACGAGCTACGACACTCGAACTATTTTTGATGAAAACCTAATCGCCATTCATATGAAACGTACGAAACTATATTACAACAAGCCTATATATCTCGGTATGTGTATTTTAGACTTGAGCAAGACGATTGTGTACGATTTTCATTATAATTACATCAAGAAAAAGTATGAAGATAGAGCAAAGTTACTTTTTACGGATACGGATTCTCTAGCTTATGAAATTAAGACCGAAGACTTCTACGCCGATATAGCGCCTGACATTAGAAGTAGGTTCGACACTAGCGACTATCCGAAGGACCATCCATCCGGTATAGAAACTGGTATTAATAAAAAGGTTATTGGTATGTTCAAAGATGAAGCGGGAGGAAAACAGATCGAAGAGTTTGTAGGTTTAAGATCGAAACTGTATTCGTACAAGATGGCTGGAGTAGACCACAAGAAATGCAAGGGCGTGAGGAAAAACGTCGTCAAGAAATCTATCACTCACCAAGATAATAAAAACTGCTTGTTCACCAAACGAGAACAATCGAGAAAGATGAACGTCATTCGATCGTATCATCACGACATTTACACCGAAGAAGTCAGCAAGGTGGCTCTTTCAGCCGACGATGACAAACGAGTGATTCAGCAAGACGGCATCCACACTTTAGCATATTCTCTAATATAAAATGAGTGTTAAACAAATCGATGTCGAGGGTGTAACGCTACCTAATATTGCTTTGTCTAATATACAGCTAATCGAAGCGGCTAAAAAACTAAACATAAATAATTTTAGAGGCGTGTTCTTACGAGACGAGCTGCCGAAGAAACCTAGGTGGAATGAGTGCGGGATATTGAACCTAGCCGGTTCTAATGGGGTTGGTTCTCATTGGTGCAGCTTTTTAAAGAACGGCAACGAGAAAATATATTTTGATAGTTACGGTCTTCCTCCTCCTACGGAATTAATAAACTATCTACAAAGACCACTGCTTTACAACAACGAGCGAATACAAAAAACGGCCAAGTGTTTTGCGGTCATTTATGTCTGTATGTACTGAAGAAAACGTGCAACGATGGTTGTAAATTTCAAGAAGTTATAAACGAACTACATTAAATAATATCACCTATTTAAAACATGCCTGTTGATAAATTTGGACGAACTGATGCTGCGTCAGTTGAAAGAATAGTGACTGGAGGCGTTACGCTGACTCAGGTAAATAATACTTTTGTTAGGTTAGATGGAACGAACGCCTTCACGGGAAATTTAAAAATGGGTGGTTACGCGATAAAAGGGTTACCTACAACGAACACTTCGACAGCAGGAATGGATGAGGCTCTAAGTCGGGGACAAGCCATAGATTTGATAACGAATCGCGACGACGATAATCACTTGACGAAAACATACGTTGATGAACGAACTGCTTCGAAAGTGTCTAAAACTGGCGATACCATGACTGGCGACCTATTCTTAAGCGTCGGCAGGGATCTTACGCGGGTGATGGGATGTAAGGATTTGGTTGGAAATAAAGATTTTACTATATTTTTAGGAAATGCAACGAATAAAATAGAAGGTCGATTAAACCAACCAATTATATTACAATCAACGGATGGATTTCGTTTTGGAATAAATAATGAAACCGCCTTAGAGATGGTTAAATCAATGGACGGCACTCCTCCGTCTAAAATAAATGTGTATAAGCCCATCTTTATGCATGGTGCTCACATTACAGGCCTTCGCGATCCCGACGGTGATGGTGATGCAGCGACTAAAAAATATTTTAATACGAGAGCAGTCGGACCCGTGGTTAGCTTTTACACTATATCTCAACAAGCCGTACCCGCTACAACTCACACAAGAGTTTCTTTCGAAAGTGTAAGGTTCGAAACCGATAATGTCAGCAGTACGGGAATGACTCGTTTCACTCCTGGTAAAGCTGGATGCTATATCGTTACGATGTACATAGACTTTTGTGACACGAGTACTACCTATCACGGTAACGTCTTCCTGTATAAAAACGGGGTGTCGTACATGCAAATTGCGGGTGGAGGGGGTACGGGAGCTTCGCATAATAACGCAACGGGTAGTACCATAATTGAGGTAATCGGTACTGATTACCTCGAGATATTCGTTTATTCAGCCATCGCTATAAACATAATAGCTAGAGACTTTTCAGCGGCATTCTTACGACCTTAGTGATCGCTTATCAGTATTACTGTAGCAGAGGAGGTCGTGTACGATGATTAAGATTTTCAATGAGAATCGTCATTGAAAATTTAAAACTCGAAAACCTCGAGCTTAAAAACGTCGAAGTCAAAAACCTCGAGCTCAAAAACGTCGCTATCTCCATCTCCGGATACTACTATCAATGATGGATCCCATCCCGTCTCCAGCTCCATCTTCTTTTTTGTAAAAGTAAATGTCTTTGTTCGCAACTTCAACTTGCTGCACAGCGGCTCATCGTCTAGGCTCATGTAATATTCCGTACCATCCGGCGCTACTGCCGTAATCAGGCAAAAATACCCGTCAAGTTGACTATATAAATATTGCGTCGTTTTAATGGTGTAAACTACGTCTTCTTCTAAAGTTTCGAAACATACAAATTTGCGAGTCTCCATTTTAAGTATTATTTATTATATTTAGATCGGACCCGAATCTCATATTTTTCTCTCCATACTCTTCCATCATAGTTCTTTATAACTTTACCGATTGTCCTATGTGCTCTTGCAGCTTTGAACAATGACGGATACTCTACAACTTCACCCGTTTCCAAGTCTAAGATATCAACAGCTATTGGATTCCTTCTTATTTCTCTAAGATACATGTATCTCGGATCGATCTCATTTCGCTCTTTCTCTGGTTTCTTCATGTCTGGAATTATTCCTTTCTCAACGAGCATACTTATAATTTCAGTTTTTTTCATATAACTCGAGCCTACTAGCCCATGTTCCTTCATTAACGATTTCAATTCTGGGAGTTTCATGTTCATTTTAGATTAGAAAATATTTTCTTTAATATACTACGTTCATCTTCTGACCATCTGATTGAAATTTTAGCAATTTATCCGAAATGACGAGTGCATAAGCTTCAGTTCCAGCGGGAACGGCGTTATTGAAGGTAGCCTTGATCTGAACGTCTACAACCGATGACTTTAGCCGTTCGGCTTGCTTACTTACATCGAAAACGAAGAGCGGGTATAAGTCTTTGTAGTCAGCTGGAGTGATGTTGCTCTGAGTTATCAACTGGTCCATTCCGTAGAACTTTTCGCTAAAAGTCGCGGCATCTCTGTAAGCTCTCGAAAACTGTTGATTCGGGAATGATAGGTTGTAATCGCATGCCGGATATTTGTCCTGGTTCAACATCGCGTACATGTTCTTGATATCGCAATGATCGAAAATTGATGGATTAGCTAGTTGATTACCGCTTCGATTAGTTTGAAATCCAACTACGATGTACCTGGGTTTTTCTGACGCCGTCTTTACGCTAAGTCGCCAGCTAAATGTCGTAGATTGAGGAACCGCTATAGTATCGCAAAAATGGGCTCGATAGGCTACTGGTACCGTTGTCTTCGCTTCGATCACTTGATACAGCTGCATTCTTTCCATGTCAGACGCAGTAACGTGAGGCATAAACCATGAAATTTTACTAAGGTTGACTTTACCCCTCGCCGCCGCAGTAGCCGCATCGTCGGCGCCGCGAGCTCTAAAGATAGCGTCGTCGTCCGATTTGCGAACGAGCGTTAGAGTCTGCTTCATACCGTACACGACTTTATCGTAGTCCTCGCAGAATCCGAAAATGTGCTTTAGAGGCACTATGAAGCTGAATGTGCCCTTTGCATCCGGTTTCCGAATGAGATACGCTTGTCTTATCGCAAATCCTATGTTATTGGCAATAACAGCAGTCGCCGTGGTGTCTTTAGTCCATAATTGGTTAAGTCCTTGTGCGAGAGCGAAGTCGTTAGGATATTTCAGCAAGCCCAACATAGTTGTCGCTTGTCCGGGATGAAACACGATTTCTATTTCTTGATTCGATAGGGAATAGGATATCTGGCTGAAGAGATGCATCAGTCCATTGTTAACTAATGCCGTAGCGTCTGCATCGACATATGCGGTATTATCCGCTTTAGTCAGTCTACCCTCGAAAAGCAGGTACGACTCGGAGGGGTGGCTGAACAAATCTTGAAGTTCGATATTTATACGAATTTCCCCAGCTGTGTTTAGATTCGTTCCAGACACCGGTTCATAGTCGTGAACTTCGTATTTCTCAATACCCTCATCTATGATAGTATTTTCAGTAAATCTTAGAATATCTGACTGCATTTTTTAATACGGTAAGATATTATTTAAGCCCACTTCATTCCAGATCCGCGCGCCAAATCTCGGATCGATATAGCGCCGCCAGTACCGGACAGTAAATTATTTATATTCATCGAAGGGTGAGGAATTATTAAATTCTGTAACGTTTCCTCACTCTTTTGACTAAGCGTCGTGTTTCTGTGGGAAGGTTCAAAAATTTTTGCGGCTGCTTTATCAACCATTCGCTTTCATGCATGAATAGCGAGGGTCTTTCCAGCATCTATAGCCTTTTTACCAATCTCCGTTGCAGCCTCTTTTCCCGCACTTAACGCGGTTGCTGCTACCTGTCTTGCAACATTTGAGGTTAGCATTCTTTTGAAAAATCCTGACATCGTGTCAAATATCCCTGCGCCTCCTACGACGTATCTTTTAGTAAATCTTCTCTTCGTTACGATAATCATTTTATAATTGCATCATTAAATTTTTATAGTACAACTCAGTTATCGCTTTTTGTCGACGTAACTCATCACCGATGCCAACTATCTCGTTTCTTAATCCTGTATTTCCCGCTCTGAAGCTAGCCATTCGTAGTGCTAACATTTCCACTAGCGCATCAGGGTCTTGCGGGAGAACTACAACCCCCTCACCTGTTGGAGCCCGCATCGGCTTAATGATTTCATTATACTTTGAGCCTCTAGACGCTCTAGGCTTTTTAGGATTTTTTTGCGTAAACATAGCACCCGTCGAAACAAGAATTTCCTTATACTCATCCAGATCGTTTTGAGTGTATATCGTCTTATCTGGTTTCTTCCTCGTTATCAATTCCCACAGCCCTGGAGTCCCCTTGTAGGTGTTATTACCCACCATTACATCATCTCCTTCGATCGAGATTGGGCTGTTCCCGATGAAAAACCCTTCATCTTTTGAGCGTATTACAAAGGTTGTATCCGTCTCCTTCTTATCCGAGGCATATTCTTTTAAATATTTTGTAGCGATATCGCCTAATA
The DNA here is from genome assembly GCA_963556255.1 of Allolobophora icterica. Lineage (NCBI taxonomy): Eukaryota > Metazoa > Annelida > Clitellata > Crassiclitellata > Lumbricidae > Allolobophora > Allolobophora icterica. The sequence continues at coordinate 85,841,169 of OY744604.1, read as the reverse complement.
CTAAAGTTCTAATATCTGAAACGGGATCATCCTCGAACGCTTTTATCGACGGATACTGCGGGAATTGAATCGCTTTCAACGACGTTGTTATCGATGTCGGTAAAGCACGAAGCGCTTCGGTTGTTAACTTAGAGTTCTCTTTTATCGTACCCTAACTCTTTAGATATTCCAGACTGCGAGTCGATTATCGGTTTGTACGCTTTCGTTAATTCCCGCTGAAGAGATATGTCTCCTAATTTCTCGGATAACGAATCTTGTCTAATTTTTTGCTTCAGCTTGAGAAACTTCTCAACTATAAAGTCACGTTTGGCTGGGTCCTCAATTTTCAGAAACGACATTTTAAGTTTGAAACATAATATTTAAACGTAAATAAACGTTCGTTTTGTATTCAATCCGTTTTACCAAAACGTAAATAAACGTTCGTTTTGTATTCAATCCGTTTTACCAAAACGTTTCGTCGCTTCATCTACGTTGATAGTGGTTTTACTTCTAACCTCTTCCTTCATCTGATTAAATTTCTCGAACTCGCTTAGAATAACGGAATATTCCGAGTCCTAGATGTTATTATCATCTAAGGCTTTTGAAACAAGGTAGTTGATCGAATTGAGTTTCCCTTCGGCTATAGTCCTGATCTTTGCATGTTTTTCTTGCCGGAGCGATAATATTCGGCGGACTTGGGTAGATACCAGAGATAGTGCTCCGGCTCCGGCGGATAAAGATACCACGACGGCAGCGGCGGGTGCGGCAACGACGGTACTTAGAAAAGATACGCCTAGTACGCCGAACCCCGAAGATGTAAGGATCAACAACCCTCCCAGCGCTTCGACTACTTTAACGCTCTTTTGATATTTTTTACAGATTACGTCTCTCTTTTCTCGTTCTCGTAAGATATCCTGTTGAATTTCAGATATTTTCTGAAGACGATAGGAGTATGCTTTGTTCGATTCCATTTTATAATACCGAAGACTTTTTAAAATGGAATTCAATTTTGTTCGTAATTCACATAACATAACGAGTCTCCTTCGTTTACGACGACCGTTCCGAGGTCGTTAAAATTCTTAATATCTAGTAAAATATCTTCCGCGAACCCAGTAACGGTATCGCTTAGCAGGCGGCAACCCGCTTCTATAAATTCTGGATGGAGTGAAATTTTACACGATCCTTTCGTCATTCGAACGCCCAAGCCTAATGGTAAAACTACATTTTCTTGCGGTTGAATAGTTTTCTCTTCTTGAGCAAAAAACTCCCATCGTAGACCGCCCATTTGTCTTTGTGGTCTATATTTAACATCCCACATACCTTCACACGCCTGCCACCTGACGGAGCTCGGTTGAGTCCTTTTTTCTGGGACATATTTAGGTTTCGTCCACCCCATTTTATGAATCGGAAATAGAGACATTTTATATACGATATATTTTTTTATAGCAACACTCCGAGAAGCAGAATGTTTTTAAACGGTGAATCTGGTCCTAGTAGAAGTCCTTCCCCATCTACGAACGCATTACCTCTCTTCAGATACAGGCCTTCTCCCACACCGTTTAATCCAGATCCTTGATATGGCTTCAAATATAAGCCCTCCCCTTGGTGCACTATCTTATAGTTTTTACCTCTAGTATTGAGATATATAGCCCCACCCGTTCCGACGACTTTGTCAATGACTTTAGAACCAGCCGCTGCGCCTATTCCAGTTAATGCACCCGTTGCTAAGCTCGGTAATATATGAGATAGTACGAATTTACCCGCAGTTGCTAGAAACGGTAATATAGCACCTATAAACCCTCCTTCGACTTTAGCGTTATATATTAATTGGGTTTTACTCATTTTTAGAGTCACACCTTTCCCATCCTAATACGCTTTGGTTAATTTATTGATCTGTGCTTGGGTAAGAGCTAACACGTGCTCTCCGTCTAAATCGTTGTGGCTTAGTTTGATGCTTACGCCGGTTCCCGCTTGTAGCGATCTTTTAAATTTATCTTTTTGTCCTTCTGAAACATTGACTTTGACGTTCGCGTATCGACTCATTTTATATAAAACTAGAAAAACTTTAAGCTTCTCTAATATGAAACCGTATCGATAATTCCTCACCTCGCAGATTAATTAGTTTACCATTCTGATCGACGAGAGTCGTCTCCATTGACGAAATAGTGGATAGGGGGATTGGAAGATATATCAAATTTCTAGGCGTTTCGACAATCTTATAACCGGGCCCTACATTCGGGAAGAAGGAATAAATGATATTATTCGTAGTTCCGTTGGTATAAGACGCTCCGACGATATCGCTAGTAACCCTCAGACTAGTAATACTCATTATGTCTACCATATTCTCCGATTCTTGGTACCCCGCTGAATAACGTCGGCTATTAAAACCGAGGACTTTCCCGATAGAATTCAACCCCCCAAAATCAACCAGGTAATCTTTCGCTATATGTAAAATAGTTTTCAACGTATTACTGTTTGCGTCTATCGTAATATCGTATGCGTTGTTAACCATATCGTAATGCTCCTTTTCTTTCATGCTTCTCTGCACGTATTCGTTAATATCGGTAATTTCATAACAGCCTTCGGGGATGTGTATAGTAACCCACATAGTCCCACCATTCGGCGAATATGAAAAGCTGTTGTTAATCGCGTCGATATTTGGAAAGGAAAAATATGATTCTAGGTTGACTAAAGACATCTCGTACCTTTTATCTCTATCGAACTGTATCAGCGGATTGAACCGCGTTCTTATTCTCGAAGTCTTCTCGCTTAATAATATGTAAAACGATGTCTTTGGTTCCGTGTTACGCGCGATCCTTTCGGTATTATCCGCAATCTTTTGTAGATTCGATTCCATTTTTAAAATAGCGAAAGATTTATTTATAGCGGAATATAGAATTCATCGAAGCCGCATCTATACTTGCCGTTATTTTTATTACTAGTGTGGTCTATTACTACAAATCCATGACGTCGCTTCCAGGCTCTTTGACATAGTTTCTTAAACTCGTCCTTAGGCATGCCCATACTCGCGTGATCGCCGTATATATGATTAATATTTTTCTGGTCTTGCGGAAACAAACAGATAAAGTTTGCATTCTCTCTAATCGTCTGTCGCGGCAGTTTAAAATAATTTTGGGCGAGATAAATGCTGTCAACATTGCTGTGCCTTCCTCGGATGTAGTAGGCCTCACATAAATTCTGCTTTTCTAGCTGAAGGTCATCGAATATCATTAGGTGGTTCTTCTCCGGATCCAATTCTTTCGGGTCTGGTACGTCTTCAGCCGATTCAAAGAACTTGGAAGATATATCGGATTTCTCATTCAGGTGTTTAGCCATTTCCTCAACTACAACTGCTGGTGAAATATTTTGTCTTACGATCGCGTCTTGGTAATCGAATAAACCGACTATGGCTTCTTTAGGTAGCTTTTCTTCAAATGCTTTTTTCAGGATTTTATACTCTGGTTGAAAGAGAGACCGACCGAATATTTGTAGATTGTTGTAATCTAACCACCCAGGTCTTAGAAGTAAGTTCAACAGTAATGTAGTCTTACCAAACCCAGACTTTCCTACAATTAATCCCCTTATGCTTTTCGGTAAAAGAGGATTATTGAATCTCTTAGATAGCGCGCCGTTCCACGAAAAATTTACGACTTCCATTTTAAATATATCTAGTTGTATTTAAAATGTATTGCGTAAAGTGTAAAAATCATACTAAAACTAGAAATGCACAGACCGTTATAACGAAGAATGGGAGGTCGATGCTCAGAGGCACGTGCGATGTTTGTGGAAAAATAAAGACGCAGTTCGTGAAAGCGGCACAAGGCGGAGATCTAGTTGGATCTCTAAATTCAGTAACCAGCGGTATTAAGTTGCCATGGGCTAAATTCCAGGGTGAGATGCATTTACCAGGCCATCAGTTTACAGGACCAGGAACTAGACTAGATTTGCGGTTGAATCCTGATGGAACTCCAAAAGAGTGGTCTAAACCCGTTGATAGGGTTGATAACGCCGCGTATATTCATGATTTAGCTTACGATCGGCACACTGATACGGCTTCTAGGAATGTCGCTGATAGAGCGATGATTAATTATTTGAATAATATTCCTAATCCTAGCTTGCAGGAACGAATAGAGAGGAGCATAGTCAAGCCTATTTTATATACTAAAGCGAGTCTCGGGTTAGGTTTAAAAAAAGCCTAAAATTACAACCGGACCCGAAATGGACCGACGAGCTCGCGGATGAATTACATAAACCAGTAGTAAGGCAATTTAGAAAACGGAAGGTGTATGTTAGTGGGATAGATGAGATATGGGCGGCTGATTTAGTAGATATGCAAGCATTCGCTAAAGATAACGATGGCGTGAAATACCTGTTAACCGTTATAGATGTCTTTTCTAAGTATGGGTGGATCGTGCCATTGAACGATAAGAGTGGGAAATCTACAGCAAGCGGCTTCGTGAAGATACTCGAGAGCGGACGAAAGCCTGTTAAATTATGGGTTGACAAGGGGAAAGAGTTTTATAACAAAGACGTTAAGAATTTGGTTGGGTTATACTCTACGGAGAATGAAGAAAAATCTTGCGTTGTTGAGAGATGGAACAGGACGATGAAAGATAAAATGTTTAAGTACTTTACAGCTAATTCAACGAGAAGATATATCGACGTTTTAGACGGAATGGTTAGTAATTACAACAATACAAGACATTCTTCCATCAAAATGACTCCCGCTAAGGCTAGTAGGAAAACGAATGAAAAAGCAGTATGGATGAATTTGTACGGCGGAGAAGTCTCACAGCCTGTTGCGCCTAGATTCTCGATCGGAGATAAAGTCAGAATAACTAAAAAGAAGAATATTTTTTCGAAAGGATATCTCCCTAGATGGACGGAGGAAGTTTTTATAGTATCCCGGATTCAATACACAGATCCACCAACTTACAAGATTACCGATTCTAATGGTGAGGAGATACAAGGCTCATTCTATGAACAGGAGCTACAGAAGACGACTCAAGAAATATTTAGAATAGAAAAGATTATCAGGTCGCGTGGGAAGAAATCTTTCGTTAAATGGGTGGGGTATAATGAGTCCTTCAACTCGTGGGTAGATAACGAAGCACTAATGACGTTGTGAAACGATTATTCAGAAATGCTATTATGAAAAAAGTTAATCATATTCGATTTAAGAAAATAATATTCGTATAATAAAAAGAGATACTATGGCAATCACATGGAAAAACTTTGATATTAATAATGTTATTTTCGAAGACGTTACAAAAATGACTACTCCCGCCGAAATTAAATTTCAACGCATATTTCTAAAGTACAAATACGACGACGGGACAATCGACAAAATATCTATAAAAACCCCTCCGCTGTATTCTTATGGGATTCAAGAAAATCAATCTTCCCAAACGGGTCTGTTAGACTCGTATACTTTACCATTAAACATGTACGATAGAATGGTAGGTGAAACCGAAGACGAAGCGAAAACGATTGAAATTTTTGACTCGTGTTTAAAACTAGTAAAGAAACATCTGAAAAAATCCGATGTGAAAGACGCGGTTAATAAATACAAAATGGATGCGGATGTTGACCAAATGGATATTTTTTACAGAAAGAAAGATAAAGGTAAAATCCTTTCCGATATACCCCCTACTCTATATCCGAGACTTTTAACTGCCTATGAAAAATCAAGAAATCCAGATGTAGCGCCTAAGATAATCACAGGATTTTACGATTTAAACGATGAACCGATCGATCCTGAAACTCTCAAAAATACGCGTTGTAAAGTCGTTTGCGATATTCGGATCGATAATATCTATATCGGGGCTAAGCCGTCTATTCAGGTAAAGGTAAACGATGTTATAGTCATCGATCGTTTCACTAGACAAAGGCGTCTTTTCCACGCACAAGAATAAGATGAATCATGATAGAAACTATCCGTTATTCCCAACCAACGTAATCACCCTATGACTCATAGGCGCGTGATCGATACCGTGAGGATTTCCAATAGTTTCGATGACGTCCTATGGTGGTGACGTTATGAACCTGGTTATTGGTTGTTTACCCATATCTATAGGTTTGCGTATGGCGGGTTGAAACTATTGGCATTTTACCTGGTTATTGGTTGATTTTATTTTACCCGTGTCTATAGGTTTGTGCATGGCGTGGATTTTTTAACCTATAGCAAAGGTTAAAAACTGTTTTTGAACCTACTAGGTGGCGATTTGAACCTATGATTGGTCAAAATCGCCAGATAGCGCGGTTCTGTACTACTGGCATCGACCAGAGCAAAGGCTTTTTAACCAAGGCATTTGCCCTGGCGCGCCCTGGTGTAGCGCCGCCCCTGAATCACACATAGTCACGTAATCTCAAATCGTCACACAATCACACGTCGTTGATGCATACGGTTCCAGATCGACTTCTAAAAGAAAGATCAAAACATCGACTTGATCCTGTAGAGTTGCAAGGGTCCGAATGAAGTTCGTTCCTTCCTTCACTTCGTCCGACAACACGTGAAGAAATGTCGTTAATTCGGACTGCAACAGATGAATGCAAACAACAAGGAACTTACTAGATGCTAATACGCGATCTGAGAAACTGTGCCTTTTTTGGGAGCCACAGTTTTGTTAAACTTTATTAGGCTAATAATTGAAAATTTTCATCTGCTGTTAGATGACTGTGAGGCGCTCTTGTAATTTAATTAATCTATTAGAATAACATAGCTTATGACTGTCTTCTGAACCACTTAAAACCCTTGTTACATCGAATGGCCTTGTCACTGGCTAATTGCGCTACATAAATATTTCAAAACCAAATAAAAATCTGAAATTGTCGTGATCGAAATTGTATTTATCGACTTCTATCGAGCTGCCGGTTTCTAATGCACAAGGCATCGATGTCGCATCGAAACCAAGCCATAATGAGGTCGATATCTAGAAGATTGGGGTCCTAATACAGACGATAAGAAGATGTGTCAGAAAATTATAATATGAATTGAGATGATGTTGGTAACAGATAACGTATTATTACAGTTGCGCTAGGATAGAATGACGGCGATTGTTGCAATAAATTGGAGTTTGTAGCATAATTGTAGGAAATCGAGTTTCTATAGTAGGTTTAACAGCACAAGGCATCAAGCGGCTACACAAACATTCCAATCAAAGCAAATCATGAGAAGATGGCGAACACCTGGAAGAAAAGAAATCGGAACGGAATAAATGAATAAATGCAGGAGCAGCTGTTCGTTTTCATCCGTGACTGACAGCCTATTAGTAATCTGTGCAAAACTCAAAGCGAAGCAGCGGGAAAAGTAAACTGATCGGAAAGGCAGAAGAGAGATGGGGCGTTTGGGACGAGATATCATGTTGAGACGGATAAGTATCTTTCTAATGAAAGGCAAACGAAGATAGTTACTCGTTTATTATGCGCCTCAATCAGTAACAACGCTCACAATGGTGGACCAGAAAGAACCCTGAGAGACATAGAAAGGGAGACAGACATGGGCGACAGCAAATGGGAACAAGGGGGAGCATTTGCCCCCTGGATTTTGCAAATATTTTACAAAAATAAAATCTTTTGATTATTAAGACTATTAAAACAGTCACAACACGATTTTCAATAAGAAAAACACTTAATTATATACGTAAAGTCCTTAATCATTATTTATTTTTAAACTTGTCACGTGTTCTGTGTTCATGAATAGCTGGCAAATTGTCATTTTGCCCTCGCCCGCGCACAAAAATTCAGCGCCCCCTTACAAAAATGTCTGCGGAAGCCTATGTTCACCATCATCAGCGGGGTGCCACTGTATGAAGTGTTGCCTTTTAACAAGACTTCACTTAATTCTAGGTTCTGTTTGATTCTTTGTAGTCTCAATTCTACTCTTTTCCGACTTTACTCTGGACTCCTATCTAGGCTATGTGTGGTTCGTCTTGTAGGCCGCGTACAATCAGTATCAAATGCATGAGCAAGGTAAATGTGTTTGACTCTGCTGATTAAACACTTGGGTCAGTCTTAGTCCAATCCACCTAGCTTGAACTGAAGTGTAATAAAATTTATATGGATCCATAATATTTGATGTCATGTGGACTACAGGTAAATATACTTCACGATAAGTGGGGCGTGGTGGCTCAGTGGTAAGTTCGGCGCCTTGTGACTTGAGGGTTGCAGGTTCGAATCCCACTCTAGCCGCTGCGTACGGACCTTGGGCAAGTCCTTCACTCGCGATTGCTCGTGGCGCTTCGGCGTGAAAACTCCGACACAGTACACCAATGCTGTAGTCGGGAGCGCCTCTGAGTAGTAGTAGACTTGAGGAGGCGCTATAGAAATATCTGAAACAAAAAAAACAAAAAAGATAAATCAATTTGCACTTAGCCTACTCGAGCAACGACAATTTTAGTAACTATCTGCTATTGAATAATAAAGACATACCAAAAGAGTCATAATCAGCATCACATGACCATCGAATTATAATCATATGACCTTGTAATTGTAATTGTAATCGATAATTTATATAGCGCCACTCATAATCAGAGGCGCTGCCGACCTAGGTCAATGTATTCACAGACATAGAAATGTTTTCAGGCGCTTGCGGAACTGGACAGAAGTTGAGAGAGTGAGAGACAGACAGACAGACAGACAGACAGACAAACAGACAGACAGAGACAGAGAGACAGAGAGAGAGAGACAGAGAAGGAGGAGGAGGACAAGAATAAAGGCCTGAAGCAAGGTCATGGTCATTTACTTTTTGGGGTTAAATTTCGGTTTCGTAGAAACTACAAGACTTAGTGTTAGAATGGTTTGCGGTGTCGTGGAATCCGAAAATGTACGAGCAACACTGTAAAACCATCGGATGGCCTTGTAATTCATGGTCACTTGACCTGTTGTGGTTTTAATCCATGGTTTCGTTGGAGCTACAAGAGTTAGAATGGTAGGTAGTCTAGGTGTCTATTTCAAGATTTTCTGTGTCATGGAATCCACAAAGATATACGCATAATTGTACGACCATGAGATGACTTGTTGTTCAAGGTCATTTGACCCATTATGGGTAACCCTTTGTTTCGCAGAAACAACAAGTGACTAAGTAAAAATTATTATCTTCCCGAATTGGTGATCCATAGTATATATGACATCGGTCAGTGTGTGTTCGGCACGGTCTATACATTTGTGCTTTTTGTGTGATTAGATAAGTAAGTGTGTAGATGATGCATTAGACAATTGATGCCTTTGCATTACTACAGAAGTTTTCAACCTGATCCTCACTGAATACTTCGCACCCAATGGAGTGAGTTTTTTCTGTACGGGGTTAGCATCGGTGAGTGATCATCGTTCAATCTGCGGAAGCCCATGATCACCATCATCCACTGGGTGCCCTTTATGAAGCGTTGCCTTTTCACAAGACTTCACTTTATTCTGAGTTCTATTTGACTCTTTGCAGCCTCCTCTTTTCCGACTTTGGACTCATTTCTAGGCCATGTGTTGTTCGTCTTGTAGGCCGCGTACAATCAGTATCAAATGCATGAGGAAGGCAAATGTGTTCGCGACACGATAAGCTAGCGAACGGAGTCCGTTGGCAATTACAACATAACTATGTACTTAAAAGTGGTTTTTGATTCAGCTGACTAAACACTTGGGGGCCATCCACATATTACGTACGCACCGAAGGGGGGTCGGATTTGGGCGATTTTGCGTACGGGTGCGAACGGGGGGAGGGGGGAACAAAATGTGTACGTACGCAAAATAAATTTCTAATTATGACGTCCACATTAGCCTATTCATTACTCTGTATTGTCCTATAGTCGTCCGATGGCATTTTATTACATTATATAAAAGCCATGTGCAGTTATTCTGTGCTGTGAACGAGACACCTATAATTTCTCTATATTGGCCCTCACTCATCCTTTAATCTGGCCTAAGGTGCAGACTGTCGCTGCCGAGACACTTTCTGCAGCTGGTCTTCAACGGGGGGGGGGTGCGTCAAGTGTACGTACACAGGGGGGTGTGGAAGAAAGTACGCTTGCGAACAGGGGGGATGGAGGTCAATTTTCCCGAATTTTTGCGTACGTAATATATGGATGGCCCCTTGGCCTCTGTCCTTGCCCGTTCCATTTAGCTTGAACTGGAGTTATAAAATTTATATGGATCCATAATTTTGATGCCCTGTGAACTACAGGTAGGCCTAAATGTACTTCACGATAAAGCTATTTGCACTACTCGAGCAACGAGAGTTTTATTAACTATTTGCTATTCCATAATAAAGTCATACCAAAAGGGTCATAATCAACATCACATGATCATCGAATGATGATCATATGACCCTGTAATTGTAATTGGAATCGAGAATTTATATAGCGCCACTCTAAATCAGGGGCGCTCCCGACCAGGGTCAGTGTCTTCATTGACAAAGAGAAATGTTTTCAGTTGCTTGTGGAGCTGGACAGGAGAGAGAGAGGAGGAGGACAAGCCTAAAGGCCTTAAGCAAGGTCAAGGTCATTTTACATTATGGGGTTAACTTTCGGTTTCGTAGAAACTAAAAGTATTAGCATGGTTTTCGGTGTCGCGGAATCCAAAAACGTACGATCAACACTGTAAAACCATCGGATGACCTTGTAATTCAAGGTCACTTGACCTGTAATGATATGCGCACAATTGAACGACCATCAGATGACCTGTAGTTCAAGGTCATATGACCTTTTGTGGTTAACCTTTGCTTTCGCAGAAACTACAAGTGACTAATTAACAATAATTATCTTCCTGAGTTGGTCATCCATAGTGTAGATGACATAGGTCAGTGTGTGTTCAGCATGGTCTATACTTTGGTGCTTTGTGTGATTAAATCAGTAAGTGTGTAGATCATGCATAAATTCCTGCCCTAAAGACACTAATTTAATGATGCTTTGCATTATTAAAGAAGTTTTCACTCTGATCCTCACTGAATACTTCGCATCCACTGCAGTTAGTTTTTCTTTACTGGGTTAGCATCGGTGAGTGATCATCGTTCAAACTGCGGACAGTGTTGCAGGTGACTGAGTCCAATCTGAAGGCAGGGGCGTCTACACCATAGAAACTTTGGAACAAATGCTCCATCCAAGAAATAGGGGAGAAGATCTATCAGTGTACGTGCCACCATTTTAGGGGTGAAGGAAGGGGAAGGGGAAGAAGAGGGGGAAAGTGGAAGTTGCTTCAATGACTTGGGGGGGGATAGACGCCCCTGTCTGAAGCAATTAAATGTCAAATACATCATCGTAGCAACTGCTAACCAAGACTGCAGAAATTCATGGATTTATTGATGAATGGAAAGAAACATTGATGGATGTATTGAAGGATGATTAAAGTAATGAATTATTGGAGGAATGAATGAACTGAATGAATGAAAGAGAGAGAGACAGACAGACAGACATAGTTATACAAACATACATATACGAACGCACATATACAAACATACACTTAGTATACAAATACTGACACACACAACATATGTACATCCACATATACACAAGCAAATAAAGTGTTAAGTACAGCTGGGGTAGGGGAGGGTCACCCAAGATTCACAGTATTTGCTCCAAGTCAACTTTGCTTATGACATTACATATCCGCTACTTCATTCCTCCTTTAAACCGATCCTTCACCCTCAATCTGGCAAACAACTTGTAAATTTAACATGTATGGCTTATAGGAGACAGTAGATTTTTGTTGACCTCCAAATCGTCTCATCTTGGGCACAGGGGTGCCCAAAATGGGACATCCAAATATCGAATTCTTCTCGCATGCTAAACAATTTTATTTAATTAAATCAACTCCATTGTGCAATATTACGGTAGAAGAGTGATGACTGCACTGTGAACAAGCGGTTGTAGCACAAGCATCGTCGACGATTGCACTGTGATCACCAAACATAACAAAACTGAATAAACACAGGGGCCTAATGTACCGCTTGACAGATGCGGTGGTGGGGGTGGAGTTAAGTACTGCAGATTTTCCTATCCTTCCTCCTTGCACTCGATATGGTGCATGAGGTAGTGGGGCTATGTCATATACGGTGAAGTTACAGTTGCAGAATCAAGCGACTTCTGAGGGCTGACTGATCAGTGGCGACCGATTCAATAATGTCAGCAGGTGTCGGTGTTTGAAGTATACATCACTAGTTAGTGCAGTCATAACCGCTAATTGATGGTATAGCCTAAAGCTGGCACTCACTAACCCATATACGGTACTGTTTTAGAATAGTTGTTTTACAATGTACACCTGGCATGTGAAGTGTGCATGTAACGTGTGCCCAAGACGGGACTAGTCCCGTCTTGGGCACACATAGCCTGTCCCATCTTGTGCACTCTACATGTAATGTGTATAATCATCACTTTTTAATGTAAGTACAACATATTATCGCCCATCTGGAAATACATGCGTCAGATAGCATATTTCACTGTGCCCAGCCACCAAAAGCGTTCCAAAATGTCAACGTACATTGATGACTTTGTGCGTTTACTTAAACCCGAAAACTCGGAAGCATAATAGCATAAAAATGTAAATGCTTAACTGCACGTCGTATGACATCGATACAGATACAGAAACTTATACATACATGGAATAGGTAATCGTTTAGTCATTCAATGCTAATAAGTAAGTAACGCGCAGCACGTCTGCAAGAAAACTGAATCGTCTTATCTTGTGCACTGTCCCGTCTTGGGGCACCCTCCCCTATATTGACACATAAAACAGATCATGCGCACACGTTTACAAAGACGCCGTCACTCCGTCATTACGTAGAGCTTGGGGTCCGTATGGCCTACCACGACATACTGAACATCCATTCATAATCGCAAAATGAGTCGGAAACAACACATTTAAAAAGCGCTACTCTGAAGCTAAGCACCAGCTTATTCACGAGTTGTCGGTGGTATCATAAGGGTGTTCAGAATGTCGAGTGAATATCCGAATCCTTTTACTAGAGAGAAGAAAGAGAGCGAGAGACAGACAGACAGACAGACAGACAGAGAAACAGAGAGACACAGAGAGACACAGAGAGAGACAGAGAGAGATTGGCAAAGAGACAACAGAGAGAGAGATTGATAAGACCAGAGAGAGATTGATAAAGACCAGATAGCAAGAGAGAGACCAGAGACAGAGGCAGAGAGACAGAGAGGGAGACAGAGAGAGATAGGCCTACACAGAGAGACACAGAGAAAGAGACACAGAGAAAAAGAGAGAGAGAAAGAGAGAGGTGTTATAAAGCTTTCGCACACAGAATTAGTTTGAGTTGTTTTGCAGTGTGATTCTAGGCGTTGGAGGGGAAACGCGAAGATACAATGTCATCAAGTCGTCTCTCCATGCAGTGAAAACATCGCATAACGACCGAATTATATGGTAAGATGTAATTGCTTTTATTAGTTGATGCTAAGCGTCGCATTCGTTCAATCGTTTACTTAAGCACCTACTACACGTAAAGAGCCATTAAATCTGAGTCTAAGACGAGGATATATGTTTTCTAGGGGCCACGCAGAGTTGATAAGGAGTTAGCAGTGTATTGCGATGTGAAGGAAAATGGCATTCTGGGTCATGCAATCTTACACTTAATGCGCCATTCAACAGGAAACCGTTGATTTTCACGATGGCAATTATCTGACGCATTTGATCAAATAGGAGAAAATGTAACAACCATGTAGAGTTTTGGTTTTGGGTAATCCTGGGTTTTAGCGTCCGAAATTATTTTCATTGAAATGCTATAATACAATAAATATTAATACAATAAATTAGTATCGTTCATCCAACTTTTAATTTCAGTTACATTTTCATCAATCTTCCAACTGACGCATTTGCTAAAGAAGAAGAAAATGAAACAACCCTGTAAGACTTTTGATAGAACTTTCAGATTAAGAGAGGATAACCAATCGAGAATCGACAAATGCACACACTGCACAGACAACTGTTTCAGCCATGCCATCATTCAGACCCTGACTGTGACGAAATGCCCTAATAATAGTCTATTTTGATTAAAAACAGACCTGCAAATGGAAATACACTTGAATTCAACATTTTAGCGACGAGTGTAGGCCCTACTAAAAGCGACTGGGAAACTAATTCAGCTCGTCGCTAAAGTCTTAAATCATACCAAGACATCTTGATGATATTCGTTTATTGTTTAGGTAAACACATGCTGACAAACCGCAGCATAGAACAAAGTTAGACAGAGTTTTGAGAAGTAGATAATGTTGAGTATAGTGATCGTCAAATAAAGTCTATTGTCTTTAACTGGAAGACAGTAGGCTACTGGTGATTCCGGGGACGTAATGAATATACAGTTTTATGGACGGGTGGTAAAAGAGGCCAAAAGACATGATCTTCATCGTTCTTAATAGATGTAAATAATCGGCAATCAGCAGAATTCGCAAGTTCAGCTAAATTTAATTGTTCTTCTTTTAAAAACTTCATTCTCCGCAGCCTCCTGGTGAAACGTTCTAATCTTGAGCGGTCTGGTGATGAAGTTAATCCCCACCACGCTGGGATAGCATATAGAAGTGTGGCAAGTGTTGTTGCTCTCTTGATTCAGCAACAGAATAGTAATGCCGTTTATTAAAGATACCTTTTAAGTTTTATGCTTCCTTGAACCTTTTTACGGTCGTTTAA